>CM073739.1:14418690-15018690 GCA_037127355.1 Schoenoplectus tabernaemontani
GTCACTTATGACATCAACAATCTCTCTTACTCTCAACCATATCAGGGTCATGATACCGTGCACATTGAAAATGATTCAAGTTTGTCTATTATTCATACTGGTACAACTTTCATTTATACTGATATTGCACCACTCAGTTAACCAATACACTTCATGTTCCTCTCATCTCCTTAGTGTGTCCCAATTAATTAAAGACAATGATATCCAAGCTTTCAGAAGGGTTCTACTTCATGGCACACTCATTAATGGTCTCTATGCTCTTCATTCTTCATCACCATAAATCTTTCATGTTACAACTACCTCATTTGACAGAACCCAACCAACAAACAGGTACAGGCCAAAGTTAAGCCAGTATGGCAGATCAAGCGATCACACACAAAGGGTCAGTCTCAAGACACAAAAAAAGAATTCAAGCATGGTATAAGCACAGATCAGGGTCTCAATCACCAACAGAGATAACAAGTGTCAAACATGCACAAAATATCAGCACCAGCAAAGTTAGTACTAGTTCAAGATAGGGCCAACAGTTCATTCAATTACCAGCCAGCAAATCATTCCAACAGATCAGTACCAGTACAATTACCAAAAACCAACACGGTCAAATAACACAAATGGGTATACCAATCATTCCAAACAATAACACAGATCAGAATAACAGTAATAACTCAGCAACTATCACAGGGGTGAACTATCATAGAATCAACCAACATCAACATACTAAAGGAAACAGCCAACCAGGTTAACAACAAGCAAACCAGAATTTATCAAGACATGGCCAGTACTAGAAAATAAAAGGCCAGACAACAACAGCAAAGACACACAATGTCACACCCTAGAAATAATTAAATCGGATTAGGGGTGCTTAATCCCGCCACGTACGCACGACGAGACGTGCTTACGAAAGGCTAAATGAATAAAATAAGACAAATCTCCCAATAAACAAAACAATAATAATAATACAAAACAATAGCAGTCCAGAATATACAGATAAATACAACGCCAGACACCGGCGGGGCTAACTCCATCGGAATGGGTAGCAAAATCTCTCAAATAAAGCCCAAAAAAAGAAACCAAAAACCCGATGCCCAATAAGTCCTAATCATCTACCCGCCTCACTGTACTGATGCGGCGAAGCACCTCTGATATCACGCAGGACTGCACCTAGCACTATCATCAAATACTCGATCCCGCACCTGTAAACCTGGACCCCACAACCACCGTGGAAACGTGAGTGATAAGTCACTCAGTGCGGTTTTAGGTCCAACACCGAGATGTTATAAATCTCTAGGCTTAGACTTAAAACCATTAAAAATTTATTTTTATAATAAATATAGTAGCAACATATAAGTACATAATTTTATTTTAATTTAAATATCAAAATTGATTTAATCATATATTAGTATGGTATAAAAAGAACCCGAAAGAGATTTATAAAAATGCACTACTTGAATGTCATGAATATTTTAAATCAAGGATAAACCCAAAATGAATAATTATGAGATATGATAATATAATAGGTATGGATTCAAACTCTCATATCACACGAGTGACTTTGCGGGATAAATTCTTTTCAAAAAGAACCGACCTCAACCAGTGCTCTATAGAAGAGAGCCCGCTCTATAGAAGAGAGCGCCATTCACTATCAAACCGTCCCTAATTTATCCCGCTCAGTCCCTTACTATAATGAAACGAATAATGACTCGATTTTTATCAATATATATATAATTCAAATTGAAGGAGACTATCCGAAAATGATATGAAATGAAATGAACCAATCGCGAACAAATATAAAATGACAAAATAGTCACGGCTGAATATAAAGTGATAAAATAATCACTGTAACTACGGAATAGCTCCTTAATAATAAATTAAAGTGTATTTTACTATGAAATCGAGCCGGTCCTGACACTCTTCCCAACCTAAATTCGGATATTCATTTTTAACTTAAAATTTTCCTTGAGTTTCATAACAACATGTAAATTATAGAAAACAAATAATATGTAAATTTAAATCTTAATTCAATTTAGTGATAACTCGATTAAGCTTAGTTTGATCAATATAACAATCCAGTTAATAAAAATCACATTATTTTCATAATAAAATTTCAAGGTACTTAATTAATACTAATATAAATTATTAAATACTAATTACTCTATCTAGGATAATCTATCATGTAACTAATTATATTAAATTATTAAATACTACTTACTCTATCTAGGATAATCTATCCTATAACTAATTCTATTAAATTATTAAATACTAATTACTCTATTTAGGATAATCTATCATATAACTAATTATATTAAATTATTAAATACTAATTACTCCATCTAGGATAATTTATCCTACAACTAATTAACTTTAAATATTAATCTAATTAATGATCAAAATGAATGCATATAAAATGAAATGTGGATGATATGAACAAGTTTCAATATATAAAAAAAATTTAAAGTCATATCCTAAGAAATCGTAAATCTCAGTGCAATCCGCACCTGAATATTTTGGCAAGGCTGATAGCGTCTGATTGCTCGGTCTCCGGTGGGGCCCACGATCTCGTCAGCCGTCTCATCCTGAGTGTACTCGTTTGTCGTCTCGTCAAGATATTATTTAAAGTTTATAATTAACTTATATCTATTTGATAAATATACTTAACTAAATTTTATTTAGGTTTATTTAGTTATCGTAACATTATCACGTAATTTTTTTAATTATAATTAGAAAATTCAGTTATTTAGAAAAAAAAATAGAGAATTAAATTATTATATGTTTATAGTATTTGTTATTATCATTATTGTTTCTATTTGCATTATTAATAATAGAGAAATTGATTAATATATATATTTTATAATATAAATTCTTATCACATTCTAATTATTATTTTATAAATCTTAATTATTTAAATTATATTCTTCAATTATATTTTATTTTACATACTAATATTATTTTTATAATATATAGGTTTGTTATATGAAAATAAAATAGATGTGATAGAAATTAACGAAATTCGATTAGCTTAATTTAATCAAATTGAATATTATTATTTTATTAAGTGTGTTGGTGTTTTGAGATTATATTTATTTCGATTACTGTAACTAATTTAATTTATTTAAATTAATTAAGTTAGCTTAATGTTATCCCATAATTTAATTTAATTATCATTAGCTTAATGTTATACTGGCCTAACAAGTCACGACCAACACCGCAACAGTCACAAATTCAAGCATCCAACGAGGGCACAATTTAACCAAGGGTCGAAATCAATAGCTCAACAATCATCATACTACAAGGCAACGAAAAGGGCAAGGTGTACTGGCATAGGCAACAGTCGAAGCAAGGATATCAAATAGCACAATCAATAAAACCACCGACAGAGACAAAAATCAAAGCAAAACCGCACAAAGTCGGTACAAGGCATAAGACAGAGAATAATGCAGTGAAACAATGCACGTAGCCATCTCAAAATCAGCACAAGTCTCATGCCATAATTCAGCAAGAGTAACGGGACTGGCCTCGCACCTCTGCTTCACTGGTACCGGGCAGTACCAGTGTACCAGGGGCTCGACTATCACCTCTCAAGGCCCGTACCAGTAAGTAAGGCACAAGTACGGCAAGTAACAGCTCAAGTAAACACTGAGGGACATACCACATAATCAACTCGATACAAATCCATAACACAAATCAAATCAAGGTACAACTGCACAAGGAATCGCATGCCCTAATCAGGCAAGGCACAAATCAGCACGGGGGCTCAGCCCTCGACAGGCCCACTCGGCCAAGAAAGAGTAAAAATATTACCAGGAAAGCAAAAATTCCAACGCCAGTTGGGTGTTGTGCTGGTCAGATCAGCAAGGGAAGGCCTTCAGCGGAGACAGCTCGGCGTCGCTCATGCTGGTGTGCTTTGGCCGAGCTCGGCTCTGATCAAGTGAGAGAGGAGCGCCATTCGAGTGAGTGAGAGATGGCGATCGCCAGTGAAAGAGAAATTGAGGGAAGGGTGATCGGTTACGGAGGGGAGAAGGGTATGGGAGAGTGAAGCGAAAACAGAAATGAGGGAGAGGCTATCGCCAGAGAAATAAAAGAGAGGGAGGAGATTGCGTGTGAGGGAGAGAGAGCATGGCACATCGAAAGTCAAAAGGGGAAAGGGGGTCTGTCAGATCCGATCGGTGATGGGAGCAGTTGTCGCTGGGAGAGAAAGATGGAGGGGTATGGGCCTACAGTGGGGACAGAGGAAAGGACAGAGAAAGAGAATGGGAAGGGATTTACCGTGACGGTTTGCACCTGTGCGCGCGTTGCGGGTCGTGTTGGCGTAGCGAGTCGGGATCTTACATTTTTTTTTTATATATTTGTTCAAATTAACCATATTATCTCATGATCGTTATCTTCAAATTTTAATTCGGTTATTTATTATGTTTATTTTTAGTGTTGTTAATTATTTCATCAATTAAGTTTTAAGTTATTATATTTTAATAGCGGTTTAATTTGATCTGTGGGTTTTGTTATTCGATTCTCAATCTCATTCAACTACTTATATTACAAACTTGCTTAATTTATTATTTATTTAATTATATATATATAATCCATTAAACATTAATTTAAGTTATTTACTAATTTGCGTTAAATCATTATGATTATTATCTTAATTATCATTATTTTCTTAATTAAATTTCACGGTTTAACACACAAAGATCAGGTCCAACACAGACTCACTGGTACCATCTAGTACCAGTGTACCAAGGCAAAAGAAAACCCAGTTAAACTAGTACAGAGACAGATAAGGGTAACACAGTAAGCCATTACAATACCAGATCAAATCATCAGTACCAACATAGAAATTTGTCAGCAACCCGAAATCAATCCAAATCAGATCAAGTGCCAGTACCCAGCCAACCAACCAAACAACAAACAATTAACCCAACAATGCATGCTAGTGATTTAGAGTAATCCAAACAGAAACAAACACTGTTAGTTTGTAATAATCTTGAAATCAATAATACGATAAATTGGTTATATAAAGCTTTGTTCATGAATTGGATATTTAAATGATATTTTATTTCCTTGAGTATTATTGAATTTATGAATCATTCCGAGTTCATGACTGGAATTGTGAAACTTCATAATATAGAATATACTCTTAAAAGTCACTAACCAAGGTAATTAGCAGGAACACTAATTAATCATTATCGTGTTAGTATGTGGATTAAATGATGGTCAAGTTTTACAGACCATAGACAAAGAGTTGTCATTTTAATCACATAGATAGATGTTCTAGGAACATCGTATTTGATAGACCCCGAATGAAATATTAAATGGAATTGTGTTCGTGTCATTAATGTTTTCGTTCAGTATTAAATTCTAAAGTATGAGGTATTCATCTTTCCTACATAAGATATGTATGTATGTGATTTCTACCAAACGTTATCCGTAAAAGGTGGCTATAAAGGTAGCTCTTCGGTATACATAACTTATGCGGAGGAAGAGATGGTTTGCCAAAAATACTATTGTCCCTCATATTTCTATACGAGTTATAGCATCACCGGCCCCTTGATAGAGTAAGATTATCTCATAGCAAGATAATTACAAGAGTAATTATATTTGATAATTTACTCAGATCAAGAAAAGATTAAGTTTGCAAGGATGACACATACCTACCTTGAAACCGATCCGATAAATATGAGACAAAAGAATTAAACACAAGTAAATAGTTTACTTGGATCATGATATTGTACAAGATCATCATCATCATCGTGTAATTGGATGGTCATAGTGCATTCTCGCCGATGTCTCCTATGATTATAGAAGTTAAAACGGTTTTAACTCTATTTACCAACATAACACGGATTCTCGTCGGTCACACCGTATAGGAGTTAATCGGAGAATCTTATTGATTAATTATAAATTGTTTATAATTAATAATAAGATGGTTATAATTAATTATATTTGTCATAGATATGATAAGAAGCAAAAATCAGATTGAATTTATAACGTGTTGGACACGTCGTATAAATTCGCCGAAACAACAATGAGAGAAAATATAATTGTAGATGACAATTATATATATTTGATTTGGATTTTAAATGTTAATTATGGATTTGAATTATGGGCCAAAACCCATTTATAATTAAAGCCTTAATTAATAATTAAAAGCCCAAAATCAGAAAAGCCCCAAAAAACCCAAAATCCGAAAAGCCCAAAAAGGCCCATGAAAAGCCCATGCCGACCTCCAAGGGTATTTTGATAATTTGGCCAAAATCCCAAGGGTATTTCGGTAATTTAGCCAAAAAGCCCAATGGCGTTTTGGTAAATTGGATGAACTTTAAGGGTATTTTGGTCTTTTCACATTGGAACCTCCCTACTATTCATGAGGGTATTTTGGTAATTTGTCAATCTCATATTTTCTATAAATAGAGGGGTAGGGTGAGAGAGAAAGCCACACCAAATCAATTCTACTTTCTCTCTCTCGGTATACGGTTGTTTCAGAATTCACGGGATCGGTGAATACTGTTTTTACGAAAGTTGCGGTATTTCTGCACATTTGTGAAACAGAATTACTACGAGTCGTGAATAGTACTATTTCATCTTTTTCTCGGGTGAATAGTGTTTTTGCGAGAAACCGCGGTTTACGATATTTCTGGCAAAAGAAATAAGCCGCTCTCTGGTCAGTCCTGGTGGATAACCTACAAGAGGCATCGACGTTTGGTGCTCCGAGACAAGCCGATTTTCATTCCAATTGAAATTTAGAAGCGAGGTATAACATCTTATATTAATCTATTTAATTGTTAAGTAGATTAATGTTTTAGAAATCAATCATGGAGTAGATCAATAAAGGTTTAAAGAGGTGTGTATCTCTCGGTAATCATCCAACATACCACTTTAACCCTAAGCTTAAGTTAGAAGTAAAATAATATTTTACCATCTTTTGTAAAGGATTAAATGTCTGTATCTCTCGGTAATTATCCGACATACTTTAATCCCTAACTTAAGTAGAAGTAAATTTTTGTTCTACGGTCTTTCCGCAGCTTGAGCATTAATGAGATTTGGGCATTCCAAAACCTAACAAACACAATAGAACAAACCAGAACCAGAAAAGGGACAGAGCCACAAAAATTAAGCAACAAGCCAACAAACCTAGTTACAGCATATGCACACAAGCAACACGAATTCTCACAAGAGAAAAAGTGTACTAGGGTTTACCAGTGGCAGAACCAACATGCAACAGTGGGGCAAAGCACAAGGCAAGATCAGCGCCTCAATGGAACTCCCGGCCACCACCTCCTCCCTCCCATTTGAATCCCCTTTTTCTTAGCTCTATCTGTTCTTATCAGTTAAGTTTCTAGATTTCAAATTCTCAACACATGAGATCGGCAACAAGGGGAGAGAGGGGCGCACACATGGGATTTATAGAGAGTGTTAGGGTAGAGAAAAGTTAGGATGAAGCCGTTGAGAGTGGGTGGAGGAGGGGACAACGATTAAGCAGAGTCAACAAGGGATGTGTTTCGGGAGAGAGAAGTCCCTCGTCAGGGAAGATAAGTGAGCGAGAGAGAGCGGCAGAGAGACTTGCGACATGGAGAGAGAGACCGAGAGTTGAAAGAATGGATTGAGATATCGGACATGCATTAAATGTGAGGGGGTATATTGGTGAGGGAAAGAGAGAGATAGAGAGGAAAATGGGAACGACGAAAAAAATAAGGAAAGGGAAGGAGAGAGAAAGAGAAAGAGAGAGAGAGAAAGAAAATTTTCGTGATTAACTGTGGCGGGATTTGTGGCATTCGGTGTGCTCTAGGCATTTGATTAAATTTTTATTGTAACGCTAAATTATCGTTAATCATTGTATTGTTCGAGAATCTCTTAATGTTTATTTATTTTCTTTCATTTAATTTTTTAGGATCTTAAGGTTCAAACCATTTTTGATTTGTTTTAGTTTATTGATCATAATTAGTTTGATTTCATTAATCGTTAGTAATTATGTTATGGTTATAAATTTTACATTTTAATTTAATTACTTCTGTTCATACATATATATACATAAATTTTTAATTTTGTATTCATTTAAATCAAAACTTTATCTAAAAATTTTCGTCGAATTATTAAATTATTTAAATCAGGTTATCAACTTAATTTCGCATTAAGGTTCATTTATTTATTTTATAATATCTTTTAAGTTGTTAGGTTTTGTCGTTAAATTTTTAATTCATTTTAAATTACACCTTTAATTAGTATTATTATTTAGTTAAATTTTTATGGTTTAACAACTAATGCTTTCTGTATCAAACATAATATTTTTTGGGTGGGGATCACTTGATAATGGTTTTTTTATAATCTTGAGAATGAATTTTCAAATAAATTCTAAAATAATCTTAAAAATAGAAAAAAAAAACCTTATGGATATATTTTTCTACTTATAGATTGATTGTGATTCAAATTTCATGCAATTTCATTATCGTTTGATACACCAACAAGGATCATCAAAAAATTATATAATTTGCAACGGTTATAATTTGACGGTCTTTGATGGACTATCAAACGATAATGAAATTATATAAAATTTGAATCACCGTCAATCTATAAGTAGAAGAACATATCCATATTTTTTTTCTATTTTTAAGATTTTTTATTTTAAAAAATTCATTATCAAGTTTGTCAAGATAATCATTGTTAAGTGATCCCTTCCCGTATTTTTTTGAAACAAATATAAACTTAATTTGTAATTTGTATTTATGAAGTACAATTAGGGGTGTCAATGGATCAGGTCAGGTTTGGGTTGGATCATATTATTTTATTATTTTTATTGTCCCGATCCGAATCCGACCCATTTTAAGTAATTAAAAATTAATTAATTTATAATTAATCTTAATTAATATATAGTTAATATATAATTAATATATATTTAAGCTTTAATTAGTACTAAATCATAAAATTATTTCAGAAAACATAATTAATCGGGTCGGATCGGATTGACCCGAACGGATTCGAATAAAAAAAGTTAAACTCTGTACTTAAGGAATCGTCTTTCAAGTTTCAAGTCCACCTCAAGTAAGAGCTCCAGAAGTCTGTTACTGTTTTCAGCCCATAATACATGTAAGCCCAAGTATTCTGACCTGACTCCTGAGGCAGCCACGCAGTTCATTGTTAATTTGCAGAATTGAGAAACATTTTGTATAAATCATCTTCTTTGCTGGTTCCTCTCCCAGTTCGCTGTGCAGTGCACCAGTGCCTGTGCCTGTGCCTGTGCTCTTGCTCTTTTTGTAGTTTTCTTCCTCGGCCAGCAGTCAAAAAGGAAGCAAAAAGAAATGGCATCTTTCCTTCTCTCCACCTCGCCTCCTCACCTCCACCATTTCTCACCACGCCAAAATATGCCGTCCTTTCGCTCCCTCCCATCTCTAAAACCATTCAGCTGCCCCAAATTATCTCCAGTCACGTGTCATCGGTCATCCCAAATTGGTCATCCATTTGGTATACCACAAAACTATCGCCAATAGTTCTTCAATTGGGAGCAGAGAAACCGAGGATCCAATTCCAGATGAATCTCTTTTGGGAGAGGATTCGGCTGCTTTTCAGTTAAGCAAACGAAAGATATCGTCTTGGGTCTATTTCACTGTAATTTTGGACACAGTGTTGTTAACCTTGAATATTCTGTGGATTAATCCTTCTACTGGATTCGGGACAGCATTTGTAGATTCAATTTCAAGCATTTCGGGTTCTCCTGAGGCGAGTTCTATTCTCTGGAAGCCTTCTTTTTCTTCTCACAGTTTAATAGGGAAAAAAAATATTTGGTTTGTAAAGTATGAGGTTGGTATGCAACTGGTACTTGTAATCTTCTGTATGCAACTGGTACTGGTATCTACAGTACAATATTGTCCACCTGGTACCACTACGTTAAAGGGTGATGAATATAGTACTAAGACCAAAATTGCAAAAAGCTTTGTCCGTTGCTGCAGGGATCACCAAAATACTTGAAAATGTTGGTCCATGGGCAAAAACATCTCTGAGAATGTCCTCCTTTTTGCTAATTTTTTCCTTAACTTTTGGAACCTGTACAGAGACTCACTAAATTAGTAAACTTCTCTTTAACTGTTTGGACCTTGTACTGAACCTTATTATATTAGACTTTAGTAAATTCAAAAACCAGATTCATTTTGTGATTGATTTTTGTAGATTTTGGTTGTGAAAGTAGGTTTTTATAGACAAATGGTTTGCAATACCCTAAAATCTACACTTTCTTTTTTCCTTTATAACTCTAATTTGAAGATTTGGAAATAACTTTGCTGGAAAATTGAACATATGAGTAGAAAACATGTCAAGGGTAGTCAACTCAATGGAATGTGCTATTTTTTTACTGAGAAGTGAGAATTTTCTGTAAATATGTCACGTTGTTGCTCCTAATGGCAATGTTTACTACTGTGCATAGTGGCTTGGCCAGCCTACGTGATCAAGGTGAGAAGCTTATTGGGGAGTTAGCTTTTCGTGTGCTTTTGCAGGAATATCCTTCCCTTTGGCTGTATCTACAGTTGTAAGTACCCATTGCTCTCTCTTTTTCCACTAGCAGCATCTCCCCCTTCTTATTATTTCTTTGAGATCTTTTAGTATTTTAAGCCTCCAGTTCAGCAATTATGAGGCTTAGGTTTGAAAATTTCAAAATAGATCTTTTACATAATTTTGAGTACATGAGGGTATTATAAGAGTAAAGTGCAAAATTTGAGGAGTAACAAAGATGCATTCAGGAGAGAGTCCTCCAACATTTTGATACGATTCTCATGTAAGCAGACTTAGTTTTGTAGGTGTATTTCATCAATCACCGATATGATGGCACGTAATTATGGCAAGTACAAGCAGTGCCTGGTGTCCATGAGCTAGTATGGTTTTCGTCATTTGTCTCCTTTTGCTTTTTGTACCCATCGAGGCATCGACTTTTAATTTATTAGAAGTCATGGCCATGGATAAACCAAAGATGCACCTCTGGGAGACAGGAATTATGCGCATCACCAGGCATCCTCAGGTAAAATTATTGATTCAATTGGTAGGACCAGTTAAATATATATTCTAAGCCAGATTAAACAGGTAAAAAAAAAACTGTTTCAAGGACCATGCAGAACAAAAGGAAAAATTGTTCATCATTTATGCTTGTGGGTCATTGCATTGTTTATTGATTTGATGAAGATGGCCATGATGTAAAAGTTGTGCCACTAAACCAAACATTTTTGAAATATTTAAAAACGAATCCAAAATTTGATGGAGCGATAGAAGAGACATTTTTTTAGATATTTGACATTTTTGTGTTAGAATATATGTTTCCTGATTCCATAGTTGGGAGTTGTGCTTAAAATTTATATATAAACTTGCAAGTGCTTCTAATAATCGTGTGTCATCTGCATAAAACAATGGGTGTAAATTGCCAAAAAGGAACAAAAATTTAATGCCATATTTTTCTGTTATGCTAGATGGTAGGTCAAGTAATTTGGTGCTTGGCGCGCACACTTTGGTTTGGCAACACTGCGGGAATCTCTGCATCTGTTGGCCTAATAGCACACAATCTCTTTGGGGTTTGGAATGGAGATCGAAGGCTCTCAATTCGTGACGGGAACTCCTTTGAAGTTCTAAAGAAGAGAACAATCATTATTCCTTTTGCAGCAATTCTCGATGGCCGTCAGAAATTACCAGAAGATGATTACAAGGAGTTTTTGCGGCTGCCTTATGTAGCAATTACACTTTTGACTCTTGGTGCCTATTTTGCACACCCCTTGATACAATCTTCTAGTTATAATCTTCATTTGTAGATATATTCTACTAATGTACATTACATATTGTAAGTTTGACGCATTTATGGACCCAGAATGCAGAAAAGAATTGGGGAGATGGATGACAGCATCATAATTTAAACGAAAATAAACTGTGACAGCCTGTACCCATCTTTTTATGGTATTGAAGTGAATTTTTAGATCAGGAAATTATAACTTAAAGTATATATTATGATTTCTAAATTTAATCATAGGATCATCAAGTACCACTTTTCATCATCAAATCTTTTGAATATGATAAACAAAACCTGCTTGAAGATGGAAAGGATGCAAAACTCGTACAAAGAATTTATCATGAAAAACCTGTCTTTACAACCGTAAGAACCGAGAATTCACCTTTTTAAAAGAATAGAAATAATAAAAGAAACAAAAATAAATTTTGATCCGTCGATCTGGATGCCCGTGATGGATTGAGGCTGTGATATGGGGAGTTTGAAGGGGCCTCTGTTTGCCCAAACCCAAACCCGAACACGTTTCCTTCTTCATAGCTCAATGAATTGCGGTACTTGAGCCAGACTTCTGAGGCTGCATTAGAAACCAAATTAAATCAGATATCAATAGATTTAGGTAGATATATAAAAGTTCTAGTTAGCGTACATTGGTACCAGAAATTAGAACAAAGCCTTGAACTGGCAGCTGTAGATTTCTGAAGTACGTACCTTTTTGTCCGTGTCTTGTAAAGTGAATAATGAGATTAAAAGGTACCAATAAATTAAATTGAGTAACTAGCTCACCTTGACCTGACACACTGTAGTCCAAGTCGTCAAAACTTATTGGCCAGAGGAAGTAACCGAGCAGCCGATACCGCAGTGCAAACATTACCTTCTCTTGAACCACCTCAGAACTATCAAAACTCACCCACATACTGCCCGTAAACAAATATGCAGCTACTGACTTGTTATTGAATGAAACCGTGATGCTTGAATCCTTTGATATATTTGCTATCTCTGAGTATGCCATTAACCCGGTGTGATTGCTCATTTTTTGCTTCAGTCCTGCAGCAACAACTGGAGACCCCAATCCATTTTTTGCCTTGTTCCTAAGAATCCAAGACCTCCCAAATAGAGGCAATCCCATTACAATTTTGCATGGTGGTAAACCAGCATCTACCCAAGAGATGATTCCGTAGCTTACTGAGTAATGGGACGTCATGTCATACAATGATGCATCGTAAATTGTGACATTGGTAGTTTTACGAAAGCCGAATGAGAGAATGTTAGCCCAATCCAGGTTGTAGGAAAGTGCTTCAATTGGATAATCAAGGTTTTGATCTGGCATATCAAAAATATGGTTTGAGAAGTACAAGGTGGCAGTTAGGAGGAGAGCTGGTAATGAGGCTTGATTTTCTTCATCAATTTTGGATCTCCATTCTGTGAGTAATTCTGCTAGATTTGGCATGTCAGCAGATGAGCTGGGGAATTGCCATGACAAATCTAGGCCGTCAAACCCATTTGCACGGGCTAATTGAATAGCAGAATCAATGAACTTTTCACGGCGATTCTTGTCCGAGATGATCGATGAGAACTGTGTTGTGGCAAAAACTGATACTAGGGTTTTGAGAGATGGGTTTGTAGATTTTAGTGTTGAAGAGAATTTCATGAAAATTGGTACTTCATTGGAGGAAGGTAGAGAGATCGTGGCTTGGTTATAGTCAACTGAGATGGAGCAGTAGTAAAGGTGCGTGTACAGAGAGGTATTTATGCTGCTCAATGGAGAATAATGGTTTGAATTAGAGAGCCAGTAGCCAGCTCTCACTTGGTTAGAGTTTGCACACTGTTCTTGTGAGGAAGAAAGAGGAATAATCGAAAGAATGAGGAGAGAAATGAACAGCACGTTTGCCATTTCGACTCGTATAGTGAGTTCCGTAGGAGGAAGAAATAGGAGTGTGCATCGTAGAGAAAAAGAGAGCGAGAGAGTGAGAGAGAATCTCAGTTGTTGAGAAAGGTTGGAAGGCTGTGAATTCAACTCTGAGCAGGTGCAAAAGGTATAGTGAAAGAGGTCAACTTTGGGAAAAGAAAAAACGAGAAAGGGATGAAGGCCCTCATGGCCTCATAGCTTTAGCTATAAAGAGAAAAACTTATTTTTTTTTAGTATGTTTCTTGCTTATTCTGTCCGTTTTTATGGTAGATCTGGAAACTGGAAGGAAGAAAGGACAACTTAGTTTATGCATTGTCCAACAGTAACATGCTGAGAGTTCAATTTTGGCACCAAACCTCAGCAAAATTGTACATAACCACCAATTATATTCAATTTCATTTGGATATCTCTCTCTAGCTCTCTCTCTCTGCCTCTCATCCTCTCTCCTTTCCCAGCTGGAGAGTCAGAAAAATACCAGGAGCATGTCCTAGTTTCCACAAAGAGCCTACCCAATAATCACTAACCACTGTCTTCAAAATGAAGAGTTCTTGAATAAAACTTTGTACATAAAAATTAGAGGTGGCAACCCGACCTGAGAAATTCGCTAGATCCGTCTGGATCTGAACCCGATCTGATTTAATTTTTTAAGAAAGTCAAACTGATCCGATCCGATCCGAACTCGACCCGACCCGACCCGAGATCAAATGACCTTTAATCCAATCGAAATCTATCAACGATCTGAAAAAACACAATATATAAATTGACCCGACCCGACCCGACCCGGTCCGACCCGACCCTGACCAACCCGATTTCTTCTAAAAAGTCAAACTGATCCGACCCATCTGACCCGAACCCGAACCCGACCCGCCCCGCCCGATTACCACCTCCTATAAAATGCACTTAAATTGCATCTAACAAAAATAAAAGCACATATATCCAATCAAGTGACAAGTGCAGGTTTTTTTAGAGTCGTCCCTCGGGAGGACCGTGTCACTACAAGCTGCACTAGGCAGGGGTGACACAAGTGACAAGTGCAAATACCGAGTCCCCAAAAGTTTTCCAAGTCGAAACTAATGACCCGCTATAGCAGCTGCTATCTCTGAAAAGAAAGGGAGTTTGTTTAATGTTTGGTGTACCTGAGGTTTATTATAGTACAAAATAAATTAAAGAGACTTAGCTGCCCCTAGAATTTACTATTGGAAGTGTGGCCTACGGTCTTTCCAGAGTACAAATATCCATGTGCTCTGAGGACATCTTCCAGCGGAACAAAAGAATGCAGTGCGTCTTATATGATTGGGAACTATTGGTGGAAAGAAGATACCTGCTCAAATCGTAGTATCCAATCAAAATCAGACAGATTTTTTATTTATTTTAGTAAATAAAATAAATAAATAAATGGAAATGATAAGATTATCTCAAAAATTAGTCCCATATAGTCTGAACCGAGTTTCAAACTCGGTCCCAGGTTTTTTTCTTTTTGTGTGTGTTATATTAAAAACAAAATATAAGAGTCGGTAGATTGATCTAAAATATTATAAAAAAATTAAAATAAAATTTTATAAAGCCAAATATAAACACGATTAATACATTGTTCTAAAATAGTATCAAACAAATAGAAATATTACAACAACAATTGAAATCCAATTGTTCTGGTAAATATAACAACAAAAAAACATAAACACACTGATAATCTAAATCATGCTCTGTTGGAACGAGCTCGACCTCGAGTTGGCAGCATGTTGATACGATCCTCCATTTTATTCATAATCATTGGAATGCGTATCTTCCTTCTCCTTCCTTTATTGATTTTTGCTGGATCTGGCCTAATGACCGGACCGTTGTACATTGGTCAATCTTGTTTATTGCCATAACTACGTCAATAACCAGATCATGTGTTAATGTAGTACTAGATGATATAATATGGACTAATGTACTGAGTGTAATCTAGCCTCCTGAATGAACAAACAGCAAGCAAGTGGTCGCATGGGATGCCGATCAATTATGGTTTCTGACACCAACAATTACCAATTCCCGTCATCGCTAATTCAACCTCATATTTTATTTCACCCCTTCGTCCCTATTATTTCAAATAGAAATTATAAATTATTGCTTAAATTTTGAAGTTGAATAAAAAATTATATAAGTATCGAATATTACCGTCTCGATAAGTCCATTTCTGTTGTAAACATCGTAATTGTTGATACCCCAATCCAGTGGTATGTTGAGAAATTTTCTTGCATGATTCCTGCTTTTCTTATGAACTTATGGGATGCCGGTCTAATATTTTTATTTTTTTTAGATATTCCTCACACCTCCATGGTTAAGACTGGTCATAAAAATCCAGCATCGATAGTTAAGACTGGTCGTAAGTAAGGGCCATACTGTAATATACAGATCAAATGCCCATGCAACACGATCAAAATTTCAACATCGAATTTTGTTGAGGGCGTTATCTCTATGATGTATTTTGTGCTATATGTGAATTTTGTATGGCTGCTAGCAGAGACATAAGTATTTTGTATGACCTCTACCGCATCGTCAATTTCATCCATATTTATATTTGTTGCATCCTGGATGTCATCCTCCTCGACATCCAGGTGCCACTCTTCCTCTTTATCATTCTCATCCACATCCATATCCACATTTTGTACTGGAATACGAGATGGTCGCTGCTCCCGAGCTCGAGAGTGGTTTCTTTCCTCAACCATTACTGGATTACTACTTTCAGGAATAGTGATCGGATCATAGTTATCAGACCTGAATATTGGTTCAGATATAACTACTAGCTCCAGTGTTTTATACCCAGGTAATTGGTACGGAGCTGTTATTTTAATCATTCCCCAAATTTCATCAGAAATAATCCCAAATAAGCTATAAAAAAAAACTTGAACCTGCTGGTGCAGTGTTGATCCGTGCTCTAATACTAATGTTGAATTGGTTAGGGAGCAGCTCCAAACCAGCATGAATCAGTCTCTTCAAGTCACGGAGATTGATTGTCTCGTCGGTAGAAAATGTGCACGCGACATGAATATTGTAACCCATGTCGGTTGAAGTGTTCAGGATTTGACCTCCGTGATACACATTGATCAATAACATTTTTGTCTCTACAGTATGAACGATAAACCTTACTGTTAGTGTATTTTAATTTTACAGCAAAAAATAATAGTTGAAATAGAAAAAAATTACAATGTTGATGAGACGAGAGTGGTGAATACGGATCGGCTCTGGATCTGTCGAAAAATAAATTTTCAGTTGGAAGCTCTTGCAACAGTAACAATGACAATTTTGAAGAAATGGTTGGCTGAATAAAGATGAAAGTGAAAGATGCTGGGTGTGCTATATAATAGCAGAATGTTGAGACTAAGTTTAAAACTCGGTCCAAGATGTCTGGACCGAGTTTTAAACTCGGTCCAATCACCTGCAATTTTCAAATACACACAAACGTTGTAATTTTTAAATGCTGGAACTGAGTTTAATTTTTATTATAATATTTTAGATCAATCTACTGACTGTTGCATTTTGTTTTTAATATAACACACACAAACGTAAAAAAATAAAATAAAAACCTGGGACCGAGTTTTAAACTCGGTCCAGGCAACTGGGACCGAGTTTCAAACTCAGTCCAGGCTATATGGACTAATTTTCAGAATAATCTTACCACTTCCATTTATTTATTTATTTATTTTATTTACTAAAATAAAAAAAATCTGAAAACCACACCTAATACTTTTCATAATATAAATTGGCACAAATTTTCTGACATTTTGAATTTTTCTAATTCAACCTTTCAGAACATAACTCATCTGGCATCAGAAATTCAGTAATTTTTTAAAGACTCCAATTAGTACTGACATCTATTTCATTTCAGTTGTTATTTGTAGAAAACCCTTCTTTGTTTCTGGCTATTTATTGTGTTGTTACCATTTTTTTTTAAATTTTGGTTCTTGTAAAGTATCCTCTCTTCTCACTATGTACTGGATACTGACGAATTATACCCTTCTGCCTCGAAGGCGCGCCAAAATTATCTTTCGGTTTTGCCTCCATGGAAGAAAACATAAATGACATTCTTTTAGCCTTAAGGTAAAAAAACCAAGCAGATTACACAAATGAAGCATATACGACATACAAGTTCATATTCCAACAAGGTCAGTTAACCGTGGATTGGTAATTTCATAAAACACAAATTCTACAACAAAAAACGTGAATCAAACTTGATAGTAAACCTCTACAAAGTAAGAAAGATAACAAAATTTCTCTTCTTTTGCTCTCAATCACCATCAGAAAACCTATTTGGACCTTGAAAAAATTTACAATCACCCAACCAGTTAAACCTATTGAGTAGAGAAGATGATGTGGAAAAACCAACCTAAGAGACCAACGACACCAAAGAAACAAACTCAGTGGTGGTTCTTCCTTTGGTCCTTGTGTTGATCACAAAATGTTCTGGGTATTTCCTGAGAACGGTCAGAAGGCCATGCCACGGTTTCCCCTTTGTCTCAGATTCTGAGTAGTCTTCTGATGTGAGGTACTTTCGCACTCTACTATGGTGCCATATGTGGCCAAATTTCTCATACATCTGTAAGCAATTACATAAATAACAAAATTTACAAACATGCAACAATAGCATAGATGTATTTTTTGAGCTTATGAAGCTCACATAAAAAGAAGGGAATCTTTCAGAAAGTAAAAAAAAAAAGTTAACTGAAAATATATCTGAAAACAGACTTTTGACTATGTATTTGGATCATATGTACCCTCTAAACTTCTTTTCCTTAAATCAAAACCCACAAATAAGATTTTGGTTAAATCAACAATTTAACTAAATGAAAGATGCTGCATGTGTTGAAGAATATTAGCCCTTTGGTTCTTCCCAGTTTTTACAAATCATCCTTGGTATTCCACATAGCAGTCTCAAGGTCCTATTATGAACTAAGCATCCAAGCTCAAAGGCACAACTGGATAGTCCTCAAAGGGGGAAAGCTGACCTCTTCATGTAGCTGTAACATAGGCATCCATTCACTGGGCTCACAAAGATCTGACAACACTGTGGCAACTGAAGAAATTACATCTTTCTCCTCTAGCTGTAATAGCTTCCTATTATCAGCTTCCCTGTCAACTCCTTTCTTAACTACAATAACAATAAAAGAGATAAATATATTAAAAAAATGAGAATCACCCAACAAGGTGGAGACAAGTAGTTAAATTTTTTCCATCTCTGTCCAGGACCAATGAACATCGTTCAGTAAAGTTTAACTTTACATATTTCCTTAAACAACTGTTAAAATGAATATACAACAGAAAAATAATCTCATATACTCAGTTTTTTTATTATGGAAAGTGTGACTGTCTAAAATTAGGAATTTACAAGGCTCTTAGTGTTATTATATTGCCTTATTGGGTAGAGTAGTAAGAATGAAATCATTCTGAACATTAGATATGATACCATTCGGTGTTCATAGATCTTTGCCATGCAAACCCGCACACTGAATCAATTTAAGAAACAGAAGGAATTGTTGCCATTTGCAGGTATGATTCAACCAACCTAACAGAAGGGAAGGTGCCATTTTTCTCACTCTCTTTCTCCACACAGGGATCATCATCCTTTCACACTTTGAAAATTTAACTCACGGTAAATCATATCAATTAATTCAATGATACCATTTTGGATGACTTTTTACCACCCAAACAAAATCAATAATACATTCAGGTTCTCGTGTTATGGACCCATCCATCAAACAGTGCCAGATGTCTAATTTCAATTATTAAATTAATATAGAGTAGGATAAATATAATTTCTTGGGCTGATGCAAGCATGTGGACCAACCACAGTGCTGAAAATAAAGCGTCTCAAGCAGAAACAGAAGTAGAATCTTGAAGGATTGTTCTAGAAGATTGATAAAAAGTACTAGAATATAAGCACACAGCAGATCCTTTTAAGCATAGAAGTTAGTATCTTACGATTCACGATACGAATCTTACGATTCGATACGATACAAATGGATAAAGATACGAATCTATACTTTGTATCTCTAGAGAGAAGAATCTTAAGAATCGTGTTTGTATCTTTTTGTATCTCGATACGATACGTATCCCAACGATACAATAATTTTAAGATACTTATATTTTTTCGACTTTACCTCTTTTGTTCGACTTCACACATCCTATTAGGCGATCAGAAAACCATAGTGTGAGAAAAAAAAAGCAAAAAGAGACAAAAAAACGGCAAAGAAAACGAAAAATATACTAGCGATTGAGAGAAAAGAGTCAAAAACTCCAAGCACGAGACAGTGCAAGTGGGTAACTCTTATTTATTTCATTTATTTTATTCTCTCATGCAGGGACGGATATATTAAGGCCCAAGGGGGGGTCAGTTGACCCCTTAGATTTTAAAATAAATAATGCTTTCGGTTAAGTTATTACCCAATTAGTTAATGAGTTTGAACTCTTTATTGCAATCCGACTACTGACCCCCTTTAACTAAAATCTTGCATCTGCCCCTACTCCCATGTCTCTGTTTCACAAACACGAGTAGTGTTTCTATGAAGCATCCAAAACTATAGGCAATTATATTAATTTTTGAAGACTTAAATAACATAGTCAGGGCCACTAAATTATATTAATTGATTTTATTTATTTTATTCTCCTTAGATACTTCTTCCACATATGCTTATTGTAATTTATTTTGTAGTGATTTTATTAGCTGAAATAAAATTATTTTGTTTATTCTCCTTAGATATTAATTAATATTATCATTAAATTACCACATGAACTATAATAAAATTCTGTGCTCATATATATGTACATATATATATAGCTCACATAATATAAATTATGCTAGTATACTATATAAATGTGATAAAACGCTAAATAATAATGTTTTCAAGTGAAAAAATTCACTACATATTAAATTTAGTTAATATTGATTCATTTTAAGACAAATTTAGCGTATCTTAACGATACGATACGATACACGATACACCGATACGATACAAAATGCTACGATTCACGATACAAAATGCGATTCAACTTCTATGCTTTTAAGTGCACTGTGCAGCCTGGAGTTTCTTTTATTTTTTTGAAAGGGCTGACAGAGGCTGCCAACATACATCAGTTGCAATGTGCAGCCTCGAGTTTCTTAGTATATTTCTTTTACTGAAGGTTTTTTTTTTTGATGAAACTGAAGCTTGTTTACTTGATTTCTTCTCTCCAAGGATATGATGGATTTTAAAAATCTAAGCACTGCACACTAAGCTAAGCGGAAACCATCACAACTGCAAAGAAAGTACTCACATTCTTTGTGGATATTTTGTGGCTCTAAATCTAGGGAAGGTAAAGTCAATCATGAACATTACTAATGGTCTGGTTCAGGCTTTTATAATGGATCCATATGTATGTAACAATTTTGTTCCTCCTACATAGTGTGAAAAAACTAAAGATCTTCATAGTTCTCAGTTCCAAAACTAGACTTACGAAACAGAATGTATAGAGCACTATATAAAAATGAAAACTAATTTGTATCACAAAACTGGTATTTAGCCTCTTTTCTCCCCAAGTACTTAGAGAAACACTAGTTGAGGAGAACATTGGTTGTAATAGAAAGGATACTAGTCATGTTAAACTGTGGTATGGAAATAGTTAATGATTATTACATTTTGCAGGGTCTATTAACTTTCTCCTGTTTGTATTGCATTGCAATAGGGAAGTTTTTATTGTTATTGCAATTATGCATGACAACTTCAAAAACAAAAGGGTGACTATACAAACCTAAAAGCCCAGAACCCGCCTTTCCTTCTGTAGCAGCCCCGCCAGGTATCCTCGCATCAGTTGGTACCAGTCTTGGCCGCTTCCTCATCAATATTGGCTCCATTTCCTCATCTCCAACACCTTCCTCATCATCCTTCCCTTGTTCTCCTTCTTCATCTTCTGTTTCTTCTTCATCATCTTCTTCTTCTTCCGTTATGTATGAATTGGTACCTAACCTTGATATCGGTCGGGGATCAAATATTGACCGGGTTGGTAAGAGGAAGTAGAATTGCTTATCTCCAATTTGTAACAGATCCTACAATCCCATAGAAATTGTCAAATTTTAGCATTTCTTATTTTATTCCAATTTGCCTTTATCTTTTCCTGGATTATTTAGTGCGCAATTTTTCAGTTGATTGTCTTATATGTGGAAAAAAAGCAAAGCTTTGTGTTTACTTCATACCTACTCTTCAGTTGGGGCCAAAACCAGTAAAAGATTGCAGCGTTACTTGTAACATAAATTAATACTCCAAAAATCTTAAAAAGCAAAATAAATAATTTAGCCTGGGTCAGTATGTTCCTAATATCTGCTACAAATTTAAATCAAAGAAGTTTCCAATGAGGACAAATCAAAATATAAGGCGTCCAAATACGCATAATTGGCGCAATTAGCATTAAATCACAATCTTACAAACAAAGTAGGGCATTTATTATTCTATTTAAACCTGGGCATGCAATACCTTAGAATCGAGCTTGACAGGCTGCGAACCAGGCACATGCAAAACCCCCTCAACATAGCACCCGTTCTTCCCCAAGACCTCTAGAGCGAATCTCTTGCGCGAGAAGTCATAGAAAATCCTAGCGTGGCGCCGCGAGATGTTCATCCCGCCACCGATCCCCGACAGGTCAACGTCGACCTCTCCGCCGAGCTTCTTGCTGCTCCGCCCTATCACAATCGAGTAGGTCTGCATGTAGTACTCGAAATCTTCACCTTGGAGCTTCGCGAAACCCACGGTTTCCTGCTCACCTCCTCGAATTTTCACCATTGTTGATATCGGAGATGATATGTTTCCTTTAATTAATTTGATTAATTTGGGAGTTCTCTTGTTCTCTCCGGAGGAGGAGAGGAGACGACGACGGGAGGAAAGCTGTGCAAGGCTTTCGTTTCGTGTCCCAATTTGGAGAGACGCTCTGTATAATTACTGGCCGTCTGATTATTATGAAATGAAAACGGGTTTTCACTTTTGACTTTGAACTGTGTGATTGTAATCCTACGGTTGTTTTAACGATCACTTCGATATGTAAACGGGCCCTCAAAAACAACGCCTTGGTCTTGAGTTGTCACTGGGCCTTCCTTTTAAGGCCTAACATGCACCGTTTAAAATTTGTTTGGGCTTTTAAATTATGTTTTCTTTTAAGGCCTAACATGCACCGTTTAAAATTTGTTCACCTTTTAAATTATGTTTGGGCTTTTAAGGCCTAATATGCACCGTTTAAATTATGTTTCCAATGATATCAATTTTTGGTGACATCAGGTTACACCAAATATTTTTGAAAGTCCAAATAATTGATACAAATTATTCAACATGATACATATATTAAAATATACTTACAGATTAAATTGGATATTTTTTAATTTTTTTAACTATTTATTAAGATGATACATAATTCAATGGTCTAAAAACAACGATTTTATACTCATTTTAATAAAAAGTAAAAAAATAAAAAAATAAAAAAATTGATTTTAAATTTATTTTAATATATGAATAATTTGGAACTGTTCGGATTTCGAAAACATATAAAATATTTGATATAACTTAGTGTCATAAAAAAATAGTGTTATCGGATACCTCCTCTTTTTATATATATATATATATACACACTATATATGGATATGGAAGTAGAACAAAGTTGCAAAGGTTTGAGACACTTGGGCTTTCTTTTGTTGTGACTAGATTTAGTAAAGAAGAGAATTCAGGTCTGAGAACTTAAGTTAATGTTGGGTCCTAAATATTAAATATATTAATTAATTAATGTACTACATATCGAATAAGAAGTATGCTGTAAATGCGTCCTCTAGTTTCTGTTTTTCAGGTAGCATTTTGCAAGAAACTGTGTCATTTGATTGACTGAAAAGATTTGATTCAAATATGCTCAAGAGTAGTTATGATGCAAGACATTTCACCAATTGACAGATTGGGCATTTGCTGGCATTTTTTTGATTGTTTGGTGGGAAAGAGATTATAGAGGGCCATCAGCTGAATTCTGAATTCAAGTTACTTTTCACATGTTGCAATTTGCAAGTTATACGGGCTAGTTTGCGGAACAAAAGGAAAGGCTTTCTTTGTTCTTCTGTAATAGTTCCCAGTGTGATATTTCGTGTTGAATGGTTCAATTCTATTTCGATTTCAAGTTTGCTAATTCATATTTTCTGCTATTTACTTATTTAATATTTTGTGCAGTACTATCATTCAGGTGTTCAGCATATGCTGAGAAATATAATTATACCAATCAATGAATAGGAGCTACTAATTTTAATCAATTTACACTTTATTTGTAATCGTAAACTTATCCAAACAAAATTAAATAGATACGATATATTTTAAGCACATAATTTAAAAAGAAAGCAATTAAACTGCGTTTATTATAATCTGCATGTTGTGAATCAATATAAAACTCAGATGTGATTGTAAAATCATTAAAAATAAAAAATATTAAAAACTTATCTTATATATTTTCACTATTAGAATCAGTTATAATATCATATATATATTAATTTTAATAGTTTGAATATAAATAGTGATTGACATGAGTACTTCAATACACATACTAGTGAGTTTCATTTTGAACTATATTTAAATTATACTTGTTTGTATATATCTATATGATACGACAGTAAAGTGAAATACAATAACCAAAACTAACATAGACATTTGCAATAATGTCTTTTGAATGATTATAAGCTTATCCAAGGAAACTAAATAATTACAACACTTTTTAAGTAAGCCTGTTCAGGTTTTTACTTAATTTATGTATTATCACCCAAACTACAGGCAATATTTCAGGTAATATCTTATAAATATTAGATCTTTACACATATCTTAACAAAATCAAACGGTATTAGTCAAAACGCAAAGAGGTTATAACTTAACAAGCTGTGATCACGTGAGTATGTGACTACCTTCAACTTGCACAAAGACGCTGCCTCAAAAAATAAATTAGTATCCAACAAGGCGTGCTTGTGCAGTTGTGCTGTGTTACATGGCCAGGATCCGCACCCGAAAACAAGCAGAAAACAACAAAGCGACTAGAGCTGCACAAAAAAGCTACTCAGCTCGGGCTTGGTTCGGATTCGAGCTAATCTGGCTCGAGCTAATTTGACTAAGCTAATCTAGCTCGGTAGTTAAATGAGCCGAGTTTGAGTTGGGGTCGGCTCGGCTCGTGGCTCGACTCAGCTCAAATAAAAAATAGTTTATATTTTTTTGCCGAACTCTAATCCGATAACTTCTCTCTCATCATCTCTCACCATCTCACCATGTCAGCGGCTTAAAGACGTCTCTTACTCGCTCGTAATTAGATTCGTATATCCGACTCAATAGTTTTTTGTTGGTTCATCCATTCAAATTAATGCAGCGAAGATATCATTGAAAACATAGTTTGCTGATATACCAATTTTGTACCAATTCTCATACCAATCTTCTAGATATACCAATCTTATAGTTTGTAGATGTATTAAATCTAAATATCAAATTGAGTCAACGCACATGCATTGGCTCGTGAGCCAGCTGGCGATCTAGCTCGAATAGTAACGAGCCGAGTTTGAGTTAGGTTTTTTAGCTCGAAACGTTTCATAAGTTCGACTCGACTTTTCATGAGCCGAGCTTGAGTTAAGCCCAGCTCGACTCGACTCGACTCATTTGCAGCCCTAAAAGCGACCGAAGGAAGGGGCGAGTGAGGAGCAACAAAATGAGCCGACCGAAGGGCAGGATCGTCCATTCAATCGGTACTTGATCTCCTCAACGAAGGTGATGTCAAGGGTCGTTATTATTTTTTTTGAGAAAAATATGAGAATCTAGTTTATAAATTTTAGTTTATATTTATGAGAATTTGAATTTATAAATTTTTTGAGATGTCATTTGTGATGTCAAGCGTCGATATTCAACCTATAATTATGTAACATCTGAGATGATGTATCTATTTTTTTTCTTTGCTTCTTTTCTAATTTAAGATGTTGCTATAAATTTTGGATACTTTAGAAAGAGGATAGTTTGTTGAGTTTCGCGGCAATAAAATAACTTTTATTCTATCTTAATAAAATTTGGGCTTTGGTCAAGCAGATCTTTTTAAGACTATTTTCTTTGAAAAGAAAAGTTTGAATTTAATTATGTGATTAAAATAGATGTGGTTGCTTAATATCTCATCTTTTAATTATGTGATTAAAATAGATGTGGTTGCTTAGTATTCCGTCTTTTTTTATTTTTCTATTTTAATCTTTACATGTCATACAGAGTTATAAGAAATAAATGATTTTTATGTCCATAGAAGAAGCTAAAGATTTTAGAATTATAAATTACATAGCTAAAACTGCCAAAAATCAATCTAAGTTTTTTTTATCAATTGTTTCTTTTGAATTCAAAATCAATAGAAATAATTGTTAAAAAAAATATTTGGTTAAGGCCAATCTAAGCCAAATTATTTTATTATGTATAGACATACATAGAATATATCATCTATTAAATAATTTCTTAGAAATTATATACTTCCCCAATTAATGGATAATCTCTAAAAGAGGTGAAATTGTTACACTTAACATCTTCTTTGATTTGTCGATTTGCAAAATAATCTTGAATTTTACAATTTGTCATGTTTGAGTTTTGTGCAGAGATTAACATGTAAATGGACTAGTGCACAAGAACCAAGACTAGTGCTGTGAGATACAAGAGCTTAATCAAGACTACATTAGACTTAGGTTTAGTTAGACTCAAACTGGGTTGAATTGATCAAGATAAATTGAGCTTAAACAACAAGAAAAATGCTTATGCTCAGAGAATCGTTATAACGGTTCAGTAATCGTTATAATGGTTCATCTCAATACTCAAAAATATTCTAAGGCAGAAATATTCTCAAAGAAACCAGAGCGTATCGTTATGTAATTCGAAATTCGGTATCGTTAAACAATTCGTTACAACGATTTATGAAACGTATAACGATTTTATAATCGTTACAACGATTCATGAAACGTATAACGATTTGATAAATCATTATAACGTTTCAGCTCAGTTGATCCAACGGCTATTCTTTCTAAACAGTTATAACGATTCGTAAACCGTTATAACGGTTCAGGCCGAAAAATAGTTTCTTTAGCTGTTTCGGAAGATCTATTTTAAAATGATCATTACTCTCACTAAAATAGATATTGAAGTTGATCCATCTAGCAAAATCATTACTCCAGAGAGCTTACTAGCCATATACAAAGTGAGAGAGATAATTCAAGAGATTGAAGCACTCAATTAGCAAAATCCTTGTTCAAGCTCAATCTAACTTCTCTCTATTCTCCCAACTTGATCCTTCGTGATCTTCTTGAAAACATTTTCTTGAGCTATTGTGCTCAACTCTTTCTTGAGTTGTAGTGCTCACCCTTTTTGAGTGTGTTGTTACTCGTGTTACCGATAGACTTGACAGCCCATTTTTGTAAGGGACCAAGTTCTACAAGTGTAAATACCCTTTTTAATATATCGGCTCAACCTCAATTGTTAGAGGTTGAGGGTCCCGGAGACGTAGGCATTGTTAAATCCGAACTCCATTACATTTGTGTTCTTATTTTATCTTTATTTTTTTCTCACATTTCTTTGATTGCTATATTCTTGTGAGAATTGAATTGATTTAAATTGTATTCCGCTGCCATTACACTTGAACATTAAGCCCCAAATTGGTTTATACATTTCTATCTTAGGTTCTTTACATTCTTGCACTATCATGACCTTTCAATACCACCATCTAGGGCTTTCAAGGACTATCAAAGTGGTATCAGAGCAGGAGCTCAATTTTAATTGCTTTATTTGTGATATTTTTGGTCCAAGATGACTTCTTTGATGCATGTAAAAGAACCCCCAACTCTAGGTCTTAATTGCAAAAATTTCAGCTTTTGAAAGAAATGTATGGTGAACTACCTCAACATACTAGACTTTTGGGATGTTGTCCAACATGATTATATACCACATTATGATCCTAGGAACCTCACAATGACACAAAAGGCCAAAGAACTGAAATCTCAAAATGATTATGCCGTCAATGTTATCTTAAATTCGGTTAGTGAAAAGATTGCTATACTATTTGGTACTACCGAAATTGCTAGTGAAATGTGAGAGACTCTATTAAATAGATTTGAGGGCAACACTCAAAATGAAAAGAACAAAACTGATGGGTCTAGAGTCCGAATTTGAAAATTTTTGTATACAAGAAGGAGAATCAATTGAGAATATGTATTCAAGATTAATGCATATTCTTAATGAATTTGATGAAGTTGGAGAATTCTTGTCTAACTCTAAGATTGTAGGCAAAATTTTTAGGGCAATGATGAAAAGACCAAGATGAGAGAGCATGATAAGCACTTTAGAAGCAATGCAAGGCTCTCTTGGTGAATTCACACATGAAGAAGTATTCATTCATCTTCTTATGCTTTGAGGAGAAGCTACGACAAAACGGAGAGCTCACACCAAAACTCAAAGAAACTGCACTTCAAGCTCAAAGATCTACATCGCGCCACTATTTGAGCAAGACATCTTCTAGCTCATCTTCTATGAATGATCAAGTGATTACGAAGATGTTTGAAAGAATGTTAAATCTAGAAAAAGAGCACAATGAAGAGCGAGATGAGAAATGAATGACGTGCATATGCTTCTCATGCCATAAGGAATGTCACACAACACACGATTGTTCCTTGGTCTTTTCAAATAAGAAGAAGCAAAACTTTGAGAGAATTAGTGCTATGCTAGCTACAAGCAACCATGTTAAGAGAAAGAAAGATGAAAGAAATCCACTTAATCTTGCCATAATTGTGGAAGTAGAGGAGAGCTCACCCGTGGTGGATGTTCATGAGATTGTAGCAAGAAACAACATCACCGACTTGTGCACATTGGAGATCCTACACGATATTGCAATATCCAAAAATATGAAGATGGACTCATTTGCACCTAAGGTACAAATTTCTCAAGAATTTCAATTGCACAATCAAGTAGTACCTTGCACTACATCCACTTGGGATGATAGTGAAGATGATTTTGTTAAAAATGATGAATTTTGAATTGAAAATGCAAATAATTTTGATGATGAGACTGAAATTGAATCTTTTTATCTAGTTTAGAAAGTCCTATTCATGATTTATCTTTTCAAAAAGAGATAATTGAGAGACTTAAAAATAAAATTTCAGAGTTTGAGTTAAAGATTCAATCTTACGAGTTTAAATTGCAAAATCTTGAAAAGAATTATCAAATGCACTTAGGTGAAGTTGCAACATTAAAAGTGAAAGTGCAAACTTTAGAAACTAAAAATAGGGCACTAAAATCCTCATGTATTTCAACAAGCATTACTTTAATAGATTTAGACAAGGTTATAGGTCAAAGACCTAGAAGCAAGTCGAGTCTTGGATATAAGAAAATTTCTAAGACTTCAAATTGCCCTAAATCAAAAGAGAAACAAAATTAAGGGTCAAATGCAAAAATTATGAAATCTACTAATGCTAAATCTTTCAATAAGAAACACAATTATGCATTTCAATATAAGCAATTTGATAAAAAGATTAACAAAGGAAAAATAAATTTTCAAAGCAATAATGCTACATTTTTCAATCCTAGTTGGTCAAATAAATTATATTTTAAAGGACCCGATGGTTTGTTTTATGAGTTTAAAAATCAAAATAATTTTCAAACCAAAGCTCAAAGATATGACCATAAATGAGTTGTTTCTCAAAAATATAAAAATATTTCTAAAGAAAAACTCAAGACTCGAGCTCAAGGATTAAAAGAAAACTACCAAAATATATTTGTTAAAGGTAGTAAGAAGTCTCAAATATGTGTATTTTGCAATTATTGTTGTCATATTGGTCATATCTCATTTGATTGCAAATTTAGAAAAGAAAACAACATCACAAATGTTGTTTGGGTTCCTAAAATTAAAAATTAGAGACCCACAATGCTTAATTGTCCCATCAAATCATATATACAACATATTTAGGGGAAGTTAGTTAATGAATTATATTTTTTATTATTTTGGAAGTAAAAAAAATTATCTTATACACGGTGCATATATTAAGGGGAAACAATCAATTTAGAGGGAGCTAAATTGAAATAAATTCTTTATTCGCACCATTTTGCCCGATTTCCAAAAAGGAGGAGAAATTTTTGGGAGAAAAGGGGGAGATTGTTATATCCAAAAAGGGGGAGAAATTCTTCATTCGCACCCTTTTTCACATCAAATGTTATATCTATGCACTCATGCATGTTTTGCAAATCGACAAAAGGGGGAGATTGTTACACTTAATATCTTTTTTGATTTGTCAATTTACAAAATAATCTTGAATTTTACAATTTGTCTTGTTTGAGTTTTGTGCAGGGATTAACATGTAAATGAACTAGTATACAAGAACCAAGACTAGTGCCGGGATACAAAAGTTTAATCAAGACTACATTAGGCTTAGGTTTAGTTAGACTCAAACTGGGTTGAATTGGTCAAGATAAATTGAGCTTAAACAACAAGAAAAATGCTTCTGCCCGGAGAATCGTTATATCGGTTCAGTAATCGTTATAATGGTTCATCTCAATACTAAAAAATATTCTAAGGTAGAAACATTCTCAAAGAAACCAGAGCGTATCGTTATGTAACGATTCAGTAATCGTTACAACGATTTATGAAACGTATAACGATTTTGTAATCGTTACAACGATTCATGAAATGTATAACAATTTGATAAATCGTTATAATGTTTCGGCTCAGTTGATCCAACGACTATTCTTTCTAAACCATTATAACGATTCATAAACCGTTATAACGATTCAGATCGAAAAATAGTTTCTTTAGCTGTTTCAGAAGATCTATTTTAAAATGATCACCACTCTCACTAAAATAGATATTGAAATTGTTCCATCTAGCAAAATCATTACTCCAGAGAGTTTACTAGCCATATACAAAGTGAGAGATATAATTCAAGAGATTGAAACACTCAATTAACAAAATTCTTGTTCAAGCTCAATCTTGCTTCTCTGTTCTCCCAACTTGATCCTTTGTGATCTTCTTGAAAATATTTTCTTGAGCTGTTGTGCATAACTCTTTCTTGAGCTGTAGTGCTCACCCTTTTTGAGTGTGTTGTCATTCAAGTTTTGAGTGTGTTGTCACTCGTGTTACCGATAGACTTGGCAGCCCATTTTTATAAGGGACCAAGTTCTACAAGTGTAAATACCCTTTTTAATATATCGTCTCAACCTCATTTGTTAGAGGTTGAGGGTCCCGGAGACGTAGACATTGTTAAAGCCGAACTCCGTCACATCTTGTGTTCTTGTTTTATCTTTACTTTTCTTTTTTCACATCTCTTTGATTGCTATATTCTTGTGAGAATTAAATTGATTTAAATTATATTCCGCTGCCATTACACTTGAACATTAAGCCCCAAATTAGTTTATACATTTCTACCTTAGCTTCTTTACATTCTTACACTATCTTGACCTTTCAATACCACCATCATAGGGCTTTCAAGGACTATCAGAAATAAAATAATTCGATCGGAGTGTAATGATTATATGTCTGTAATGCATTGTATATCTCATAATATATATCATTCTTCTAGAGAAAAGAACTTAAAAAAATACTTAAAAATACAATGATACTTTTATATATGAACATATATGAAGTCCACTATAATTTCATATGATTTATCAAAGAAAATAAAAACTTCATCAATAATAATCTATAAAGGAGACTCTTTTATGATTTTGAAACATGATTTAATGGTTCAATCAACATATCAAATCCAGTTTGAAAAAAACGCATGATAGACACATTATATAAGAAAAATATGTGTCTATTTCATTGACATATTTATCGATGACAATAATTTAAATATCAAAAATATACTAAATTTTCTAAATATATTTTTAGGTTTTATATTTGAAGATGAATAAGACTGTAAATGAGTCAAACCGAATCAAAATCAAACTAAATCAAGTTTAGCTAAATTGAACTCGAACTAAAATCGAATTGAGATGAAAATGAACTAAGCTAAAATTGAGCCGAACTAACTCAACTCGAGCTGAAGTCGAGATCTACCCAAGCTCAATTATTAATATATAATAATATTTCAAAATCCTAAATTTAAAAAAAAATCAAAACATTTCAAAAAATCTATATGCACGCGAGAAGGATTTTTGAAATGATAATTCATGAATTTAGTTATTACAATAGATATCGAAGAGCAAGAAGACTCACAAATCAAGAACGGAGGCTCATTTTGCTTTGTCTCAAATATATGAGAATTAGGTGCTAACTAGGTTAGTTTGTTACTGTCAAGCAATCACTGGAAGCCTCCAGCACAATGGCTAACGTCCAAGACTGACAGCATCTCATGTGCCTTCTGTTATTCTTATCTTTAAGTTTGTTTCTAGTGCTAATGTAATTAGAGTTAGTCTTTTGGCTTCATGTATATATAAAATGATATACTGTAAATTCTACTTACTAAAAAATATGAATAATCATTAGACAATAGTTATCCATCTCTCTCTACATGATATCAGAGCTAACAATGGCTACCGCCGCCGGTGACAATTCCACCCCTTCTCCTCTTCTCAATACTAGCAATCTTTTTTCCTCCTCTTCTTCTTCTTTTGATTCCATTATCCTTCTTAATATCCCCATCTCCACCAAACTAACCCGCTCCAATTATTTATCTTGACAATCTCAGATTACTCCTCTCCTTAATGGATATGGCCTATTTCATTTTCTTTTATCCCCGTCCCCACCACCAACAATGCTCTCCGTTGAGGGCCAGTCCCATATCAACACAACCTACCTTGGCTGGCACAAACAAGATCAAATGATCCTTAGATGGCTGCGATCTTCCCTCTCTGAACCCATCCTCGCTCAAGTCGTCTCCTATTCAATCTCAAACCAGCTCTGATCACACCTCCAACAGACCTTTTCAGCCACTTCACGTGCTCGCCAAACCGAGCTGCGCCGCCAGCTATAGACATTGACCAAAGGAGAATCTTCTTGTTCTGACTTCCTACAAAACTCCGATCCATCACGGATGAACTTGCATTCATCGGATATCCTATCACTGACAACGATTTGGTCACCTTTGCCCTCACTGGACTAGGATCTGAGTACAACTCCTTTGTTATGGCTGCAACCACCTCCTCCCGCCAGGCTCCTCTTTCGTTTGCTGACCTCCACTCCATACTTCTCAGTCATGAAGCCCTCATCCTCTTCCAAAACACAGGTTCAAATATCTCTCTGCCCTCTCTTCAAAATCTCATTGCCTTCTATGCTACTAATAACAAATCTAGCGGTCAGCCTAATGGATTCCGACCACCTCAATTTTCACGCCCCCGACCTAGCAACACTAGTGGTTCTAGACCACATTATTTTCACCCTCCTACACCCTATCCTAGCCGTCCATCCTACCCAGCTACTAGATCTCCCTTCAATCCTACTTTACCCGGCATGTTACCGAGACCTAACATTCAGCCCACATCAACCCCTCTCTCCAACCCTTCAAGCCTCCCCTATTTGCCAAATCTGTTCAAAAAAAGACCATACAACCCGTGAATGTTGGCACTGGTTTGATGCTCAATATGGCCCACTCGCTCCACCTCAAGCCTTCACAGCCCAGTCTCTTCCCTCATCCCCTGCTGGTGAATGGTATCTTGACTCCGGTGCGACTTATCATGTAACGAGTGATCTTAACAATCTTTCCAACTTCACAGCTTATGATGGACATGACACTCTCCAAATTGGCAATGGCGCTGGTATGATAATCTCTCACATTGGCTCCTCCATCATTCATATTGCAAATCACCAAATTAACTTGCACATTATCTTACATGTTTCTTCCTTCACCAAAAATCTTTTGAGCTTGTCACAATTACTTTTTGATAATTCCCTCATAATAGAATTTTCTTCTAATGCTTGTTTCATCAAGGACCGTCTCACCTCAACCCCTCTACTTCAAGCCAAACTCCATAATGGCCTCTACTCAATCCGCCTTCTTATGTCCTTTCCTCCTCAAGCTTTTCTTGGTGCACGAGTCTCGGCCGATGTTTGGCATGCCCGGCTTGGCATCCCTCTACCTCCACCACCTTAGAAGTTTTAAATTCAAATGCTTTACCTTGTTCTTCTAAACACTTATCTTTATGTCAAAACTGGTGTATGACAAAGTCTCAAAAATTACCCTTTACTTTCAATACTATTTTTTCTTGTGCTCCACTTGAGATTGTCCATTCAGATTTATGGGGTCCCTCTCCCGTAATGTTTCATAACGGTTTTCATTACTACATTATATTCATCGATGATTTTACTAGCTTCTCATGGATTTATTTTCTCAAAACAAAAGATAAAGTGACTAATGTCTTTACTTTGTTTAAATCTCAAGTCAAAAACCTACTCAATACAACTATCAAAGTCTTACGTACCGATGGCGGTACGAGTACAAGCCACTCACAAAGAAATTTTCACAAATCATTCACCAAATTACTTGCCCTTATACTCCCCAACAAAATGGCATATCCGAATGGAAACACCGCCATGACATTAAGCTATCCTTAGCTATCATTCAACATGCTCTCTACCTCAAATATTGTGAGATGATGTTTTTACAAACGCCATTTATCTTATCAATCGCTTACTCTCCTCCAACCGTGAGAAACCGAATTATAATTTTATTCGTGTTATTGGTTACTTGTGATTCCCATACCTACGGCCTTACAACGAACACAAGCTACAACCCCGTTCCTCCCCATGTATCTTTCTTAGTTATGCATCATCTCATAAAGGCTATAAATGCATGTAATTATCAACATAGATGATTTTCATTTCCAGACACGTTGAGTTTCATGAGCAGAATTTTTCATTTAAAACTCTTAACCACATGAATGACCATGCTCTGGCCGAATCTGAGCCCAACCCAACAAGCCAACTGCTACTCCTCAGCCCATACCATACCCCAAACTTCTCCTACTTTTCCCGGCTCAACTCTCTCTCCACAACCTCTTTCGGCCCATCACTCCACCCCTCCAGTAGACCACCAAACCCAGCTTTCAAACTCCCCAGCTCCCGCCTCCAACACCCGAACCCCTGCCTCACAACCTCATCATACTGCTGCAACATCCACTTACCATATGACAATCCGCACACGTGATCAAACACGCAAACCTCAGCATTTCACTGACCATATCACTTACCTGGCCACCTCTTCAATAGATATTGAACCAACAACCTTCCGAAAAGCTCAAACCTCTACTCACTGACAACATGCAATGTTGGAAGAAATTCAAGCATTAAATTCTAATAACACTTGGACACTGGTTCCCCCACCCACTGATCGATATATTGTCGGTTGTAAGTGAGTCTACAAGATAAAAAGAAACAAAGATGGAACCATTGCCCATTATAAAGCCCGGTTGGTCACTAAGGGCTATCATCAAGAAGAAGGCATTGACTATTTTGAAACCTTTAGTCCCGTTGTTCGGCCTACAATAATCCAAATCATCCTAACTCTTGCAGTGACGTATGGTTGGACAATTCGACAACTCGATGTGTACAATGCCTTCCTCCATGGGGATCTTCATGACACGGTATACATGCACCAACCCCTAGGTTTTGTTGACCCTACCAAACTAAATCATGTGTGTCTACTATCCAAAGCACTCTATGGCCTCAAATAACCCCCCCTCCCCCCGTGCATGGTTTCAAACACTTACACTATTTCTTCTATCCATTGGCTTTTCTGTATCCCGTTATGATCCATCCTTATTTGCTCTCCAATCCCATGGTCAAACTATTACTATCCTTGTGTACGTCGATGATATCATTATCACCGGTTCCCACTCGCCCATGGTCGATCACCTTATTGCTACACTTCAGTCAAAATTCCCAATTAAGAACCTTGGTGACTTGAGTTTCTTCCTTGTCATTGAAGTCCAGCACACATCAAATGGCCTCCGCCTCTTCCAAAGCCACTATATTACAAACCTATTAGCCAGTGCATATAGAACACTCAAACCATGTACCATCTCCTATGACTGCCACACAGTCTCTCTCTAAATTCAATGGAGCCATTTGATGACCATTCGATGACCCTACACTTTATCGAACAATTGTTGGTGGTCTCCAGTACGTGACAATAATAACCGACCCGATATTGCATTTTCAGTTAATAAACTCTCCTAATTCATGCATCATCCAACTACAACTCATTGAGCAACGGTTAAAAGGGTTCTTCGCTAACTCAATGGCTCTCGTTCGCATGATATAACTATACAACCGGCCTCACAACTCTAACTTCATGCCTATTACGATGCGGATTGGGCGGGTTGTCCGGATGACCGTCGATCAACCTCGAGATTTTGTATGTTTCTCGGCTCAACTCTTGTCTCCTGGAGCTCCAAAAAATAGCAAATGGTATCTCGGTCTAGCATTGAAGCCGAATACCGAAGTTTAGAACTTGCAAGTGCCGAACTCATCTGGGGTACAATTTCTTCTCCATGAATTACAGGTCCGACTCTCATCTTCTCCCATCTTATGGTGTGATAATATAGGAGCCACCTACCTTGCATCCAATCCCATGTTCCATGCACGCACAAAGCATGTTAAAATCGACTATCATTTCGTCGTGAACGAGTAAAATCACATCAACTACTCATTCGTTTTCTATGCTCTAAAGTCCAAATCTCTGATATTCTGACAAAATCACTCACCTCACCTCGATTTGATCATCTTCGCTCAAGTTGACGGTTACTCAAGCACCATCAACTTGCGAGGGGCTGTCAAGCAATCATTGGAAGCCTCCAACACAATGGTTAACGTCCAAGACTGACAGCATCTCATGTGCCTTCTGTTATTTTTATATCTAAGTTTGTCTCTAGTGCTAATGTAATAAGGGTTAGTCTTTTGGCTTCATGTATATACAAAATGATATAAACTCTACTTACTAAGAAATATGAATAATCATTAGACAATAGTTATCCATCTCTCTACAGTTACTAAGAAAATTATGGTCCTTTATGGTAATATTTAATATTTAAAATTTAAATATTGAGTTTGGACCATCAGTTTTATTCTACATCACAAATAATACGTCCAGATGAAACTTTATGTGTTAAGTTCATTTTGTATATAATCTAGAAAGAAAAAACGTAAAAGTATTCAAAATTCATGATCTGTTAGTTAAAACTTGATTTTTTTTCTTTTTTTTTTCCGATCCATTACTTAACTTAATTTTTCATTTACTAGTCTTTTATCATGAGATTTGAACTACTTAAATCCAAATATATTTACTTGTAGAAGTAGAATAAGAATATTCAATTGCCTCCTGCTTGCAGTAACAAAAACATCGGCTATTAATATATAGATGCTATGTTTTCTTTAGATTTCATTTTAATAATTTCTTTGCACCGATGGACAGAGAAAACAAAAGGATGGCATACTGTTATGAGTGTTTGGTATGAAAGTATAAATGAAACTTCCTCTTTTCCTAATTTGTAAAAAAGAACTGGAATTTTAAATTTGTTTACCAAAAATGGCGATGATTCCTTCGTTCTAGTGTCGTAGCTGTTAGAATCGATTCGCGTGTCCTTGACGAAGGTACTCCCCCCTGATCGTTGTTTTCGGATTAGCCTATTAATTCTTGATTAGTTTTATGTAATTTGGAAATTTTGAAGTTGAGTTCGAACGCAATTTAAATTAAAAATTGTCTGTTCAAACTACGCGCAATAAGAGCAAAACAATGTATCAAGTTCGAACAGATAAATCACGAGAATCAACCTAAACTAGTTGTATCTTAAAAGAACCTCAGAGGTGCAGACATATATGCGATGTTTTCCTAAGAGATCTAAGGTTGTCCCTAGCAACAAGTGACAAAATATAACTTCTGGACCATCGCTGTTTGATTGATGCAAAAGAATTTCTCTCTGTCATGAAATTTTCCAGCTAATTTTAGGATCTTGGCCAACCAATTATTACAAAAAAAATTGTGCTGGTCCTTCGCTTCGGTTACTCAGATATCTCAAACTCTAAATTCTATGCAAACAAATATATATTTGGGAATTTACATTATAAATTTTTCCAAGGGACAGATTCCTAATATTTATTTTATATCCAAAAATTGACATTAACCCAGGAAAAAGAAAAGAAGAAGGAAAGGAACCCGAAATAGTTTAATGCGATCTTGCAAAAATGATAAAATGTTAAATTTAGTGATATAAATAATGCTCACTGTGAAGTTACAAAATTGAAATTTCAAAGTAAAGTTTTTGGGCTTGGAAGCTGTTTCGTTAATTTATTAATCAATAATAAAGTTCACTAATTAACCTTCTTTCTCTAATCGCACACCATGTTTCGTCACCTCTAACACATAATTGCTCAAGTCTAATAGGAAGCACCGATGTACGCAACATAATAACCACAATCATGTCTCTAAATAGAAAGTGAGTATTATTGCGCTATAGTATTTTTGAGTTTGATAAATTTTCATTATTGGATCCGAAAAGCACGATTATGTTATTCATTTCGAAGAGCAGCAAATTCTAATCCAACATTAATATTCAACTACTAGCTTACATATAATTATGTGTATTTGTATTTATTCTATTAAATCAAGGTGTAATACATTTATATGATGATGATAGAGGTGATAAAATCTGATTTGATTCGAAATCTAAACTAGATTCATCTTGATTTTAAAATCAAAATAATTCAATTTGATCCAAACCTATTCCTATTTGACCTGATTTAAGATTGAAATCAACTTAAAATTTGAAAGTTAATATATAAATTGACCGACCTAATTTCTTTTAAAAAATCAAATTAATCTGATTTTATTTCTTTTAGAAGGTCAAATGAACTTGATCCGACTCTCCACCGATTGCCACCTCTACGTGACTGTATAATTATCAAGCTATTTGTACGGTAAAGCTAATGCGCAACAAAAAAAGAAAAGAAAAAAAGATAAGAATGTTGTATCTTGTCCTGCGGAATCAGAAAAGAAATCCAGCTCACTGTACTCGATGGGGCGGAGTATCAGAGCATAGTCACTGGGTCGAGTGTGCTGTAGCTTGCGAAGTTCTCTAGACTCTAGTGAAAAAATCAAGTTATAATTGGTTCTCTGATTCAATATACATGGACATTTTTTTAGTTTTTAATTAAAACGATGCGGAAAGCCAAAGATAATATTAGCAAATATATCTATGAGCGCAGGAGGATTGCTAGTTTCAATATATTAGAAGACTGATTAGCTCTAGTGTGAGAGAAGAAATCTGATTTTGTGATCTTGAAGGAAGGGCATTTTGGGGAAAAGCAAATATATCAGCTGTTTTTTTTTGTACTGAATTAAATTTCTTCTATATATCTGTTTAGAAAGACAGAAATTGAAATATTACTTTCTATGTACATCAATTTTCACAATTACATTAAAAAGATCCTATCAGTAAAAAATTCACCAATTTAGTAGTAGTAAAATAATCAAAATATATGTTATCCTAATTCATCGAGGTAATTGTGTTGGACTGTCTGATGCTTCCTGTCCATTTAGATTAGTCATCTCTGTGGGAAGTGATTTGTCTGATTCTTTTGAATTTAAGAGAAAGGTTCCTGCAATTATGACAACAAATCCCAACATTTCAGTTGCAAATTGAGTTCCACTCTCCACATGCCATTCCTGAAATTTCCAGAATTCAAAATTATTACAAGGCACGCATTGTTTGTAAATTTATAACAACTAAATTTTGTATTGTCTATAACATGCAGGTCCAAAATGCAAAAGTTGTGACCTGAAGCATGATCATGCTTGCCAAAATGGTGAATATAGTGAAGAGCACATAGTACACGGGAGAAACAATAGCTGTATTGAAGGAATCCAAAGCCTACACATAAATTCATATATATATTCTTAGCAAGTCGATTGAATTGTTAATATCTAAAGTAAAAATTAAATACAGATACAGTTTAATGACAATTCATGATGTGAGACATACAATGTTGTATGTATTTATATTGCAAAACCTGTCTATGATTATGTATTTTGCAGCATGTGTTGTTATGGAGGCTGATTGGTTTGCTACACTGCCAGTACAGTGTAATAACGTGGGATCAATCCTGGAAAATGCTATATCATATCATTTCAAATAACAACATAACTGAGATATAGCTGGCAACACAACACAATGGGTACAGTATGATGTTTACTTCTTTGATTTATTAGATAAGAAATTGACAAGTAGTATCACAAATTAGGGTAAAAATGTAACCTTGTTTAAGTAGATGAGCTGTACCACAACGAAACCAATTACCACAAAAACGAAAAACCATGTTTGGAAATATATGAATTGATTCTTTTTGCTAAGCAATGATAGCTTTAAAGCAATTCCAAATGCTTTTGCACTCATAACCTAAATATAAAAGATAAGGGCAAAGCAGTGCTTATTAGAATAGTATAGATGAGCATTAGATTAAAAAATATAATAAATATGATTGGATATTCTAAGCATTTTTTTTTTGGCAAATTTCTCTCCTCAAAATTAATTTGATATTTTTGTCAGTTGTACAATATTTACTTTGATGGAAACAAAAAAAATTAGATATACCGTGAGAGAACCCATGAGAGAGCAGATGCTGATGTAAACAAGCATTTGTTTCTGGCCATAGCGGGGCGCCACACGAAAAATAAGTATCAACACGACTATAATTATAATGCAACAATAGACGAGAAATCCTGGAAATTTATGGACATACGAATTAGGACATAAGTGGGGTTCCAAGGAGACCATATCAACATGATATATTTGTTTTTGATGTAACATACATAAAAGATATATTACAATTGAAGAGTATGTGTCAGACGAAAAGAGGTATTATATAAAACGATGTAAAATAGATACAGGTCCTGATGCATTTGGGCTATTGGGTCCACCGACATAAAAGCCGAATTCACAATAACTGGAAAATTCACATTGGAGGTATTGTTTGAAGTTACCGGGTTGGGTTGCATAGTGCCAGATCTGTTTGACAGATTCAATCTCTCTTTCTTTAGGAGCATGCAAGGCAATAATAGCTGAACCAACAATACAAAGAATGCATCCAATCCAACCAGGTTTGTGCAGCTTCTCATCCAATACACAGTGTGCCAGCACTGCACTGTATCATGAAATATTCAGGCTACTGGAAGTGATTCATAACTGCTTTACTGGTTAGCTTGTTTGTGGTCATACAGGTCACTTTTTTGTTGTCAGGTAAGATATATATTATTGTCAATTACCATAAGATTCCTTATAACTACAAACTGTCTAGAAACCCAAACAACAAATGATGTAATAATAAATTATGATAAAGAGAGGTAACATTGTACAATTAACAACTAATCAGGTCTTAAACCCTTATATTTGTTTACTTGCACTTTATGAATGATTTGGCAGCTTTGTGGTGGCAATGTTACCATACATGTTCCAGGATAAAATCAGGCCTAAAAAAGTGCAAACTCTGATATGAAGAAGAAATCACAAAAGGCCGGACGATTCTTAACAGAGACCAATTTGGTACTGTTAACTTGAATTCATCGAGACCAATTTAACTTATTACAATTTAGTCCCTACAACTATTCTAATCACACTTTTAACTAATATTCAACACTCTCCCTCAAGATAATGCATACCTCGTGATTTGATACACAGCTTCCTGGTGTGATACTCTAGGATCATGCATATATCTGCTTACCACACTCACAGCGTAGGAGATGTCAGGTCTAGTGTGAGCCAGGTAAATTAGCTTGCCTACCAAGCGTTGATATTGCCCTTTCTCCACTTGATCGCCAATTCCTTCACTCAATTTGTGGTTGGGATCTATGGGTGTGTTGACGGATTTACACCCCAACATCCCAGTGTCACTTAGTAGATCTAGAACATACTTTTGTTGTGATAGAACTACTCCTTTTTTTTGACCGAGCAACCTCAATGCCGAGGAAGTAGCGCAATTCACCTAGATCTTTCATTTCAAATTCCTTGGCTAAACTAGCCTTGAGCCTCTTCATCTCCACTAATCGTTACCATGTCAACACTATGTCATCCACATACACAACCGAATGCAAATTTTCTCTCATTTCCTTTGGATGAACATAGTGTGATCGGCTTGCTTTCTTTGATAGCCAAGCTTTTTCATCGCTTATGGAGAACCGATCAAACCAGGCTCGCGGTGGATCGCTTCAACCCATACAGGGAGCGCTTTCAAATTTAAGACACTTTGCCCTTTAGTTGTTCATTTTGAAAATCCGCGGTGGGATCTCCATATACACCTCTTCTTTTAGGTCCCCATGAAGAAAGATATTTTTTACGTCTACCGGCACAAGTCCCACCTGCGAGTTCACCGCACACGAGATAAGTGTTCGGACAAGATTCATTTTTGCAACAGAGCAAAGGTTTCTTCATAATCTACTCCATATGTCCGCAGTAGCCCTTAGCCACCAACCTTGCCTTTCAATCTGTCCACCTTTCCTTCGGAGGTATCTTTTATCGAGTATACCCACTCGCATCCTACAAGATTCTTTCCCCGACGGTCTCGGGACCATATCCCACGTGTCATTCTTGACTAATGCTCTCATTTCCTCGAACATAGTATTTTTCCACCTCGGGTCTCGTATCGCTTCTCTCCACTCACATGGAGCGAAATTAGAATGTAAAGATGTCATAAATGCTTTGCACGCAGTGGTAATGTCTCAAATGACACATAGTGGGAGATAGGGTGAGATGTCGAGGCACATTTCCCTTGTTCCAACACAGTTGATCGAACCCTTTTCTTTGCGCACAAAGAATAGGAAGATCGAGATCGAGAGAAGAGTACCTAAGGGTAACTCTAAGTTACCCGAGTTTGTGTTGTGGGAGAACCGTCGATAGGTACGAGCAATTGGTGTTGATCTTGGACAGACAATTGCTCAACATTTTCATGATGAGGTTTTCGAGTGTAAACTTTATGGATTTGTCTGGTCGGAGGTGGGAGGTTCTGATCCATGCTTGAATCCAAACGAGAATTTGAACTTGTACTTGGACTCACATCCATAGTGTCACTTAAGTTCATAGTATCTTCTATACCCTCCTCCAATGCCACCACCACATTCTCTCCCTCTCGCCAATCCGGCCCGCGGGAAGAGTGACGACTACCTCAAGAGTGTCCTGAAATGTCACAGGGGATGTATTGGACTGTGCATTTGAGAGTACAAAGTATGGTTTTGTCTCTCTAAACGTCACATCTAAGCTCTCAAACATTCTTTTCTTCACGGGATCATAACACTTATACCCCTTTTTCCCACTTGAATATCCAACAAACACACATTTGTGGGACTTTACATCAAGTTTACTAATACCTGAACTTGTATTATGAACAAAACACACACATCCAAACTTCTTGGGAGATACCTTAAATGAGGTATTACCTGTGAGCATCTCAAGCGGTGTACTGAAGTCCACAGTTCTCAATGACATTCTGTTGATTAAATATGTAGCAGTCTGTACTGCTTCTCCCCAAAGATATTTCGAGACATTCATGACAAATAGGAGACACCTTGTCACCTCCAGAATGTGTCTATTCTTCCTTTCCGCAACACCATTCTGTTCGGGTGTACTTACACATGTAGTTTGATGTACAATGTCATTATCTCGTAAGAAGCAATGCATTGCCCTGTTGGTGTACTCTGTGCCATTGTCTGAACGTAACACCTTTATTTTTTTCTCAAATTGTGTTTCCACCATCTTGTGAAAACCTTTGAAACACTCCAGAACTTCATCCTTACTCCTCAACAAGTACAACCAAGTCATCCGGCTGTGACAATCAATAAAAGTGACGAACCACCTTGAATCAGATAAAGAACTAATCCTCGAGGGCCCCCACACATCAGAATGAACAATATCAAAACACGAAGAACTCCTATTACCAAAGGAGGGATATGTTGTCCTTGTGTGCTTAGCGAACTCACAAGCATCACATACTAGTTTAGCCTTGCTACACTTGGAGTACAACTTGGGGTACAACTTTCTAAGTACAGTAAACGATATATGGCCTAAACGACAATGCAACAAGAGCAACTCCAACTCTGGAGTTTCTGCCACGCAGGCTCTTTGTTTCAAACTTTTCCCTCCTTGCTTGAGTCGGTATAAGCCTTCACTTCTCTTACCAACACCAATTACCCTTCCCGTGTTCAAATTTCCCGCAACACAACATGAGTAGGAGACAATGAAACCACACGCTTAAGGTCATCTACCAATCGATCGACCGATAGGAGGTTATCGGTGAAATTAGGAACATGCAAAACCGATGATAGTTGAGTTCAAAGTACATGTTATATCCCCAACCCCCGCTATCGGACATAGCGAGCCATCTACTTTTGTACCTTGTCTTTTCCGGACATAGGTTTATAGTTTTTGAACATTGTGGGGTGAGGAGTCATGTGCTTGGATGCTCCGTAATCTACAATCCAGACATATCAACGCTCGGCTCGGCTACTGAGCTTTCATAATAAGGCTAATCGGCTTAACTACAAGAGTGAGTGAAGAGAAGAAATATTGTAACCGTCACCTCTGATGAGAAACAATCGGTGCAATGACACTAGCCGAGCGATGGATGTAAGCCCGGTCGCAAGTCGAATCATCAACTCGGGTCAACATGTCATTGGGGCTTGGACCCGACTGACTAGCAGTGTCAGCCATATGTGCCTGCTGGCATTTTGATCCCCTGCGATCCCTATCACGACCCTGACCTCTAATTGGTCTTCCGTGTAAGTCCCAACAAAACTCTCGAATGTGATTCTCTTTATGACAGTAATCACAAACTTTATGACTTTGAGATGAGATTGTATGTAGTTGGCTCAATTCTTCTGTCATTTTTCCTCTCTTGAACAAATAAATCTACTGCTTTGGTCCTAACGTCTGATCTTTGGTCTGAAGCTACTAAACACTCACCAACAGAGGATCAATACCTTATTCTTCGATCCGAATGGGATAGACAAGGGGAAGACTTCACAAATCGCAGTCCTCACAGACAGCTCGTGATTTCCTCTCTTTGTGTAGCTCTCAAATCACAGAGAGAAGCACCTCTAGACCGCGCGCGCAACACATGCGCTTCAGGAGAGAGGTTGCACACGCGACTGAGGTGGAACGTGCGCACAGTCGACTCCACAGATCGCGCGACACACGTGCTTCGGGAGAGAGGTCGCACACACGATCGAGGTGGAATGCGCGCGCACGTACGCTTGCGAGAGACGCGACACACTTGAGCTGCTATTTCACTCGTGACTCACATAGGGAGGCACGCGATCTTCGCGACACACCAGAGCTTGGTAGAGCTCGCGCGACAGACTTGCTCGCGACACACGCGATGGACAACGACGGCGACGGCGATAAATGACGCGGCGATGGACGATGCACGGCGACGACACACGCGATGGACAATGACAAAGCGCTCGCGACACACGCGATGAAAACACCTCACAGCCGCACACGCGCGATGAGAACGAGCGAAAGCTAATTGTCCCGCTCGATACCATGTTAGTTTTGAAGGTTTGATTAACTTGAATTCATCTAGAACCGAGTACATATACACTAACTTATTACAATTTAGTCCCTACAACTATTCTAATCACACTTTTAACTAATATTCAACAGGTACCAATGAGCAGCCAAATATTGTTACAATGGTACTGCAGTACAGGAGTTTATATTTGAGTTTTGATTAAGTGACTCATAATGAGAATAGTACAATTACCTGACAATAATGCTAAGAGCCCCCATAGGGGTTACCAAAATTGCTGGTGCAAATGCATATGCAGCAAAATTAGCTATTTCACCTCCAATCACTGCATAGAAACCCAAAAAAAATGAAGTTCTAGTTTAGAACAATTTATGAAAAATTTGCAATTAATATCAGTGTCATTTGTTCATTTTTCTATTATTCCAATCATCAGGTCATGAAGAAGTATTATCCCACAAATAGGTGGTTTGCAGAGGGCTCAAGCAAATCTTGTTAATAATGTATAACTTTATCAAATTTAAAGCAGGTCAATTCCTTACAAAAGGTGTAATTAGCTGGATCTACAAAAACTATCATATAATTTAGTTGACTAAATAACTCGATTAGTATATTCTAAACTTATAACAGCCTACATGCTTTGGATATGCATTTCCTCAATAGAACTATAGTTAGTATAGTTTCTTTCCATTTTAATAGAATATTTTGTTTCTCTGTGCTCTGATTCTCTACTTTGTTAAACCACTTGAACAAAGTTTCTCCCAGAATTTGTCCAAAATCAGCTATAGCATATTAGTTTCAATAATATAGAAATTAGATCTACTTTTGCCAGAGTCTCAGAGAACTAGATTTGACCATGTCAGACCTGATTCTCTTGATTTTCTGTGGTTCTTCCCTGTGTGATCTGTTGTGTTGTGATACGACAGAGAAATTGCAGTAGCTACACCTATGCTGATTGATTTCCTAGCCTTGATAATATATAACAATGCAAATATGGTGGTACTAATACTGTAGCCTCAATGCACTAAAGCCGTACACTAAATGATTTCCTACATCTACATGGTTTGTTGTCTATTTCTTTATATATATCATTTACAAGTCATATCAAGTGTGTGTATTAGAGGGAAAAAAACAGCATGTTCACTACTTTGCCGTCATAGGAACAAATAGTAGGAAATTCACTTGAAATGTTTTACAATGGATATATTATGAGAATAATTATGATCATGTTAAGATACACATGGGTTTGTGCAACATAGAACCAAGATTGAATACATGAAAGGCTGGAATTCCCATTGTTAGAAGCAATGATCTGCCAATCAGTTTTAAAGATACCTCATCATTGCTTCCTGTTAGATCCAAGACCCATTCCATGCATATAGAGTACAAAAACCATTACATGCATCGTACAATGCATATCGAATTTTCGATTAAAATAGACGTAACTCTTTTGGTAAAAGGCATTCTTCGATTAATATACTTACTAGTTATCATTCCGATCCACCATAGAGGCTCGTGTAAGTAGGAGAAACCACCAGAACCTGAAAAAGAAATCGAATTGACAAATATATCAGTATCCCAATTAGAAAAAAGTTATCTAATAATAATCGAAAAATATGCACATAAAAAAGTTCGCATATAATAAAGCTATTCCAGTTTCTTGCTACATATAATTATGGGTGGGGATCACTTGAAAATGGGTTTTTTTGACAATCTTGACAATGGACTCTTAAATAAATAGAAAAAAAAATCTTAAAAATGAAAAAAAAAGTTTATAGATATGTTCTTCAACCTGTGGATTGGTGATCTTTCAAATTTTATGCAATTTCATTATCATTTGATACTCCATCAAAGACTATTAAAATTTTATATAATTTGCAATGATTCCCAACAAAAAAAAAGAAGTGCTCTTTCAAAACAGAAACTGAAACAAAATCGAACCTGCTCGCCTGCCAGAAAGAGCAGCTTTTCGATGGCCGACCTTCTTTATTACAAAGCTAGAACCGATAAACAAGCTCGATGAAACCGCTAGCCCCAATCCAGTCGCATTATCGTTCGACATCCCCACGTCTTTTTTCCAATCCAGAAATCACAAGTGTATATCAGCAAAACAAACAAGATCGAGAGCAAAAGGGAAATCACTTAGAGCAGAATTGTAGAGAATTAGGAGAAGAACGCTAGTAGCTAAGTACCAGGGTTTAATTTGTAGCAGGGGAGAATATCGGTTAACGAGGCGATGGCACAGCCATTGGATTCCGGAGAGAGGAAGAGGTGGAAAGTCACATGTGAAACTCCATTGGGGATTTATGAGGGCGGGAGTTCTCTTGGGATTTTTGTGGTTTTACAATTAATAATGTTGTGGTCAAAATGTCATTAAAAGATTCCTGTTTTATTCCGGTATATAATGGGAAGGCTCAACTCAACTTAATAATTTTGATCACGGATGTACACGAGTTATTATCATTGTGACTTTTTCCTTGAAAATCAAATATTTTTCATTTAAATGACAAGTTTCCAAATCAGTCACCTATAATAAAAAAATTCTAAACCAATAATTACTATATAATTATAAATTTAATTATAGCAATATTACTTAAATACATGAGGTATAACTGTATTTCCATAATTATGATTTTTAGCATTTAAAATAATCCTATAAAAAATTTTACTCGTAAAAAATGAGTTCTTATCAAATTACGCAAATATTTATAATGTATTAAGAAGTATTCTTCTAACAATATTTAACATTCAATTAAGTTCAAAATTTAAAAGATAATTTCTTTATAGATATTTACAAAATTAGAAAGTTTGACTATCATATTTTCTATCAAAAAATATTTAACATTCAATTAATCCAAGATGAAATCTAAAATCTCCATGAAAATGCATGTTAACATATATATGAGAATAAATTTATACAATGTCTATGTAAATTTTTACATAATTAATTTGTGATGAAAATGAACTATAGGGTGTTTTTCCGTTTTCTTTCTACAAATCTCTTATTTTTATCCCTAATTGATAATAGGTATTTTGACAATGTATTCACAAAGATAAACATTATAAAAGTTTGTTTGTTTTATTAACTATATATATTTGTATGGATGAAATTTTATTTGGATAAAGAAACTAGCTTTTATCTTAGAATAATATATGCTGATAATGAAATGTTAATCTGTATAATTTATCTAAACTTTTTGTCACTTTTAATTGTGTTTTGATGTTTAATTGTGAATGGTTATCAAATACAATAACAATAACAATAACATTACATATATATAAAGATTTGTAAATTTCAAGTATACATTAATTGATTGCTATGAGATGAAGTCATGAATTGAGCCCCGGACACTCAAGTTATTTATGCGTTGATATCCAAAAAGTAAGATTTGAATGTTCATTTCTTGTACAATCTCTTTATGTGTGTTCTACTTCAACCAAATTATTTTAAATACTATTCTTCAAAAGGAGTTTAAGATATGCGGAGTGTTGTTCACTTTTGTGGAGGATGAGAATATATCAGTAACGGACTCATGGCAGCAAAATAATCTGGTATTATATCTTAAGGAGTCGCTCTCCCAACAGGCAGTATAACAGAAATAATGCTTACTGAGGACTATACCGCAAATTACTTTTCATGAGCACCTACAAGATCATTCTGATTGGAGATGGGAGGACAAAGGACAATACACCGTCAAGTCTTGCTATAGAGTGATTCGGGAAGGACCATTTATTGCCAATAAAATTTAAGTCAGATGGAAATTACATCTGCCCACAAAAATGACTATATTTGCATGGCTACAATTACAAAATAGATTGCTCACAATTGATAATTTAATAAGGATATGATGGATGATCCCTAATATGTTTCACATATGTAGTTCCGAAATGGAAAATGCAAAACATTTATTTTCACAGTGTGCATCTTATGGAGCGGTTCTATTCACAATAAGGAGTCAGCACTGAGAGCGTTTCTAGGACTGCAGATTTTTAAGACTTTGCATTTTAAGACTTATGAGACTGTGTCAATTTATTTTAAGACTCTAATTTATATTTTGTAACAAATAACACCGCTGGTGTTATATTAACATTTATAAAAAGAAAGTTGAGGATTTTGACCCTCATCTTTTAAAAAAAAAAAAAAAGAGTATAAGAAATGCTAGAATTTTGCATATTTCGTGTACACACAGAAGATCTCTAATAAGTTTGCAAAAAAGAACCCCAGCCTTAGTGGGTCCCACCATTCTGAACCGAAAGAAAGAAGTGACGCTCCTGTCTTTTGGGTAGATGACTCCACTTGGAGACTGTCCTCCGTTGCCAATTGTCGACCGTTGAACATGGGATGAACGGTCGATTAGTAATTGCGGTCTGGATGTTAAGGTTCCAGCTATTTAATTCATTTTTTATTTATTTTTTAGAATAGTTGAAGCTTGAAGGTTCCAGCCTTCCAGGTATTTAATAGGAAAATACACCAGATCAAAATTTAGCTTGGAGTTGGAGTTGCTTTCGCTGTGATTGAGTGCATGACTAGGTTAACCAAGAAGCTTTCGTGCACAAATCTTAAATATACTGACAACTTAGCTGGCACCTGATCTCTCCTGCACCAATTTTAAAATTGAACGCAACGTGTTTCAAAAAATTGACTGCTACGTTATACTATCGTTATACTCAAGTGTTCATACAGTGTTCGTGCTATATTATATTGTAGTCATTTTTCTTTTATAGTATCACCTCATGTACACGTAGTGCTGGATATATTTGTACGGTCGCGACTCCGTAATAGATAGTTCGGACTCATTCTGTACCCATCAATAATACTTCGTCCAATTAATATTTTGCCCCTCACTATCTCCCGACGTGTGCTTATCCTTACGGTAAGTCAATATCTGCTGGTAATCGATCGGCGCCAGCGGAAGAACCTGCTGAAAAAGAACGAACTGCTGCATGACTTTTATCTGGATAGTGATTCTCAACCATCCGGAAATGAATCATCCACACACGACACTTCCAACTGCATAAGTACACCCAAGCAAATGAAATTCATGTATCAATTGAACTACATACATTTTATTGATTTTAGAAACTTACAAATTAAAATGCACGTAGTACACCCAAGGCAAGTCATCGTGGTAGGCACTGTACGACGTCCAATTGACGTTGTCGTCTTGCAAATTCTCGAATTGATCCCGAAAGTGCCCGGGTCCTCTATGTCGTGGCGTGTACTTGAATAAGTGTCGGGTCGCCTATTTGACACCATATGGAGGCCGCAATTGAGGGTCGGGACCGCCAAGTGGAGGCTCCTCAGTTCTACACCTGCACCGTCAATAAAATATGAACAAAATATGATTTTTTCCATTGAGATGAGTAATAATGATTTACCTCGGTCTCCCGATCGGAATCGTATCCACGACCACATCTGAAGCAGGAGCATTAGTCCGGCTATGCAATCGGCCGGCTCCAGACATGACCAACGACAGAGGTTAAAATACAAGCAAGAGAGTACTGTCTGCCCCCAATTATAGCCTTCCTCCGGTACGTTGAGGAAGTCGTCAAGAAATGTCAAGTACTCCGCTGGCACCGAGTCTACACTGTTGTTTGGGAACATCACAGACCCGAATAAATCCAAACAAAATGCTCGTGTGTACCTACCAAAAAAAAATTAGTACTCTTGTGTACCTACAAAATAAATTCATGAACGGTGTAAAATTTATAGTAAAAAATATACCGTTGGACGGTGTCGTCATCGGAGTTGGGAGGCAACTCTTGAAAATATTTACGCAAACACGAGAGTCGAATACCGAATGTCGAGAAATGAGTGTATTCGTTCTCTTTCCCCCTATTCTTGATCTTAAATGGCCACGGGTTATCGGTGATGTCATCATAACTGTATGGATCGACATCCAATCCAAGGAGCATCTCCACTGTCCCGCTCCAATCATCGTCAGTCACCCATGTTATTGGTTTTCCTGTATTGTTTGAATTTGCAAAATCAGATTAGTAGACTTCCAAAAAAATATAAAATAACATATTAAAAATTTAAAATACTTCTGATAGGCGATCCCTATAGACAACACACGTCATCTAGCGTCACTGTCAGCTCGCCAACTGGTAGATGAAATGTCGACGTCTCTGGTCGCCACCTCTCAACAATCGCTGTCAGGAGTGATTTATCTAATTGACAATCACCCATAATCGCCATCTAGTACAGACCCAGTCGATGCAGATATGAATTTATCTGCGCATTTTATGGTATCTTCGGACGATGTGCGTTCAAATGGAGAGTGCTATGAGGCTGCAAAAATTATTTTATTACGTACGATATGCTAAAATTATAAAGTATATTTTTTCCATATTATACGATAAAGAATACTTACATCGGTTCTAGCCCTCTGTGACCTATGTTTATTTTCGGGCACGACAAGTAGTTGCGGATATTCCATTTTTCACTACAATTATTTAAAAAAATTATAATTTTGGTATAATTTTGATATAATTCGGAATAGCTCGGTATAATTTGGTATAATTAAATAATTTCACATAATTAACCAATGTACATATAATTAACAGTATTTGAACAAATTTAATCTAATAAATTTAAAATAATTAGCCTCATTAGTGTTAATACACAATTAAACTAATTACAACAACATATTTCAAAATTAACACAAAAAATCAACACAAATAAACTAAATCAAACTATATTAACTATATTTCAATTATCACTATAATTATACAAATTAAATCTAACAAAATTACTAATTTTGATAAATTCAGATTTAAATTTAAAATGAAAAATTAGTTTCGAAATGACGATCAAATTGACGAATCGATGAGTTTTTCCGACTCTCCTTCTAACGATAAAAAACTTCGCGCAAACGGTTTATAAATTGGAGTAAAAATGAATTAGATCTAAAAAATTGGGGGAAACGTATTTTTGGAACAGAGGAGAAAGGGAGGGGAGAGATGGGAGAGAGAGGAGAGAGAGATTCGGCGGAAAACAAAATGGCCCATCCATCTGGACCTGAGTTTGAAACTCAGGTTCGTGTTTTTTTTTTTTCCAAAAAAAAAATATCCGGACCTGAGTTTGAAACTAGAATCTGACTATAAATGCAAAAATGAGGAGAGATGACCAATTTATTATATTTATTTATTTTATTTACTAAAATAAAAAAAATTATACTTAACCGCGTGAAGTCATGTACCTGTCTCTCCCAAATCTGTACTCGTGACAAATTGACCGCTTTGAAAGTTTGAATTTGGACAAATACCTCTAAATTATAAAAATTCTGACAGTTACATCCCAACAACTAATTTGTCTCTAATATTTCATTTTGTGGTATAAAAATACTAAAATACCCTTTATGTATGACATAAAGATTTTATCAGAAAATATATAATTAAATAAATAATTGCACTTGATAAAATTTTAGTTATTCAATTATAAAAATTTACAACGATCATGAAATTGAAAACAGTTCAATAATTTAAAATTGAAACTGAAAATTATAAAAATAAAATTTGTTAATCAATTTTATTTTTTCATATATATTTAAAATAAAATAATTCATATAATAAAAAAGTTGTGTAGTAAGCAAATTATATAATAAAATTATTTAATTAAGTGCCTTTATTTATAAATAGTTACTGACTTTTTGTAAATTAAAAACTTATGAAACAGAAACATAACTACTTTAAATATTGTATCATGTGCATATAGGATATTTTGATCATTTTACATCTCAAAATAAAGTATTATGAGGTAAATTAGCAGTAGAAAATGTAATTCTCATAAGTTTCATAGTTGGAGAGAATATTAGTTCACATTAAAAGTTCACGACACTGTGGACATTACCCTTTCTTTTTTTCTTTTTTTCTTTTTGAGGTAAAACGTAGCGTCCATAAAGAATCTTTGTTCGGGTTTCCAATCTGCCAACTTTATATACGTCCCAAATAATACGGGGATATTTCCTTTTTTATTAATCTCAAAATTGTTCTTAAATTTAATTATTAAATCTCATTTAATAATTATCATTTTAATTATCATTTGATAATTATCATTATTTAAATTTAACAGTCCATTTAACAAGCCACGTTAGCGAGGAGTGAAAAATTAATTATGAAAGTATTATTTTGATAATTTTATTTTTATTCAGAGATGCAACACTTATCAATTTGATGATGTGACATAAATTTTAATTTTGATAATCTGTATTGATGCGGATGCTTATATGTTTCCGAGAGATTTAAATCTTTAATGTGATGATTGACATTTTTCAAGGTCTTAGTATATTTCGTCCTAATTTGTATCCAACATTAATTACAGACTTGTGTTAGTTTGAGAAGATATGATTTAATTTCTCGATTTGTCTCGAAATTTTAAGATTCGGCTAGAATCAAGCTGGTAGCCTGGTAGACTATAATTGGAAGGCGGCAAAAGGCAACACGCAAATCCAAGGACTAAGGACTAACAATTTGGACCCAGTGAATAATGTTGGCGGTAGATACTGTTCTAAATTTATACATGGCGTGGCCGAAAATGGTACGGAACGATATAAATACGGTTGAAAACGAAACGGATTAAGGCACAGTTCGGAAATAGAAACAGTACTGTTTCGTGTCCCTGTCTTAACCATGTCGTGTCCGGCTTTTAGAAAATTTGGCACGACACGACACGACACGGCACGGTTAAGGCGTTAGACACAGTACGGAACGACACAGATATCAGGCACGGTACGGAACAGAACGAGGGGCAAATGACTCTACTATGTCTCGTATTCAATGTATCCTTCGTAAAAACTCTGACTCGCCTTCAACATCGACCCCGCATGCAACAGAGATGCAAATGTTTGCAAACTCCGGGTCTGACTATGGCAACATAAGACTTGATGATTAAAATTTTAACATTATGCAATTTTGGCATCAAGTGAATGGTATATTTCAAATTTTAGCATCTATGGCTTGCGATATTCTTGTTATTCCAATCTCCACAATAGCATCCGAATCTTGTTTTAGTGTAGCTAACAGGGTTCTCACTTACAAAAGAACAAGATTATGTGAGAGAGTATTTGAGGCTCTAGTTTTATTGAAGGATTGGTACGATGCAGAAAACAGACTTCAAAATAAGTCGTGGATGTACCAAATTGATCGAGAAGAAACTAATGCATTAAGTTCTAATGTAACTAGTGAAGGGATGTCAAAGGTAGAGGTGAACCAGTCCCATGAGGAACAAGATCAATTGACGAGGTACTCAAATCCATATATGTACAACTATAAAGAATATGGATATATGTACAACACTATGTAGGAGATTTTTTTAAGGACTAAGATACACATTTCAATTTTATTTTTTATTTTTTAAAATTATATATTTATACTAACATGTTTACAAGTTAGTAACTCCACCTATGTTTCTAACATAGTCGGTCCCAAGTCCGAAAAAAGGAGGGATAATTTACAAAACATCATATGTTGAAAATTTTCATATTTTTAATGTTCTCAATTTTTAAAGTAATTTAAATTTTAACGAACTTTGATTTTTGATATAAATTTATTTTTTTTGAATTTTCTGAATTTTTTAATGTCGGACACGGTAATACACGTTTAGCACGATTAAGACACATAGATACGACACGGTTGGTCACGGTTCCGATTAGACACAGCACGAATAAAACACGGCATGATTAAGGCACGACACGCTAGACACGGCGTGCCTTATCCGTGTCGTGCCTCCTTCTATTATTTTTGGGCACGGCACGACATGGCACGGCACGGCACGAAAAAAAATAAAATAATAAAAGACACGGCACGGTACGACACGAAAGCACGGCGTGCCCGAACACGACACAGTCCGGCACGGCACATAAATTTAGAACACTAGCGGTAGGGATGTCAAAATTTGAGCCGACTCAATAGGTCGATTCGATCTGAAATAATTTAAATAGGGTCAGATATGGATCACCATGGTGAGATTTCATTGGTGTAATTAGTGTATAAATTCAAAAAATTTTATCTAAAACACCAAAAGTATCTTGTATGTGATTTAAACTGAACCAAACACAAGTTATAAATAAGATTAATATACCTTTGATGCGTGCTTGAGTCACTGGAAAGACAAAAAATGATCGGGAGACGCGTACGACACCAAGAGACCAACCGAGATCTCCTCTAACGGTATCCACCAAGAACAGCCCACAAAGGCCTTCTTAACCTCTTGCTAGGGCAATTGAGAGTGCCTCCTTGATCCTCTGGTCATTCTCCATGAATTCTAATTCTTAGAGGTGGTGGAAATATTTCTCAACACATGAGAAAATCAAAACTGGTGCAGCAAAATTTTGGATCGGTTAGGGACAAAAAATCTCAAGTTTCTTGACTATAGATATGATGTTTTTTTATATGAAAACCTTCCACTAATAGTTGGACACTTTCTGTCCAAATTTGACTATTTTTGAAGCAAGATAACCCCCCGAACCGACTCAAAAATCGAACAGTGCGCAAAATCGCACTGTGCAGAAAACTGCCCATAATTCACTGTGCCCAGGGTCGTATGGGGTCCGTATGTGTCCCGAAAATACTCTCCGGGATCTACTTTTGACCCGTTTTGACCTATCTATCAAACTCTTTGATAGATATACTTAATTAATCATGTCTAATGATTAATTAACTCATGTTAATTCTAGAAAACTAATACCAAAATGATCAAGAAATATTTATAGGCTTTGTTTTTATACGGTGTGACTTTTGGGACCTGTATACACTTAGCAATGAGATTAAAATATTTTTAATCATCATAAATCACAAGCGGCACCTAAAAATGTTCATTGTGACCCCTAAGCAATTCAGATATAATATACGCTACAAATATTTTGGTCATGAACAATGATAATCGTCCCGAGCCAATTCCATGTCACATGATATCCATAACAGTGCAAAATATGAATGTGTCATTCTTGCACTACATTCTTTATTTAGGGGCGCCCAATTTGGATACCATCGCCCACGTTAATAAACGAGAGGGACATCGGTATTCTTGATTCATACTTCTTCTTCATACAAAAAATGTACATCGAGATAGAATCTGTATGGCTGCCAATTACAAACAACGTTGGATAATATCCACAAATGTAAATCATTTGTATAACAAGAACACTCATCTTATACCTATGAATTAACAAGCAAATAAAATACTAATAACACAAACACAATCCTTATAGTATTTTATTACAGGTCAAGTCCAATAACATGTCCAACACGTTATTTGTGTAATTGAGCTGATAACACTTATCGTATAATTTATGAAACACAATCATCACTTAACTTACACACTAATCTTAATTAATTATTATTCCTAGGTAATTAACATATTAGAAATATTTTAGAGTTATTATTAATTAACGTATATGTTTCATAATTGAGTCCAACTCAATATACAAATAATAAACAACTCAAGGAATAAATGGTATATCATTAATAGTCATCATAATACATAATCTAAGTATAATCATCACATAATTGGCTGTAAATCACTCTAAAACTAACAATCTCCCACTTGAGTTAGAGCCAATCTCATACACATCAACACGTATAAAAGAAATATCTAATCAAATAGTAGCCTCAAGTACATCACATGCACATGACTCAAATCTCACTGTCAATCTTGCATAAATCAGATGCCCATACCTGATGTATGCATCGTATGCTTAGCTTGAGATAAAGGCTTTATTAGCATGTCGGTCGTGTTCGCCTCCGTATCTACTTTGCAAACCTTAACATCACCTCTTTCGATAATCTCACGAATAAGGTGATATCTTCGTAGAACATGCTTTGATTTCTGATGCGATCGAGGTTCCTTTGCTTGGGCAATAGCTCCATTATTGTCACAATAGAGCTTCAGTGGTCCTGAAGCACTAGGGACCACTCCCAGCTCAGTCATGAAGTTCTTGATCCACACACCTTCCTTAGTTGTCTCCAAGGCGGCTATGTATTCAGCCTCGGTGGTTGAGTCAGTTGTAGTCTCTTGTTTGGAACTCTTCCAACTCACAGCACCATCATTGAGCACGAACACAAATTCTGATTGCGATCTCAGATTATCGTGATCGGTTTGTGATAAGTCAAAATCACATATATATTCTGATAGGATTTGGTATCTAAAACTATACCATTTTACCCTTTTTATGCATATTTTAGTTCAATTAGTTGATTTAGTTTGGATATTGCACAAAGTTCGAGATACTGCCATGGTTTCTTTGATTTCAGGACTTTTGGAGCATTTTTGGAATATTTGGATGAAGATGGAGTAAGCTAGGCGCAACTAGAACAACGAAGATCTTCTTTGGAGAAAAGCGCATGAACCTTTTGACCCAAAAGTTATCTTTTCGGGTCGAAAAGAGCTCTCTGTCAAGAAACCGCGTGAACTTTTTGGGTCAAAATCTTTTCTTTTCGGGCCGTAAAGAGCGGTTCTGTTTCGCCCCTGAAAGCATCCCTTCGCCCCAGAAGGCTCCAGATTCGATTTTAAACAGAGGAGAACGCCTTTAAAGGGGGATAACCGCCCTAGGACAGATCTGAGAGCAGTTTTTCAGTTTCTTGGAGAGTTTTGGAGAGAGGAGAAGAAGAATAGAAAGGAAAAAAAGAGAGAAAAAGAGTAGAGAAGAAGAGATTGGATTGATCAACTGGTTTCATTATTTTCTATGCTTTTGAACTCTTTTAATTTCTGAATTTCATTTGTGCCTTAGCCATGATCGGCTAAGGATTCTTCTAGGGTAGATTAGGGATGTAATTGAAACTCTTGGCATGAGTTGATATTTTTACCGCATATATTCTTGTTTATTTTATGATCTATTCTTTATTTCAATTGAATGTGAAGACTTAATCGAAATCACATGAAACCCTAGGATTCGGTATTTTCAATCGAGAGGTTAAATATTTAGTCCTGACCATAAAGAATAGGGTATTAGATAGGCTAAGTACCGAGAGGTGACGCACGTCCTATACGGGCTTGACCTAATTATTTAGGGAATTATACCAAGTACCGAGAGGTGACGAACGGTTTTCTAGATTAATTAGGACAGTAGAACTTAATGACCTTAGATTAGGATAACCATATCGAGAGGTAACGGGTATTGTAATTTAAGGATGGTATAAACATAGAGATATCCCTTTGTACCAACATTTCAAACTGTGCCTTCATAATTAAAAGAACAAATTCGATAATCAATTAATCATGTCATTAGTGGATATTAACCCCTATGAACCCTAATTTCTCGTATCTGTCAAAAACCCGATTTTACCTTAAGACTTTAGTTTAATTACCTCAAACGAACCTTATGAACAAACAAACCAATTCATTTATTCATTCTTTTACTAAATTAGATTGTTAGGTCAGATTTTATATTTCGAATTGCCCCTGTGGAGACGAACCTTAAGTACTGCTCGACTAGGTTGTACACTTGCAACCGAACCGAGTAATAACTAGGGATTTATTACTTGTGTGTAGAAACCACATCAGTTTGAAAACTAGTATTGGTGTAACCCCTTACAACGAGCTCAATTTCACCTCCATGGACAAGAAATATATCCTTAGTCATTCTCAAGTACTTTAGGATAGTTTTTACCACAGTCCTACATGCGATACTTGGATTGACTTGGTGCCTACTTATCACACTCAAAGCGTATAACACATCTGAGCGAGTACAAATCATAGATGCCCAAAACATAGGTTGCCTTGCTTAAGTCTTCCATTGAGAACACTTTCTTCAATGATGACTTAACCTCATCCAAGATAGAAATGTCATTACCGATTAGCAATATGTCATCCACATATAGAATGAGAAATACAATAATATTCCCACTGAATCACTTGTATACACAATGCTCTTCATCACATTTGATAAAGCCAAACTCTTTGATTTCCTTATCAAAGCGTTTGTTCCAACTCCATGATATTTTTTTTAGTCCATAAATAGACCTCTTCAGCTTGCATACTTTGCTAACATTATTAGGATCTTCAAAACTCATCAGTTGTGTTATGTACACATCATCTTCTAAATCTTCATTTAGAAAGACAATTTTAACATTCATTTGTCATATTTCATAATCATGAAAAAGCGGCAATTGCTAACAAGATCCGAATTGACTTAAACATGACCACAGGGTGAGAAAGTATCATCATAATCAACTCCTTGAATTTGTTTGAAACCTTTCGCAACTAGCCGTGCCTTGTATGTTATCAAATTACCGTCCACATCCAACTTCCGCTTGAAAACCCATTTGTTTTCAATCGGATGAGCTCCTTCAGGGAGATCAACCAAGTTCCAAACTTGATTGTCATACATATAGTATCTCAGATCGCATGGCTCCAAGTCATTCTATAAAGTCGGGCCACGTCATTGCTTCCATATAGGTCAAAGGATCCTCAGCGTTACATGCCGATCCTTGATGAAGTCTCAACCATCTTTTAGGTGGATGACTTGATCTTGATGATCTGCGAAGTGCATGAGCCTCAGATGTTTCTTTCATAACACATTGTGGAGGCGTATCTTGAACCACGTTCTCATCACCATGAGAACTAAGTTCAGAAGTTCTACTCCCACTAGCCTCAGCATCCATGGAAGGGATTGTGAAGTCTCCACCAACATCACTCTCATGTGCAATTTGAATTTTTTCAAATTACACATTACTCCCACTACTTTCTCTTGCGAGAAACTCTTTTTTCGAGAATATCGCATGTCTGGCAATAACTATTTTATTTTCAGACTTGTAGTAGAAGTAATACCATTTAGTTTCCTTAAGGTATCTCACGAATATGCACTTATCAGACCTAGGATTGAGTTTGTCAGACATCAATCGCTTGACGTAAGCCTTACAGTCCCAAATCTCGATAAAAGACACATTTAAAATTCTTCCAAATCATAACTCATATGGTGTTTTTTTCTACGGACTTAGATGGCACGCGATTCAACATAAATATAGCAGTTTCAAGTGTAAATCCCCAGAAAGAGTGTGATAACTCAGCCTTGCTCATCAAAACAAACCATGTCTAATAATGTCTTATTCCTCCTCTCAAAGACACCATTCTATTGAGGCATCCCGGGAGGAGTGAGCTGTGGAACTATTCCATGTGCCTTTAGGTATCCCCTAAATTCACCGCTCAAGTATTCTCCACCTCGATCCGTTCTAAATACTTTAATCTTCTTCCCGAGTTGGTTCTCAACTTCAACCTTGACTTCTTTGAATTTTTCAAAGGATTCAGACTTATGTCTCATCAAGTAGACATAGCCATATCTACTGAAATCATCAGTAAATGTGACAAAGTATCTTGATCCATCTCTAGCACTTATACTCATAGGACCGCATACATCACTATGCACGAGTCCCAACAAGTCCTTTGACCTCTCACTTTTCTTAGTAAAAGGTTTCTTAGTCATCTTACCCGATAAACACGACTCACATGTTGCTATAGACTCTAAGTCAAAGCAACCAAGAAGTCCAACCTCTTGTAATTTCTTAATATGCGTCTCATTTATATGATATAGGCGATGGTGCCATATGAGAGTCCCACTCTCACAAGAAGATTTAAGTCTCTTGTTATTAATGTTAAGGACTTGATTATTCATTTCTAGAATATATAGGTCATTCACAACTTGAGAACTACCATAGAAAATATCATCTCTATAAAAAGAAAAATATTGATATTTAATAGAAAAGATAAAACCATCCATGTTCATACATGAAACAGAGATAATATTTTTAGAAATAGAAGGAACAAAGTAAACACTACTAAGCTCTAAAATAAGTCCACTAGGTAATCATAAATCTAAATCTCCTACAGCAACAACAACAACACTTGTTTCATTACCAACCCAGAGATGCATCTCACCCTTCCTAAGCAACATCTTATTCTTTAGTGCCTGATCATTTGAACAAATATGAGCACATGAACCGGTGTCCAACACCCAGTTAGAAATAGAAGTAGCAAGGTTAATTTCAATAACAAGTATACCTGAAGAAGAAGGGACATTCCTGTTCTTTTTATCCTCCAGGAACTGAGGGCAATTACGCTTCCAATGTCGCGCTTCTTGCAGTAGAAACACTCAACGTCGGAAACATCCTTGGGTTTAGAAGCGCTTGAAGTCACCACTTGAGCCTTTCCTTTACCCTTGTCCTTAGACTTGTGCTTAGAACGTTTCTTAATCTTCTTCCCGGCTGAACTGACCGCGAGAACATTCTCGGATCCTTTGTTCATGTCCTCCTCGGCAGTCTTAAGAAAATCTAGTAACTCATCCAAACTCTTCGACATTCCCATCATGTTATAATTCATAATGAAATTCGAATGACGAGGAGACAATGACGCGAAAATGATGTTCGTAACTAGCTACGGATCCCACTTGCAACCTAGTTTCTTTGAACATATGAGCAAATGAGCACTTACAAACTTGTTATCCCGTAACTTTGAACATATGAGCACTTACAGACTTGTTATCGCGCATTGAGCACTTCATAAGTGCTTTTATGAGATTGCACATCTCAGTCTGAGCCTTCTCTTTAAATATTTTCTTGAGTTGGTCCATTATGTCAAACGCACCACGAGTCTCGAACCTTTTCTGAAGCTCAAAACTCATAGTGGCGACTATCAGACATGAGACATCAAACTCATCATCTATGAACTTGTTGTACTTCTCTCTGACAGATTTCTCTGCCTTGTCGCTTGGTTTGTTAGGCGGGGTTTCAATTAAGATGTATTCCTTTTTCTCGTGCCTCGGAATAATTCTGAGGTTACGATGCCAATCCATGAAATTCATTCCATCACATTTCAATTTTTCTTTGTCTAAGAGAGAACGCAAGGAGAAAGAAAGTTATTTTGCCATGATCTTCAAATTAAAAGGTTTGTATTTAGCTTATGTATAATTTATTTAAAAAAAAAAATTTTCACTACAATCAATATTAAGTCCCGTAATTTGTAGTGAGTGCAAAATCCCTATCTTCACTAAGACACAAGCCAGCGGCGGTATGAAACTTAAACTTAGTTATTTTAGGTAAGCAACAATTTGCTAATCACATCGTATGTGACTCTTGATTTTATTTCGAGCAACTAGTCTCAAGAAACAAAACTCGTCCCCAAAATGAAAAACTAGGCCAGCGGCGGCATGAAACCCCGAATCACACTCCGTCAAGTAAAACCTCTCTATTTGAGATGACATGTCCGACATGCCCTACTTCACCAAGGATAGAATGTAGTATCTACTAAGTAGATCCATGGATAGAAGAGGAAGAGAGATTTACTTAATTTTTAGGGACTTTTACTTTATATGACTCTATAATAGTGATCGTGATAGTATACACCCATACCTATCATATGACTCATAATTCATTCACAAATCACATCAAAGTAAACATACAATCACAAACAAGCAATTCACAACATATCACATATGTTGCGAGTTTATATAGCCCTTGTGCTTCCAAATGCGTCGGATCACCGCCTTTCGATCATCATCATGATTAAAAGCAATAATCTAATTATTCTTCCCAACTAGAACTATTCTAATGAGAAAAGTAAACTAACCTAGAAAGCACCCGTCCTTATCTTAAATAAAATTCAGCATGCAAGCCTTAAATTAAATTTAGAAGAGAGTAAATAAGGCTCTCGTTTAATTATTAATACTACGGGGCACCTTAGGCCTCATTACAAACAATCATATGCATTCAATACAACACACAAGACTTAAATATATGGCTATACAAACTCATTCCTGCAAAATAAATTTAGCACCATGCAACACTTGCACAAACCGATTATAATTGTTCTTAATCTTGTAATCTAATAATCATGTACAATTAGACCCAGTTTCACTTTCAATGTGATCAACAAATCACAAAGAAAGACAACCCTAATTGGTTAAGTCGCTATCCAAAAATAACCAACTCCTATTTTGGCGTCCAATCAAGAACTCGTTAAGGCCGAGGCCCCAAAACTAAAAAAAGTTAATCTTAGATGGTAACTCATGGCTAGTCACAACAATAACTAACCCCAAGAAAGTCAAGAAACTGACCTAAGATCAGTTCTAATGAGTTTTCACAAGTAAATCATGTCAAACCTATTAACTACGCTAGAAAACGGATTTTGACAACACAAATCAATCAAATCTTATGTCTACTTATGAGACTCAATATAATTCATGCATGATCATCAAGATAACATATTTAAGAACAAAAACAATCATATAAACTTGATGATTTAGCCACGATCAAATCACATACAACAACTAATTGCTCTGATACCACTGTTGGGATTTTATCAGTGTAACTAGTGTATAAATTCAAAATATTTCATCTAAAATACCAAAAGGATCTTGTATGTGATTTAAACTGAACCAAACACAAGTTATAAAAAAATTAATATACCTTTGATGCGTGCTTGAGTCATCAGAAAGGCAGAAAATGATCGGGAGACACTCACGACACCAAGAGACCAACTGAGATCTCCTCCAACGGTATCCACCAAGAACAGCCCACAAAGCCTTCTCAACCTCTTGCTAGAATAATTGAGAGTGCTCTCCTTGATCCTATGGTCCTTCTCCACGAATTCGAACTCTTAGAGGTGGTGGAAAGGGTTCTCAACACATGAGAAAAATCAAAACTGGTGCAGCAGAATTTTGGGTCGGTTAGGGACGAGAAATCTCAAGTTTCTTGACTATAGGTATGGCATTTTTTTAGATGAAAAAATTTCACTAATAGTTGGACACGTTCTGTCCAAATTTAGCTATTTTTGGAGCAAGATAACCTCCGAACCGACTCAAAAACCGAACCGTGCGCAGAATCGCACTGTGCAAAAAACTGCCCAGAATTCACTGTGCCTAGGGTCGTACGGGGTCCGTATGTGTCCCGAAAATACTTTATGGGACCTGATTTTGACCTATCTATCAAATTTTTTGATAGATATACTTAATTAATCATGTCTAATGATTAATTAACTCATGTTAATTCTAGAGAACTAATGTCAAAATGATCAAGAAATATTTATAGGCTTTGTTTCTATACGGTGTGACCCTTTGGAACCTGTATACACTTAGTAATGAGATTAAAATATTTTTAATCATCATAAATCACAAGCGGCACCTAGTAATGTGCATTGTGACCTCTAAGTAATATAGATATAATGTACGCTATAAATATTTTAGTCTTGAACGACGATAATCGTCCCGAGCTCATTCCTTGTCACATGATATCCAGAACGGTGCAAAATAGAAATGTGTCATTCTTGTACAATATTTTTTATCTAGGGGCGCCCAATTAGGATATCATCGCTCACGTCAACAAACGAGGGGACATTGATATTCTTAATTCATACTTCTTCTTCATACAAAAGATGTACATCTACATAGAATCTATATGGCTGCCAGTTACAGATAACGTTGGATAATATCCACAAATGCAAATCATTTATATAAGAAGAATACTCATCTCATATCTAAGAATTAGCAAGTAAATAAAATACTAATGACACAAACACAATCCTTATAGTATTTTATTACATGTCAAGTCCAATAATATATCCAACACGTTATTTGTGTAATTGAGTCGATAACACTTATCGTATGATTTGTGAAACACAATCATCACTCAACTTACACACTAATCTTAGTTAATTATTATTCCTAGATAATTAACAGATTATGGATATTTTAGAGTTATTATTAATTAATGCATATGTTTCACAATTGAGGCCAACTTAATATACAAATAATAAACAACTCAAGAAACAAATGATATATCATAAATAGTCATCTTAATACATAATCTAAGTATAATCATCACATGATTGGCTGTAGATCACTCTAAAACTAACACACCTGTCACGGGTCAGATCGGGTATGGGTCGACCCGACCCATTTTAAAGTAATTTATGATTTAATATTAATTAAAACTTAAATATACACTAATTTTATATTAATTAAGATTAATTAAAATTATATAAAAATAATTAATAAGTACTTAATTATCTTATGTGGATGGAGTCAAGTCGACCCGTGACCTAATCGGGTTAGATATAAATTAAAAATTTTGATCCGAATTTAAATAGATCGAATCAAGTCGGATTAAGAAAAATAATAAAATAATGACGACTCAATCTGATCCATTTACATCCCTACTTGCCGGTTTCAATTAGGTCACTGAAGACATGAAAGCATGTGACAGAAAAATATTTCTCATCTCTCTAAGCCTAGCTTGCATATTCAATATCACAATGAAAAATTTTGATCGAGTTGAAAATCAGTGTACTGTTAAACAAAATAATACCAACATCTCACAGAGTCAAAGACTAACCAATCTTATACTCTTCATAAAGTGTCACAAATTTAATTACACACACAAAAATATAAACAGTTGTCAAAATCTTGCCAAAAGATAGAATTCAAGCTTGGATCTTACAAAGCATTCACACAAAAATCTGATCATTCTGATATTAACTACTAATTTAATCTAAATAGTAAGGGGAAATCATCGAAATATTTAGTGCAGTGGCGTAGGCCGCCAATCTTCCTTAGAGACTTGCATACAGAGTCCATTGACGATCTCTCTTCAGGGAGATCAGCTAAACAACCTAATGCAACTTTGTGATACTGTAAGATCTCCTGATCATATCCTTTACCACGGAGCGAACTATCAACTGCATCAATTATCCTTCCCTCTTTCTCTAGGCGGTTAATCCAGTCAACTAAATCCAAGTTTAAACATGTCTCTGATCCAACTTCATCTATTGTATCAGTAGGGTTCTTTCCTGTAAATAACTCGAGCATCAGCAGTCCAAAGTCATACACATCAGATTTGGTACTGTAATCTCCAACATACTCCGGTGCGCTAATCTCTGCTAAGCAGTAGTCTGTTAGTCTGGGCTCCAAATCATCATCAAGAAGGATTGACTGAGAACTGATGTTTTCATGCACAAATGGTATCCTCAAACCGTGATGTAGCCATCCAACACCATGAGCAACACCTATTGAGATATTGAGCCTAGCAGGCCAATCTAACATGGAAGGATCAGCATGAATTAAATCAAAGAGAGATCCCCCTGGCATGTGCTTGTATACCAGTAACTTTTCAGTCCCATTAGCACAGAATCCTAAGAGAGATACAAGATTAGGATGGCGTAACTTACTCAAAAGATCCATCTCACAGTTGAAGGTCTCATCATCTAGGGGACATGACCGGATGCGCTTGATAGCGAGCTCAGAGCCATCTGTGAGAATGGCTTTATATGTGGTTAAATTCAAAGCGTTTCCTGCACTAATGATAAGATCAGGATTGAAATTGCCAACAGCAGACAGCAGACTGCGAACTGTCAATGGGACAAGTGGTTCCTCAAACAGAGTGACAGTTTGTTCCCTTTCCTTGTTACTCTTATGAAAGGAATAAAACAAAAGAAGAAAACTGCATGCAAAACCAAAGGCACCAGCAATAAGATTTGTGAAAATAAACTTGGTTAAACTGACAGAAAGGGGTTTGTAGTGCTGAAAAAACAAAGGATTTCCGTTAAAAGAACTTGGATAGGAATAATATAATGGGCCTGGTATTGGACCAGATAAATTATTGTAAGATAAATCAAAAGATTTAAGGCGACCTAAACGGACAAGTGATGAAGGAATGGAGCCAGAGAGGTTGTTGAATGCAAGATTTAGAGAGTTCAGGTAGCGGCAGTTTGCAAGCTCTGAAGGGATGTGCCCAGACAGATCGTTGGACGAGAGGTCAAGAGACACCAGGAATGGGAGCCAATCACAAAGAGCAGGTGGGATGGAACCTGAAATATTATTTGATGATAAATCTAGAGAAGTTACCGAGTGACAGAACTTCAGTGATGCTGGGATGGAACCAGCAAGGGACATGCTTGGGAGAGATAAAGTCATTATCCGGTTCTCTTGAGAATTCCAACAAGAGACGCCAGAAAATGAGCATAGAAAACCGATGGTGGTGTTGGTGAAGATCCAAGAGCTCAAGCGCTCGTCAGGATCGAGTAGGTCGTCCTTCACACCAAGCAGACATTTACTGTCGTCTTCTCCAGCGTCAGTAGCGGTTTTCTTGAGAATTGAGATTGAAAATATGATCAGGAAGATTATCATGCCATTCTTCATGTTGACAGTTAATTAATGAATGGTTTCCTTGTGCCCAAGCTCGGATTAATTAGTTTCTAGTGTTCTTTAGGAGAGATATCAGAGAGCTTAAAGAATTTGTAATGTTAGAAAGGAAGCCCGATCGGCATTAGGCCCTAAAATGGTTGGGGTTATTTAATACATGTCACTTCACTTTTCAATCAATGATGACTTGGGCGTTGACTTTAAGTCACGATAGTACAATTTTATATTCAAAGTTAGTTTTTAAAATTTTTAATTGTCATATTATCATTATTTTTCATTATAAATTTCATTTATCTCTTAATTTATTTTAATCAAATTACTCATATTATTTTTTTTCGCTTTCTTCATTGAAAAATATGACATGATATCTATACAATTTAAATACTAAAGTAATACAACAATTTGTATTCTTTTTAATGAGTTATTATACATATAGCTAGTTGTAATATTTATCAATAAATGTACTTTTTAGTATTTTAAAAAATATATATTTATATTCAAAAAATTTCTAACAAAAATTATTTTACATAAAAACTTCTTTAAATATCTAATTATTTATATATACTATATTTTTTTGGGGACTAAACCAGATAAACGGCCCTAGTTCACTTAATTAGACCATGACTTCTTTGAAGAGTGAAGACTATGCTTCAGTGGCCCTTTGTTCTTTTTTTTTCAAAAATAAAATGGCCCTAACTTTTTTTAGAAAAAGTGAAAATGGGCCTACTTCACTTGGTCTTCTTCTTCTTTTTTTTTTTTTTTCTACTTGCAGAATGATGACCACGTGATCATGAAAATGCTCATGCCGTTCTTCATGTTGACTGAAAGTTCATGAACTTTTCTGTGTGCGTTTGGCTGCGTTTTTTAGCACAGAATATTTTTTTCTTTTTTGATAAAAAGTTACTGAGCCCATTTCATTGGAAATGAAATTGTTACCAAAGTCCAGTCAGAATGGAAGACTGGTCAGCATTTTACGCCTTGTAAATTAAAAGATTTATTTAATACATGGCATTTCTCTTTTCCAGCCAGACGACTTGCATTGTTCCAAGGACAATTCACTGTTCGACAACGGCTTCTCTCGAGAATAAAGACTACGTTTCAGCCGGGGATGCTGATTTTTTTATCCGACTCCATTTGACATGCTTGGAGGATACATAGATTGTATAAATGGTTTGGATTTTTTTTTCTATTTTAAAATTTATATTATACACTAATTAAAATTAATTATATATAAATTGACATTTGAGTTATAACATATATAAAATAATTAATAAATACTTAATCAATTTACTCATTGGATTGGATCGATCCATGATCCATTTGCATCTTTCGATCGATCCATCGTAATAAATACGGATCCGGCCCGGAAGGACGACAACTTCACATGAATCATATCCTCTAGGGCAATTTTATATTTTGCCCTTCTTTTAAAATTTTTGAAACAAAATACCCTCCCCTCTAAATTGTTCAATAAAATGCCCTTGTGTACCTTATTTTTCTATTTTTTTTTTCATCTCCATTACTATGCTTTATTTATTTTTTCATTTAATTTCTTTCATTTAACATATATTTTCATATGATATAGATTTATATTCATGAAATTTTTAAAAATATTATATATTTCAAAATAATTACAATTTGTGTTTATTTTTATTCTAGTATGTTTGTATTCATTAATTATATATTTTTAAAATGATCCCTAGATCATTGAATATATTTCAAAATAAATAATAATATTGTTGTTCTAAATATAATAAAGTAATATAAAATAAATGTTCTTCTTTATAAATCTTGCAAAATAATAACAAATATAAAAATTGCATTTGGAACATATATTAAATCATTAAGTAAATAAAATAATATACATTAAATGTTAACTTCTTTTTGTTACATAAATTTTATTTTTTATTTTATCACTCATCATATAGCATTAGGCTAGGATGACTCAAATTATATGTATTTTTGAATAAATTTATAATATCATTAAAAAAAATTATAAATGAATATTTTATGAAAATTTGAGTGTATAAATGAAAAAGAATAAATTAAAAAATAAACAAGACATATTGTTAATTATTTTATATGAAAATATGTATGTAAATGAAAGAAACTAAATGAAAAAAATAAATAAAGCATAATAATGGAGATGAAAGAGAAAAAATAAATAAAGCATAATAATGAAGATGAAAGAGAAAAAAAAACTATCCATAAGGACATTTTTTTGAATAATTTGGAGAAGAGGACATTTTGTTTTAAAGTTTTTGAAAGAAGAGCAAAATATAAAATTGTCCGTTTGAGTCATTCTAGCCTAATGCTATATGACGAGTGATAAAATAAAAAAATAAAATTTATTTAAAAAAATGAATTTAACATTTAATGTATATTATTTTATTTACTTAATGATTTAATATATGTTTCAAATGTAATTTTTAAATTTGTTATTATTTGCAAGATTTATAAAGAAGAACATTTATTTTATATTACTTTGTTATATTTAGAACAACAGTATTATTATTTATTTTGAAATATATTCAATAACCTAGGAATCATTTTAAAAATATATAATTAATGAATACAAACATACTAGAATAAAAACAAACACAAATTGTTATTATTTTTAAATACATAATATTTTTAAAAATTTCATGAATATAAATCTATATCATATGAAATTTTTTTTACATATGAAAATATATGTTAAATGAAAGAAACTAAATGAAAAAAATAAATAAAGCATAGTAATGAAGATGGAAAAGAAAAAAAAAATAGAAAAATAAGGTACACAAGGACATTTTGTTGAACAATTTAGAGGGGAGTGTATTTTGTTTCAAAATTTTTGAAAGAAGGGCAAAATATAAAATTGCCCTATCCTCTGTTATGATGTATGGCACAGCGGGAACAGAACACCTGATCTGCCTGATTGCTTTAATATTGGTGTAAAACAAATCTCAGAAAGAGCTGTATAATTTCGTCAGTCCATGTAATGTGGACTGATGCACGCGTGCTGCGTGACTGCGTGTCAAATCATCAAGATATACTCCTTTGATCTGCTGTGGCCATACTTAAAACAAATAAATGAAAGATCGCAACTTGTTTTATATATAAAAATGGCTGGACGGAACAAGAAAATTTTAATGAATGTTTCGAAGATAGAACATAATCTTTGTGCATTATATCGATGATTTATTGTACTATTAGTTAGGTTATAAAAAGCGAAACTTATCAATGCGAAAACATGTAAAAGGCTTAGAAACTTTTAAAATAATTCAGTCATAAAGAAATTATTAAATAAGTAACGAAATACCCTCTCAAAATGGCCTTTTTTGAAAACAATATGGTCATGTCCGTCTTTTTAATTTCCATAATGTCTTATTTTTTTAGACATTATTTAGTAAAGTTTTCAAATATAAAAATATGAATTGTAAACTCATGAAAATTTGAGTCGAGTCGAGCCGAGTTCATGAAACGCTTCGAGCTGAAAAACCTAGCTCAAACCCGGCTCGTGACTATTCGAGCTAGTGCATGTGCCTTGACTCAATTTGACATTTAGATTTAATACATCTACAAACTATAAGATTGGTACATCTAGAAGATTGGTATGAGAATTGATACAAAATTGATATATCAACAAACTATGTTTTTAATGACATATTTGTTGCATTAATTTGAATGGATGGACCAACAAAAAATTATCGAGTCAAATATACGAATCTAATTACAAGCGAGTAAGATATGTCTTTAAGCCGCTGACATGGTGAGATGGTGAGAGATGATAAGAGAGGAGTTATCGGATTAGAGTTCGACAAAAATATATATATATATATATATATATATATATATATATATATATATATATATATACTATTTTTTATTCGAGCTGAATCGAGCCACCAGCCGAGCCGACCACAACTCAAACTCGGCTCATTTAACTACTGAGCCAGATTAGCTCGAGTAATTTTAGCTCGAGTCAGATTAGCTTGAGCCCGAACTGAGCCACAGTCCGAACTTTTTTGTGCAGCCTTACCCATCGGAAATAAATTGGGGTAGGCTAGAAATGAAAACCATCGGAAAGCATAAAATCAAAAATCTCAAATATCAATGATAATAATGAGGATGATGAAAAATAAAAAAAAATAAAAAAATAGTAATAGTAATAAAATAAATAAATAAATAAAAATGATAATGATAATGGTGATGATAATATGATAATAATAATGATGATAATGATGCTAATAATAATAATAATAATAATAAACTTTTATTATGAAATTTATTTATAAATCCTAAATTTTAAGCTCAAAAATTCTAAAAATATAAGAATCTGAAGTCTATAACTTTACTACTTAGACTATAACTCCTAAATCATGGTTCAGATACATGAATCATCATGTTCTAAGCACTTCTATCCAAAAACAAACTCTTTAGATATATTTCATTCCTTTAAATATTTTTTATTATTTACTCTCATATCAGTCTCGTTCGACCTCTTCCCCTTCTTGTGTTTTCAGGACGACTTAAAATATCACTACCTATTAGTAATATACATTATTTTTTATTTCATATCCATCACAAAATTCATATTCATTAAATATCCATTTCATATCCATATTCATTTAAAGCATATTTGATATTGAATTTTGATATCTATTTAATATCCGTAACTGTATCGGTATTCGTCAATAAGAAACATGTATAAATATGATTTCAGCCTATTCGTTTTGAATCAGTTCCGTTTACGGCCCTAGAGGGAAGGGTCCTGTTAGTGTATGGCCCACCCGCAGTAGGGGGAGGAGGGAAAAGTGGGGGCAGTGGGAAAAGAAAAGGTTAAGAGGGCTTGATTGGTGGTTGGAACTTGGATAGTTTGATATGATACGAGCGATAATAATGTTTTTATTTCTCTTCCCTGAACTCAGTACACGTGAACAGAAGAACAGGCCCGTCAATGTTTCTATGACAAATCGGTTCAAAGGCTTTAATCTCTCCAAATTTGCACCAAGAGATGCATATTTCTTCAAAATGTACACAAAAATGTCTCATCTGTTTAATTAACTTCGTATTTAAAAATTTAGTTTGATTCTCATGAAATTAATTATATAAATTTTATGAAATTATAACCAAAAATCATGTTAATTATTGGAAACTTCCCGAAGACATCTTTGGTTCATGATTTTTGGTAATTAAGAATGAAACCCATTTTTAATGCTTAATTAGCGCATTTAATTAATAATTTTGGGAGTTTAACTTTTGAAACACAAAAAGCTTGGATGATATATGAACATTTTCATAATTTCATGATGGTTTTGACTTTCTTATTAATTCTATATATTTTGAGTCTTAGGAGTTTGGAGGAGATTTTCAATTTGAATTTTCCATTACACTTATTTGAAATAAACACATCTATTATGCAATCTCATTACTTAACATTAGATGCAATGTGCAATTTGTGCTAATTATGCTTGAAGGCTCCTCAATCGAGCAACTAAAACTCAATGAAGTTTGAACTTGATAATGCTCCCCGGCATAAGTATCGTATACTGGATAGATATCGCTTCTTAAAATGAGTCTTTATGTAATGAGTTATGTTTCTTTATCATTTGTCAATAATCTCTATATATAGGAATGTGTCTCGGTTGATGTGACGCCGTCACTTGTTGAATGATTGATGTGACTTCACCACTTGTCGTCTCCGATTCAGTAAAAAATCTCATCTTTCTGCTGGGTCGTCATAGGTATTAAGCCTAATACGTTTGGACCCTATCATAACTCAATTATATTTTTTGGAATTAGACAAATGAGGGAACTTAGATCGAGTAGTGGTATAATAGATTTAAGGCTTAATAGAATCGATATCAGGTAATTGTTTATCTCATCTTTTCCTTATTTTGGTTTTTAAATTGTCCAACTTTCAACCGGACTTCGAAAGAGTCAGAATTTCTCGAGTAACAGGATGCATGCTCTGCAAATCAAGCTTTTGAGCACATGCAATTAAATGAAAATTAAGCAGCAAATACTGGAACGAGTTAACTCTATTTATTCATCTATAAAAGCTTGTTGCTTTAGAAAATAATTTGTAAGGAATGTTTCGCTTCAGGTGCCAAGTGTCAACCATATTGATGATCGGTTGACAGTTTTTTTTTATAATTATTCAAATAATCCTAATTTTAATAATAAGAGTGATAAAATTAAGTTTTTAAGAATACTAATGGCAGCGTGCCACTGGACACTGACAGTTTTTTTTTACTTTTCAATTTTTTTCTTAAAAAAAAATGAAAGACGGAGTGGCGTTTTCCCACTGGCATTAGCACCAACCAATACACAACTCTAAGTTAAAAAAAAACTAAAAGACGTTACTCTCAGTGGCGCGTTTACACCGCGCCACTGGTAGTGACGCGCTACTATTTGTATTCTTAAAATTTTAATTTTACCACTCTTATTATTAAAATTAGAATTATTTAAATAATTATTATAAAAAAAAACTTATCGGTTGATCATACCTCTTTCAAACCCAACTTCAATTAGGATGTGTTTGATAATACTCTTTTCGTTCTGGATTCAGGCCAGAGAAAAAAATTCGAACCCAACTTCAATTAAGGTTGTTTGACAACAGTCTTTTATGCTGGAAAAGAGTGAAATATAATAATTTCAGAAATTTTTTCTTATTTTATTTCAAAATTTAATGTAGCCGTTTGATAGCAGTGAGAGACAAGATATATATATATAAAAAGAGGAGCTAAAAGATTTTTTTTTTTTGAAAAATAGATCTTTTATTATTCTGATGGAAGAAGACTTTTTTTTATGAAATTGCTCGCTCTTTGTCCTTTTTGAAAAATGGGTGTTGCTAGAATTGCAGAATTTTGATAGTACTAAAAAAAATACAATGACAACTGAATAAGTACAAACCAATCCGATTTGCATCCATTACATATAATAAAAAAGTTTAATGATGTTAAAATGAATGATGTTACGTGTACCATAAAGTGAATTGATTTCAAAATTACATTAATAACTAGACAGTAACTTTTTTTTTATGAATGCAGCAAAAATCGACCATGCAATACAAAGAGATAAAAAAAAAAGATATAACATAATTTAAATAATAAGTGGTATACGCGCCACCTATTTTCTATTGTTGAGAAGTGAGTAAACAAACTTTTTTTCCTAGCAACTTTCACATATACAATCTTTATTTCCATCTTCTTATAGCAGCTTACACCTCCACTGACTTCAATTGAACCAGTATTCCTATTCGGCTTTGGTTTATCCCATATCTCTGTTTGGAAGCAGGATAAAAAAAAAAAAGAGGGAAATAACCTATCACTATTCTCACTTAGTCATTGCCTCATTGCTGATAAAATTTTCACCCTTTTTACCCTTTCTTATTCCAAAAGAAACGGTGCCCATTGGTACACTTGGGAGTACAAGTCACACGCAAAATTAGAGGTGTAAACGGATCAGGTTGGTCAGGTTTCTCATAGATTATCAATTTAAGTTATTAAGTTATTAAGTTATTATATTCGGGTTATATCAATTTCAGTCCGTAACTAATTAATTAATAATAAAAATCAATCAATTCGGGTTTCAACTTTGGTGATCTGATTTTGCGGTAGGTTTCATTTAAGATACTTATTGAATAAAAATGTAATATAGTCACTATAATAAATAAATATAAAATTAAAACAATTTAGATGTTAATAAAATATTATATTATTTTTATAATGATATTATTATTAAAATTAGAGAAAATATATTATTTAAAAAATATAATGTACAACAACCGGTGAGGTTTTACTTAATATTTTTTACAAAATCTGTAACTGATTATAAATTGTTGGGTTGTTTAAAATTTAATTATTCAACCCATTAAATAAAAAAAATCTGTAATTTTTTTAGCCGAGTTGGTCGGGTCGGTCGGATTTGTTAAATTGGTCGGATCAAATGGATTGAAATTTTGTTTTCCGGAAGTGTTAATCTAATGGTAATGGGAAATTAAAAATCATGCATCTCGACTATTTTTTCTTTTCTTTTATCCCAAACACTAATCTCCAACGGTACCTTTTAGAAAACTTGTTGTACTAGAATTTGATAAGGAAATTTGCTTTAACCTTTGACTTTCCAATTTAGAATTGGTTTCTATTTTTTTTAATTTGCTTTAACTTTTAACTATTCAGTTTAAAAATGGATTTTCTAACTTTTTTTAATTTCTCACGTTATTTGTGTATTGTCAGTTTTCAATTTTATGTTATTTGTCTTATTTAATTTTTCAATACGAGCATAAATTTTACTTGGATTTATTGAGCTCGTGTTATATTAAATCTATAGCGGAAGTTAAACTTTCTTACAAGTTTGTAACTTTATTTGTAATTTTTAAACGTACTTATGCTGAAAAAAAATGTTAGCGTATATATCTAACTCGAATATAAAATAATGAAGCTTTTCATACGCATTCCCACAATAAAACAGCAACTGCAATATATTCCACCATCGACGTACGTAGGAGCGATTTCCCCCAGTGATTTAATTGTCTATTAATAATTTACAGCAACCATGGACACACCTATATCCTCTTTTAACCAAGATTAGTAAAAAGTAAAAAAATCACATTTTTGCTTCCTCAGCTGAGTTCTATATTTAGTTCTCTGCAACCCACCAATTTATATATTCACTCCCTCTTTCCCTCCTTTCATATTTTCGTCCTCATACTGTTAACTCAGAAAATTTCGTGTTCTTTCACCATGGCTCTATTTGTAGAGAAAACAAGCTCAGGTCGTGAATATAAGGTCAAAGATATTGCCCAGGCCGACTTCGGTCGGCTTGAGATTGAACTAGCTGAGGTTGAGATGCCTGGTCTTATCTCATGCCGAACAGAGTTTGGTCCATCAAAACCTTTTGCCGGGGCTCACATTTCCGGCTCACTCCACATGACAATTCAAACTGCTGTTTTGATTGAGACTTTGACTGCACTTGGTGCGGAGGTGCGCTGGTGCTCGTGCAATATCTTCTCGACACAGGATCATGCTGCCGCAGCAATTGCAAGAGATTCTGCTGCCGTGTTTGCATGGAAGGGAGAAACCCTCCAGGTAATGCATTTTTTATTTGCAAGATATCTAGAGACTAGACTTCTCTGTGTTTCTCTTCTCATGTTAACAATAAATGGTTGGATTTCTTCAAGGCAGCACGGATTCTGACATACATATAGCAATAACATATTTTTACCACTCGATACAGTTATTCACTGAAAACTAAGATAATTCATTATTGATCTGAGAGGACAATTATACATTTTTTTCTCTTTATTTTTACTTCAAATATAATGTAATTAACATGACCCTGGGGATAAGATCAAATATTTGTATATGTTAATAGTAGAAGACAATGTCAAAATGATACTGATTGTCATAACTTTGGTTACCAATACCAGGAGTACTGGTGGTGCACAGAGCGGTGCCTGGACTGGGGCTCCGAAGGTGGTCCTGATCTGATCGTTGATGATGGTGGTGATGCCACACTTTTAATCCATGAGGGTGTTCGTGCTGAAGAGGAGTTTGCAAAAAGCGGCAAATTTCCTGACCCAGAGAGCACCGACAATCCTGAGTTCAAGATTGTCCTCGGTTTGATCCGTGATAGTCTCAAGACCGACCCAAAGAAGTACCACAAGATGAAGGATAGGCTCGTTGGTGTGTCAGAAGAAACCACCACTGGGGTTAAGAGGCTTTATCAGATGCAGAAAGATGGAACTCTACTTTTCCCTGCCATCAATGTTAATGATGCTGTCACCAAGAGCAAGGTCAGATTTCGAAACTAAAAACCTGGTTATCTTAATCCAATGTGGAGTAAATATGTATTCTGTACTTCTGACATTCCAAAATCTAAGTGCATAACGTCTTCATCATGATTTAATCAATGTATTAGAGAAATTTTTATTTTACCAACTTGATTGCATGATGTACAAAATGTAGTTTGACAACTTGTATGGATGCCGCCACTCCCTCCCTGATGGTCTTATGCGTGCCACCGATGTGATGATTGCCGGCAAGGTTGCCGTTGTCAGTGGCTATGGTGATGTCGGCAAGGGCTGTGCTGCTGCCTTGAAGCAAGCTGGGGCCCGCACAATTGTCACTGAGATTGATCCCATCTGCGCCCTTCAAGCTCTCATGGAAGGATTCCAGGTCCTTACTTTGGAAGATGTGGTCTCTGAGGCTGACATTTTCGTCACAACCACCGGTAATTAGATAACCAAAAACATCTTAACTGAATTCATATGTATCTGACTAATGTGTCTGGCCATGTAGACTATAGTCTAGCAATTAATTCAACTCTGTGTCTAATAATTCAGGTTTTGGAATTTTCTAACAGGTAACAAGGATGTTATAATGGTTGACCACATGAAGAAAATGAAGAACAATGCGATCGTTTGCAACATAGGTCACTTTGATAATGAGATTGATATGCTTGGGCTGGAGACATACCCAGGTATCAAGAGGATCACAATCAAGCCTCAGACGGACCGGTTTGTCTTTCCCGAAACCAAGACTGGTATAATTGTATTGGCTGAGGGACGGCTCATGAATCTTGGGTGCGCAACTGGCCATCCCAGTTTTGTCATGTCCTGCTCCTTCACTAACCAGGTTTGTTATCAGAATGTAATAATTCAAAATTTTAGTCAAGGCATAGAACTGCTTGTATAAACAATGGCTATTAAGTATTAACATGTTATATGATCATCTGTTACCAGTAAGTATTGTACTGCTATACTTGCATAAGATTTCCAAAGACCCTGTATGACTGTATGTAGTTCTTATGTTTTTTTTTTCATTTAGCTAGAATCTTCATCTTGAGGCTTAATTAAGCTCAATTCAATCAGACAAGAAGAATATTAAAATTGATAATAGAAAAAGAAAAAAACACCAACATTTATCAGAGAACACTTGCTGATTCCAGGCCAAGCTCAGATCGTCATTTGTTTTGTGGGGGAAAATAGGCCGAAATATTATCAGAATAAAAAAATGACTTCTTTTTTCCCCTTTTTTTTCTAATTGTGCAGGTGATTGCACAGTTGGAGTTGTGGAAGGAGAAGACTAGCGGGAAGTATGAGAAAAAGGTGTATGTGTTGCCGAAGCACCTTGATGAGAAGGTGGCATCACTTCATCTCAGTAAACTTGGTGCCAAATTAACAAAACTGAGCCAGTCTCAGGCCGACTACATCAGTGTCCCAGTCGAGGGCCCATACAAGCCAGCTCACTACCGCTACTAATCATCTTGCTAGCAGTAATTATGATAATGTAGTAATTTGCCATCACCAATTGCCATGGAGTAGTTATGCTCGGAGTATGCTTGGTGTTTGGCAGTTTTCCTTTCACTTGTTTTTACTTTGTTTTAGTGAAGGACAGTTTTGGGAGAGACCAATAGGTACTTGCTGTCGAGAAATTATTTTCGCATATTTTTAATTCCTTTCGTTTTGTTTTCTTAGTAAAGAACAGTTTTGAAAGAGTCATTAGAACCCACATTTTGTTACGCCTTGCACCGTGTGAAAGATTTGCTGACTAGTTGACTTAATTTTGAATAAAGAGGCTGCAAAGTTGCATTTTCCCTTTATACAAATAAACAACTTTTTAAGGACTGAACGGAACAAGCTTGTTTTGCTGATACTGTCAATTTTTGATTTACCAGGATTCACAGCCGATCAGATTGGAAGGATACATTCCCCAATGCAATGCTTTTGACTGATTAATGTACAAACTAGAAACTAAGACTTGATTGATTAGCGTAGAAACTAGAAACAAAGACAAGTAAAAGGTCCGTCACTGTGGGTGCATTCATTTCAACAAAGATATTAAGATCCATGAACAAAATAAATTCATGAGAATCTGACCATAATAAGCGCAAAAAATCTCAGAATGAACTTTACCATGACGAAATGATCAAATCAGCAAAATTAGCCAACTAAATATAACATAATCAAATAGCAGGATCAATTGATTCCTCACAAAATTATCATTGCAAAAGAGCATACAACAACAGAACTTTCAAAATAACTTATCATGCGAAACACCGCCACTTAGAAAACACACAGTACCAATTATTACGAAGCAATACCCAAAGCCATCCTCCTCACACCATCCAACTGCAGAACAAGTGTGATCTAACCTACAAGGTTACAGCCCAAGCCTCAATTAACCAACACAACTAGCATAGGAGGCACAAGACCCATGCGTGGGTGATCAGTAGCGGTAGTGAGCTGGCTTGTATGGGCCCTCAACTGGGACACTGATGTAGTCAGCCTGAGACTGGGTCAACTTTGTTAGGTTGGCACCGAGTTTGCCGAGGTGAAGTGCCGCCACCTTCTCATCAAGGTGCTTTGGTAGCACATATACCTTCTTCTCATACTTGCCACTCTTCCTCTCATTCCACAACTCCAATTGTGCAATCACCTAAACAAATACAATTTCAATGAGCATGATATGAAACAAAATAATAGTTGCTCTTCTATATCAAGTAAAAGAAATACAGAGAAAGAAAGATAACCTGGTTGGTGAAGGAGCATGACATCACAAAGCTGGGGTGGCCAGTAGCACAACCCAAGTTCATGAGACGTCCCTCAGCCAAGACAATGATGCCACTGTTGGTCTCAGGGAAGACCCACCGGTCGGTTTGGGGTTTAATTGTGATTTTCTTGACACCTGGGTATGTCTCCAGTCCCAGCATGTCAATCTCATTATCAAAGTGACCAATGTTACAAACAATAGCATTGTTCTTCATCTTCCTCATGTGATCAACCATGATGATATCCTTGTTACCTATCAATTGATAGAACATAATTTAGACCCTTCCAATGTACTAATTACCTAGACAAAAAATAATTAGAGTTGTAAAATTATAATATACCAGTGGTGGTAACGAAGATATCAGCATGTGAGACCACATCTTCAAGGGTAAGGACCTGAAGGCCTTCCATGAGCGCTTGCAGGGCACAGATTGGATCAATCTCAGTCACAATGACACGGGCCCCAGCTTGCTTCAAGGCAGAAGCACAGCCCTTGCCAACATCTCCATAACCACAGACAACAGCAACCTTGCCAGCGATCATGACATCAGTGGCACGCATCAGACCATCAGGGAGAGAGTGGCGGCACCCATACAAGTTGTCAAACTGAATTTGAAAGCGAGAGTCATCAGAAATTGTGGATATTTTCAACAAATATTTGATTAACATTGCAAGGAATATTTCAGTAACATTAAACTGTTCTGTTTGGTGTCTGGTCTTTATCACTGGAAAGGATATAAAGTTTACTACAAAGGGAAATCAGCCATGCTTAATTTTCACTACAAGTAGAAAGAAGTGAAGTGAAAGTAAAGTCTAAAATCATTGTAGACTTCTTCAGTTCAGTAGCAACACTCAATGGCTCGTAAAGAAAACTTTACTGTTTCTGTTCAAAGCATAGACATCTTCATTATTGGCTTAATTCCAAGCCAAAGGTCGAAAGTAAGAATCCTTTACAACACTGTCTGAATTTTAATAATTATTTTATGGTTAATATAAGATTAGCAGTAACATGAAGAAAAGATCTTGCAAAAGATCACTCTGTGCACAATGAGTTACTCAACTTGTCCCACGTGGAAAAATCAGATCTGTGAAAAAAAGGCATAAAGCCCAGCCAGGACCACCACACAGTAACCAACAAAAACAGGAAGCGCCAAGGTTCTCAGAAGTATTCAAACAAATAAGATCTTTATTTATGTTAGGTAAGCACCCATTGCCTCAAGTGAAAAGCTAATGCAACTCCAGATCTAGATCAAATTCCAAACCTAAATCCCAGTCAAATCAAAAACCTAAAATACCAAATCCACGTCTCCAGTCTCCACCAACAGCGAAATCAAAAATGCATAATTAGTGCTACTTAAAATATACTGTTAAAATGTAAATCCAAAAAATATATATATCTCACCTTGCTCTTGGTGACGGAATCATTGACATTAATTGCCGGGAAAAGAAGGGTGCCACTTTCTTGCATCTGGTACAACCTCTTGACACCAGTGGTGGTCTCCTCTGATACACCAACAAGTCTCTCCTTCATCTTGCGGTATTTCTTTGGGTCAACCGACAGGCCATCTCTGATAATGCTAAGCACAATCTTGAACTCAGCATTGTCGGTGCTCTCAGGATCAGGCAGCTTGCCAGTTTTCTCGTACTCCTCTTCAGCACGAACTCCCTCATGGATTAGGAGCGTGGCATCACCACCATCATCAACAATTAGGTCGGGACCTCCTTGTGGGCCCCAGTCAAGGCACCTCTCTGTGCACCACCAGTACTCCTGGTAGTCAGAAAAAAAACCACAAAATGTACAATTTAGTATTGACAAGATTAAACTTTTAGCTATTACAAGAACCCCAGACAACAATTCAATTACAAGTCAACACCTAAATAAGTCTAAATCAGTGTCCCCAATAACAGCAATGAATGGTGACAGGTTATGAATAGAAAAGGAAACTTTCTGCTTAAATTTCACTCAGATCTATGTCAAAATAGAGTAAACGATGAAAAAGTGCAGACTTTCTTCTCTACAAACTAACAAAAATGAACAAGAATGCATCCTACTCTACGATTTGCAAAAATCCGACTCTAAACAAAAACTGACTCGACGATGACCAGATCAAGTTAGCAAAGTAAAGAACAAAACATTTACCTGGAGAGTCTCTCCCTTCCAGGCGAACACAGCTGCTGAATCCCTGGCAATCGCTGCTGCAGCATGATCCTGAGTAGAGAAGATATTGCAGGAGCACCAACGCACCTCTGCACCAAGAGCGGTCAAGGTCTCGATCAGAACCGCGGTCTGAATAGTCATGTGGAGAGAACCTGATATGCGGGCCCCAGCAAATGGCTTAGACGGGCCGAACTCGGCGCGGCAAGCCATCAAACCGGGCATCTCGACCTCGGCTAACTCGATCTCGAGCCGGCCGAAGTCGGCTTGGGATAGATCCTTCACCTTGTATTCCCGGCCGGAGCTGGTCTTCTCGACAGAGAGAGCCATGGCTACAGAGAAAAAGGGTTTGGATCTGAGATGTGATACAAGAGGAGGGATAGAGTGGCGCAGTGAGAATCAATTGGGGAGGAGGGGTGAAGATATAAAGGGATTGGGAGAGATCTGAGCCGTCGGATTTTGGGTTTTGCAGGGGTTTGGACGGTGGGAGTGATCAGTCAGATTTGTTTTCTATTTTGTGTGGTGGGTTCGTTTCTATTTTTAAAGGACTCTCTACAAACAATGACAGAATAATTAGTCGCAGAAATATAAAATCAGATCGGGTGGGAGTTGGTGTGTGATATTGTGGAGGACCCGCTACTGACAAGGGAGCGTGGGAACGGCGACGTATCGCTCGGCAGAGGCGAGAGGGGAGTTGATTGGGCACCTCACACCTGTGCGAGCGTGTACTAGTGTTTGGTTCGTAGCAGTCGAAAGAGAAGGAAAGTTGAGAGAGAGAGGCGACGTAATGCGATAAACTAGGAAGGAAACATGGCATTTATTATTCATTTGCTTTTTGGCGGTATGACAAGATATACAAAGATGCACTTTAAGAAATGATATATTAGTATCATGGTTTCTAATTACTGTCAAAATTGGATTCTAATGTATAAAGTATTTAACTTATTTTCTTCTTTCTTTCTTTATTTTTTTTCTTTTATTCTTAAATTTTGATTCCCTACTTGTTTTTTTTTTCTTTTTTGAAATAGTGGCAAGGCCATTTGTTTCGTCAGAAATAAGAGTTGTCCAAAGCTACATAGATCGGTATCAATAATCCGGTACCATATTACATTAAAACTATTCTACTCGCTATGAATAGTCACTAAAGATCCTCTCACTGCATTGTTCTAAAAAGATATAACTTTTGGAATCTGACAATGCAAATTGAAATTAAATTGTGAGTTCTTAATGCAGCTTCTATACTGATCTATAGAGATAATTGCTAAGCTTATACTTCCTATGGATTTACAATTTCCTCCATTAAAAATTAACATATTTCTTTTCAATCAAATTATTGCTAAGAATCCCCACTTGTTGTACACTCTTTTTTGTTCCATGAAATAGTAGGAAAAATTCAGAAAGCAAAAAAAAAAGGGGGGAGAAAAGAAAAGTTGTACAAAACATTGGCTTATTAAAAAAATGAAAAATGACCAAAATGACTTGGTCTTGATAGTATATTAGGAAATAACGACTCGAATAATTCGCTTAATTAGACATTGACATGCATTTTTTTCTTGAATAGAATAAAAGTGAATCAATCAGAGCTTTATTTCCGCTCAAAAGTGAAATTTAATTCGGTTTATGCAAAAGCGACTACTTGAAATTAATCAGAGATCATCCCATTGAGAGCAGTAATAATTCCGTCTTCGATATATTTTTCTTCTTCCAAAGTGAAACCAAAATTGTTGTCTCAACTGAATATAGAGATAAGATCACCATAAATTATTAGAGGAGAAGAAAATTGTAGAAAAATACAAAATCATTCCCTCCAGGAAGAATCTCCATTCATCGATTGTAGATATTAAATCCCATTAATACATTTGCAATTTAACAATTTTTACATATTGATCCTAGAATACATTTATTTTTACAATTTCGAATTTACTTCATAAGAATATCTAGTTTACTTCCGTGACAATTTCTGTTTACGAAAATTAACAATTTAAAGCAATTGCAGGGATGAAAGTGTACATGTCACTTAAAAAAATGTAAAAATTTGCAGAGAAGTTCATAAATTTAGCAAGACTATTAAATTAGGAAATGCTCTGTAATTCTGAAACTAAAACTACATGTGCAACATTAACTTTTTGTGAATTATATACAAGCGGTCAAGCGGATGGAAATTGCCCAAAACCAGTTCTTGAAAAAAAAATTCAGTCATTTCAATTTTATTAATTGAATTTTATACGATCATATTAACTCGTACCAAAGATGCCAATTTGAATTTAATTTGAATATTAGATGATATATTGGATGATTATGATTTAGAAAGCCCATCAAAAGGTCGAATTGAACTGTCAAGTGGAATCAAAGAATGTTAGCACTATATGCTTCCCCTTCCACTGGTGTTAAATATCGTGTCGGTTCTCCAATGACCATACTATTCTCTCTCTCTTTTTTTTTTTTTTTTTTTTATTTTAGTTCGCGGTTTTTATTGAAATCTTGATAATCAGGTGACCAGGAGATGGGTCGAAGCAGCGCTGGCTAACCTACACTGAATTTTCTTTTCTATTTAAAAAAAAAAAAAAAGAAAGAAAAACTGTTTTTACAATGATGTTTTAAAAATTATAAAAATATACTTATTTATTAAAATAAAGGTCAAGTGAGAGTTATGTCTAATATTATAATTAACGTATTAACTTTCACGTGAGAAATTGTAGAGTCCAAATTCAACAATTTATACTGAAAGCGATTTAAAGATATAACATATTGACCGTTTTTGTAACCTTAGTAGTATTATATTATTTTACGAATTAAATGAGAATCTCATTTTTTTTAATTAAAAATGGGAGTCACATTTCCACTTTTATCAAAAAAAAAAATGGAGAGTGACAATAGCGTGCGCGTCGATACAATGTACAATTAGAAAAAAAAATATCGGACTCAATCTCATACAGAATCGATAAAAAAAAATTAGTCAGATGAAAAAGCACCTAATTTGATAATAAGGATTGAAAATGAAAAGTTTATCTTGGTAGTACGCTAGAGATTTTTATGTAGACAAATATAAGGATGGTCTCTATTTAAGAAAACATAAATGAAAAGGATGTACACATTTTTATTAGGATGGAGACCCCTGACAATGCTTAGTTTGATAAACATTTTTTATAAAAAAAAATAGTAACATTTTTTAACTTATAGATTGATAGCATTCTAAATTTTATGTAATTTAATTACTATTTAATATTTAACAAACAAATCAATGTTCCATGCAATGTGCCTTGGTTAAAATATAGTAATTTATAATGAAATCTATACTATTATATAAAATAGCTAAGCAATGAAGACATTCATTTTTTGTCATGGTATTCAAACTTTTATAATATTCATTTTATCCGTCATGCAAAGGTTGAGATTCAATTTGATTAACTTCGGTAGCATATATCGTTTTTAGTTTTTCAATTTCCTCTCTATTCGGAAATAATATTTGTTGAAAAGGTAAAGATTTTTTATTAAAAATTTAATATCAATTAACCGAAATAATATAATATTATTTTTTTCTGATAATTGACAAACATTTTCTGATCATCTTAGTTTTTATAGTATTTTTTTTTTCTAAATTGACTTCTCTTATTGGGTGATCTTCTATAATAATTATTTTCTTTTAATCATTCCTTTTTTATTTTATCTTTTATAGAAGTTCTCTCTGCTGGTATATCTCATAATTTCATATTTAAAAGTACCTACAAATATTAAAGATGAAAATGACAATCATGTTATGTCTTTTTTTATGGAAAGAATAGATTGCTCATTGATAAGTGTTTTTATTAATAATATGGCGTACATCATTTGTATACTAAAAAGATGAGAAAGAAAAAACATGATAAATTGACTATTATAGTTGTATAAAAATAAAAAAGAGAATCAGAAATAAATTTTAATTTTTTTCTTAGAAATAATAATCATGTCTTCCATCAAGATATATTAAAAGATAGAGGTGAGTAATTTTTATTTTTTCTAATATAAATATATTCAATTGTCAAAATAATTTATTGTCTTTTTTATGTATCTAAATAAAAATGTCAGCCGCAATGTGCGGGTATGTAGCTAGTATTAAAAAGACACCTAAATGGACCACATTTAAATCACAATTAATTACTAGTTTCAAAATTATATCTATAAATATTATTTATTGAAATAATATAAAATAATTGTATCAGAATTAATTGTCAAAATTTTTATGTAAGTCATGGTCAATGAATCTCCATCCTTTATTATTATAATTTCTTTTCTTTTTTCATACAGTCTTGAATCATTGAATGTTTCAAAGCCAAAATGTCGTTAACACTTTTAGTTTTTATGGTGATTTTATCATAAACAATAGATTAAAAAAATTGCTGGGGAAACAAAAAAAAAGTGAACATTCTCCTAAAACCTTTTATCTGAATCATTAATATTAGTAATTATCTTCAGAACATCATTTTTATTCATGCAGTTAAATATAATTCCAATTAACTGCGTCTTTTAATATAAATTGTATCTTTCCTATGAATTGACGTCTGTTATAAATTTGGAAACTTGATATTACTAAATCATAAATTCAAAACTTGTAATTGCTTTCCAATTGAAACGGTGAAAGTTTGACCCAAATACTCTTGAAATTTTATTTCCAAACATGACGTTCATTGCCCGAATGAGAAAACTAAGCCCCTTTTTGGCTTTTTATACATTACGTAAAAGGTACGGAGCGACACATTTTAATTAAGTCAATTATTATTCCATAGTATTTTGTATGTGCGTAGTTTTGGTGATGTCTTTTAAATATATAAAAAAATATATCTTTATGTGAAAAAAAAGGAAATAAAAATTAAGATAATTTAGTAATTAATACAAATTTCAATCATGAATATATATTTAGTATAAAATAAATACGGAATTGAGAAAAAATTGACATTTAGAATTTAAGAAAAATAAAATTTATAATTGATGACAATTTAAGAAAAAAAATAGAGCAATTATACTCCTAAATTATATAGTATTTCGTGTAAAATTGAGAAAAAAAAATATAACTTCAACACAAATTGTCTTAGTGATAGTAATATTATTTGACGAATAAGTCAATCCGATGATTGATACTAGATTTAGAAATTCAACAAAAAATCTGAATCATTACAGTATCAAAACACTTAAGTGTTTATAAGTGTCCTTAATAAGAAATAGAGATGCAGATTTATTTATCAACTTACACAATTTGTCATGGACTCATGGGCAGATTTTTGCGGTAGTTGAAAAACAAACGCAAGATTGTGTGGATTGCAGCAGAAGGATACAAGACTTTCAAAGAAAAAATGAGAACGAATTGAAGAAAAAAGGATACCGGTAGTAATTAAAACTATAAAAAATCTCGTTTTCTAATAAAAGTATTAAAATATCGGAGTTGATGATTTGTGTCCGACACAATGAAACGAGAGAATTCTACTCTTAAATTTGAAGAGAAGAGAGAACATTTGACATGGTTAGTTTGATCATATTCATTCATAATGAATTTTCAAAAATAAAACAGAATAAATAATATATATGTTATGTACATATAATTAAATAGTGTAAAAATTAAATATAAATAATTTTGATTATGTAATACAGATTGTTAATTTTGAATCGTGGAAGTTTCAAATTAATCACGTAATGACGAAGAAAAAATGCACAATATTTCATTATATTTTAGCCGACTGAGCTGAGACAAGTAGCAACAAAATGATTAAATCAATAGAAAGAAAATGTATAAGATGCAAGTTAAGAAAACAACCCCAAATACATAAAAACAAGTAAAAAAAAAAGATGATGGACCAAAATGATGCGTAAATTACACATAAAATAAGAAAATAAGAAAAAGGAAAAAAATTGAGAAAAGAAGAGAGTGGTATTGGACATATGATGGAAAATATAGAAGGGATAATATGAATCTTTTAAAATCGCACATCAAGTATATATGGTTACAGATCTGAACATTAAAGGATCCAGTGAATTGCCTGCCCTCATAAAAATCCCCCATAATTTTTTTTAACGAATAAAAAAATAATCTTTAATTTAAAAAATACGGGCATTCAAATTAATTGTGAAGGAGAAAACAAAGAAGCGACAAATGAAAAGAAAAAAAAAATGATAGTTGATGAGGAAGCGAGAAAGAGGGGGTCTTCCACCCACCCACTTACCAGATGTTAAAGTTAAAACAAACCCCAAGGTTTTTGGTTCCTTCTCTATCGGCACGTTGCTGTCCCAACCGACACATGTTGCATATATTGATATGATATTCATTATATTGGTATCGCCATGTTGAGCGAGTCTTTGATTAAATATCAATATATCTGTGATAAAACATGAAAGTATGAAACAAAATAAAGTGCCACATGAGATCTTGCTTCTCCAAATCTCAACTACTCAGACAGAGACGCTCATGCATGCTAAATAGGTAAAAGAGAACAACTTACAAGCAGAGTCCACATACTTTTGTTTAGCATTTGCTCAGTCTCATAGAGTCGTATGCTCACAGCCATATGCCCATATATAATATATTCGTTCTGAATAATAATTTCTTTTTGCTATTCATGAATCGTAAGAGCATTAATTATGAAAAATTGAACAGGATGATCTGCAAATCTTGTCCAAACATGTACAGTCGTAACAGTACAAGAGCAAACTCGTTACATTCAACATACATAAAACTTCCGAAATATTTTAATTGAGTTTGATAACAATCACCATAATCATGTGGAAACAACACGCATAAATTAGTAATTATGCCCAAATTTCACCAGTGCATTACTTGTGCTGGGTTTGGTTGACTTCAATGACTTTGCCACGGGAGGATAAAAATTCCTGCCTCGCAATTAGTAAAAAGCGTTGAAAGAACTTAACATCATTTTATTTTGATTTATTCAATTAATTCATTCATTTAATTAAAATTTATAAATTAAATTCTGATTTTATTATTAAAACCCTCTATGAAATAACTATATTAGAAAATATTCCAACACAAGCACATCACTGCTCCTCATCCTTCCACTGGTACACACACTGGCAGTTGAACCGTTCCACCAATCGTGCCAATTTAATTTATAGATTGGTAAACAAAGCTAAACACAGCAATAAGAGCATGTGGCAATTTTAGGTCAAGAGTCTGGTTGAAAGGTGAGTCTATTCCTCTCTCCCCCAACTCACACCATCACAGCCCCGATCAATCAACCCCATGAAACACAAAAGGACAATTTTAGTTACCAATATCAGAACTGGTGGTTCCAGCTTACTTGTACCTTTTCCTTTCCTGCACCGCCTCTCCTCTCCAAGATAAAAAAAAAAGGACAATCTTAGTTATAATTTGACCAAGATGAGAACTAAAGTTCTTTAAATTTAAATATATGTTTAATGCTTAATTGGGTTTTCTCCACCAGACACCAGTATTCAACAGAGAGTTCTCAACGCACTAACGTAAAGGGAAAACTGGATATAATAGGTGCACCAACCCTCTGAAATTTGTCTACGCATACACACCTACGTACTCTTTTGATGCATCACACGAGAAAAAATGCAAACACAAATTGTAGTTAACTTGCGCACAAGGGAACTATGACGACGTAGTATGTCCACCGATTTTTTTTTATTAATAATAATAACGGATAAATTAAAATTTTAATACTAAAAATGACAGTGCATCACTGTCATTAGCGTAGAGTGAATACGCTACTCGCACTAGCGCCTTCAAAAGTGTGCCGCTCACACTAACGTATTTCCTTCAATCACAGTAGTGCATGTCTACCCTCCAGTCCCTATAAATTCAGTTCCCACGCGTTTATTTCATCAAATTTATATATCACGGATGCTTCAAATTATAAGCAGTATCGCACTGATGATTCAAATTAAACGTCGCTGATGTTTCAAATTAAACGTCCTGTTATGAGCTCAAATTTTGATCAGTATCGAACTGATAATTCAAATTATAAGTAGGATATTTTCGAACTATAATCAAACCACACAATAATAGTCATACAATACATATAAAGTTCTCAATAATAATCAGGGTACAATCATACACTAATAAAAACATACAACAAATAAAATACTAAAACTCTACTCCTCGGGATGTCTGATGCGACGAACAAGCGGGCATATCTACAAAAAAAAATACATGTGATCATCTATTGGTTAAAATAAATATAATAAACAAGTAAAATTTAAATTAACTCACCACATTCGGTGTAAATCAGGTAGGTAGAACAACAACACGATGCTCACGTCTATGGACAAGAGGGATGAAATCACGGCACAATCCAGCAGCATGTGAGCCGTCCCCTTCGGTCGGATCTTTCTCTCGAATATGTGATGACTCCCCAGGTCCTGATGGAAAATCGTATTGTCTGAAATCATGAATCGAAGAAGCATAAGACGCAATCGGAGGAGCATAAGGCGGCATCTCAGGAGCATAAGAAGGCATCGGCTGGGTAGGAGGCTACATGTACTGTTGAGTCTGCGTGTAATGTTGAGTGCCGAATGAATCACTGAATTGTGTCCCAAATGGATCCGAATACTTCGCAGACAATCTTTGTATCATATTTGTCCAAGAGTAATTTTCGTCCAGCTTTTAAATTATAAATAACATGTGTTAATTTTCGTCTTATTTCATATATGAAAAAAAAATGAAAGTACTTATGCTGTCAAGGATACTAGAGAAGTCAGCAGTCTCGTAAGGAAAATAAGGAGGATGTGGTGTCGGCAAGACCTCTGAATCACCTGTCGAATTCGGAATAGCATCAAGATTTGTGAGCAATTTGGTGGTATGAAGTAGTTCGTCTATCTTGTGAAGCATTACAACATCCTCGAAATTCCCTTGCACTCTAAGAACATTATTTTTCCAAATAATCTTCATCCCCTAGTAATTGCCCATCATATCATCTTTAGTGCCCTTTGAGTAATCCAAGAGACATATTATAATTCATTAGTTATTATAGTTTAATTGTACAGTTCATTAGTTATTATAGTTTAATATATATATTTATGAAATACTGATCATACCATGTGCTGACTGTGTGGTACGCGAGGAATGTACCCCCATATCAGAGATCTCAACTGCTGCTGATGACGCGGGAGGTGGTCCATCTAAAGTATGCTCCTCATGAACATATCAAAAGACAGACTGCTTGCATCATAAGTCCAAAACTAAGTCAAATACTTCCTATCATATTATGGTATCCAGTCTGATATATCGCGCTCCTCAATTTAATTTCATTTGTTGATGAAGTTCTGATGTTGTCGTCTCCAGTTTTTTCTTTACTTGAATGTATATTTTGAAAGCTTTTAATGCTCATCCCATGGGTATAAAAAATTTATTTGTAAGAAATAATGTAGTGCATAATTTTAATATATTTATTAATTATGTAATAAATATGTTAAAATATCTCAGGAAGCGAAGGAGGTATCTCCTAACATAATCCAAACTGCCACATAACTCGTTCTGGATAATACCACTCTATTATCAAAAAATAAATGAGTGGTAGCCGAAAAACCAAAGGAACACATGCACTCCTCGACTACGTCAGGCAATAAGTGATACCTATATTGTTGCCAATTGATGTGTGTGGCAGACAACATGTATAGTTGATCTCTTATAAAGTTGATGCTAACGTGCGAAAATTTTTAATATTGTGTCTTATCGAGTATCCATGTCCTATTTACATTATATGTTGGTGACATTTATTATAAATATATTTCATACCTATCAAATGAATATTTTGTATGTTGCTAATTTTGTACCTATCAAATGAAGAACAAATAAATCTATCCGGTAGACCCCACTCCATGAATACAGAATCATCATATGCCCGCAAAGGATGACCCGACGGTAGTCGTGTCCAACTCCACAATATCAACAATAGTCATGAACCCCCGCAACTGAAGGATTTCATGATACGAATCAGGTAAAATTAAAAAAATAATCCGATGACATCTGGGATCGTTTCATTATTGTTAATTATACTTTTATTTGTTTGCATCACTAATCACGATTATGTATATTCCTATAAGATGGATTGTGATACCATATTTATAGTCTTTAACATAGATCTATTCCTTATCGGTTCACCTTAAATCCAAAACAAGAACGGCGTCGAGTTCGTACTAGCGTCATCTTCGTCCGCTCCTAATTTTATCGCCCGTTACATGATCGATTGCGTAATCGACAACTACTTAGTAAATATTTAGAGGAAGAGAAAAAAACTAAGTTGAAAGTAATAACCAACATAATCTCTAACCAGATATGATATTTATAGGCTCTAAATATCATATCAAGACTCTTCAAATTCATTCAGAAATTAAGGCATGAATGAAACTCAAACCAGCACATTAATTGCTGAGCTTTCAGCACTAAAAATATTATAACTTTCTTTAGAGAACTCCAAACAATCTCAACTATTCACCATTGAATTCTATATTTCAAGTGCTATAATTTTCATAGGTCATTTGTCCAGATAACACAGATGTTTAGTAAATCTCTACAAAACGCGATCATTCTAGTAATGTTATCATTAATATTACTTATGTCTAAACCTTACCTTATGATATTATAATTAATATACAAAGTAGGACTATGTTATCTTTGTATTATAATTGTTTCTTGGTATCCATTAAGTAAATTATAAAATAATAACTGCACTTTAGTTATATTGGATCAATTTATAATTCTACTTTATCAAGGGTCTCGTAATATATAATTTCTTATTATTAATGATTGGCAATGATACTATTGATATATACCTTTTTCCCGCATAAATTATATATAAAAAACTATTACTTTTATCACTACTTATTGTAAGTAGCTTTTAATAATAATTACGTTATATATTCCTTATGTGAAAAAGATACATGTCTCAATTTTAGAATCAAAGACACGTTAAATTCTACTAAAAATTCCTAAATTTTAGATGAAATTGAATTACATTTCATCTTTACATATTGTAGAAATATCATCTTGACCAATTAAATCGTGAATGTTCTGCGACACATATTTGTCTGTTTTTTCTATTATGGGCTCACCCATTTTCGGCAAAGCCACAAACACACGGCATCCTAAAAATGTACTACTATTTAATATTTGCTAAGAAAATCAATCAATTTAATAAAATTTAATATTTAATAATTACATGTTCGGTATCATCTCTCAAACGCCTAAATGAAAAATGTGCGTTTTGAGCCTCCAAAACTTGACTAGTGTCTCAACAATCCTATGTTAATTTTCAGATCATGTGTCTCTCTCTCTTCAACATAAATCTCACAAAAGTCTTGTAAGACGGAAAAGCCCGAGCGATTGCAATCTGGTCTGTATCCCCGAGTATATTCCATAGTAGGACGATGTGCGTGGAATTGAAAACATTCACATTTCTCTGTAATTTTTATTTTGTATTAGTTTCACATACACACATTTAATTATAAATTATTTTCAAAGATAATTTTTAAAAGTACCTCTGACAGAATACGAGATGCCTGATGTTTCTGAAAAGGAAGAAAAAGGATGATATTCGGATCACGTTCCTCTGCCATGTCTATTGATATCTCGTTATTTTAGCTACATTTCCGACCAAATCTTGTACCAAAACCTGTGTCCAAAACTGTAAAATCATGTTTATTTCATTGAATATCTATAGAATGTGGTACTGTTGCAAGTTTATTCTTATTTTGCAGGAATCAGGTGAAGTCGAGGAAGAATATGGAATTCAAAAGTATTTACACGGTCCGTGTACCATCTCACACGGACCGCACAATCTCAACTCGACCGCCTATACGACCACAGACGCGACCGTGTAAACACGCAAGCACACGGTCCGTGTGGAATCTTACACGGACCGTGTCAGACGGTGCTGGAAATAGTTTCTGAAATTGGAAAGAAGTTTTATTGATGAAAGGTCGGCCCAAAAAGGATATAAGCGGGATTTCTCCGTCCAGGGAGGTAGTCTATCACAGAGAGAGTTTTTTTTTAGGGTTTGGACTTGACGGCTAAGCTTGAAGACGAAGTTGAGAAGCGAAAGACGCAAATTTCTTCACGGATCTTCTTCGTTCTTCGAGTTTTATGATGGATATCTCTTTTATCTTTTGTTTTATCTGTTTTAGAACCATGTTTGAGTAGATTTCTTATTTTCTAGGGCTATGATGTAATCGAATGTTTTATTTTGCATGTTAGCTATTGGATTTTTGTATTGAAATTTGTGTTTGCTTGATTGAGTTCAAATTTTAATTGCTTAGAGTAAATTATTTGATTCTTACTGGTTTGCCAATAGGTGCATGGCCACATCTATAGAGCAAAAGAACCCTTAAAAGTCTCTCAACCAATCTAAGTACATGAGGTAGGATTTAGGATCCGAGAGGTGAAACCAAGTAGTAGCCGAAAGGTGAACTTTTTCTCATATCGACGGATAGAGGATGCCTTTAGTATACCAAACAAGCAACTAGATAATTCAGACCAACAAACGACAGTTGAGGTCTAGAACCCGACGAGGGCAGATATTGCAATTTCATACCAAGTTAATGAACCAATAAACGATAGTTGAGGTTTAGGAACATTAGGTATGGTCAGTAGAACCCTACACAAAGGAACAATACAAGAAAACAGTAGCTGCCGCATTCACTCGAGGAGCCACACGGACCGTGTACGACAGTACACGGACCGTGTACACTGGACACGGACCGTGCGGGATACTGCACGGACCGGGCAACTCGAGGCAGAACTGAGATGAAGTCATAACCCTGGGAATGCCTTTTTAATATAGTTTAAAACCAAGTTTGTTTATTTTTTTGTATTTAATTACTGTCATTTAAACTTTTAGAACCTTAAATACCCAAAAATCAACTTTGCAGAACTTCTAGAATAGAGTTAATTTAAGTAGAGTCCTGTTTGTTTCACCGTCCCTGTGGATCGATACCCGAATTATACTACTCGATAGGATCTGTACACTTGCAGTCCGAACCGAGGGGTGTAACCAAGGTTAAAAAGTACAGCTTGCTGTACTGAAAGTTTGTGCATACGCTTCCGTGTGAACATCTATTATCGAAAATATACTAATTTAGGTACATATCATATCAGAGTTACCCATAATTATCAGATTTAGATAAATAGCATATCCTGGTTTAAAAAAAATAATTATATTCAAGTTCAGGTTTTAAAAAATATATTTAGGTTCAGGTAAATATCAGATTTTGGTTTTAAAAAAATAATAACATTCAGGTTCAGATAAATACTAGATTCAAGTTTAAAATAATTATCAGATTGAGGTTTAGGTAAATATCAGTTTCATGTTTAAAAAAATAATAATATTTACATTCAGGTAAATATGATATATTGGTTTAAAAAAATAATAGTATTCAGGTTAGGTTAAATATCAGATTCAGGTTTAAAATAATTATTAGACTAAGGTTCAAATAAATAGCAAATTCGGATTTAAAATAATTATATGATTCAGATTCAGATAAATACCATATTCAAGGTCCATGTACAAACTAAATTAAAGATGATAAAAAAATACCAGATTCAAGGTTCAAGTAAATACTTCTCTAGATAAATACCATATGATTACAATTATAACTACAACTACAATTAAAAAATGTGATAAAAATTATCTTTTTTCCTTATTTATGTTTCTTCTTTTTTCTCATTTCCTTCTCTCTTCTCGGCTGCAAAGTCCTCTCTCTCTTCACAATACGCCACTCTATTTTCGCACTCGGTTTATATAGGGGCGAAACGCATCAGTGGAGTGATACACTTTTGAAGGCGCTAGTACGAATGGCGCAATCATCAGAAAACGTCATTATGAGTGACACATTTTCTTTATGCTAATGATAGTGACGTATTGTCATTTTTAGTATTAAAATTTTAATTTATCCGTAATTATTATTAATATTTTTTTCTTATTATCATATTACAAAATCGCGTCATATTCATGCTATTTTTTTTTCTTTTATTCCAATCTGAACTTGTAACGATGTGACACTTTGAGGTCAAATCGAACCTTCGAAAGTCTCAAGTGATAGTGTGAGATGTATTTCTTTTTGGAATTTACAGATCGTGATTTAACCCAACAGATTACGTTGCAGCAAATCATGATTTACTGATTCAGTGGCATGCAAATTTCATGCAATATATCACCTTCTTAAGAAAATCCAAAGGAACTTTTTGACTTCATTTATATGTTCTGAAGGCTGCGTTTAATCTAATTTATAAACTTATTTTCCAAAATTCGAGGATGTTGTCGGCATCTCTTGTTGGTTGCTTTTGACTTTGTTTATGTTTCTTTTATGTTTTGTGTTTTTGATCGTTTGCGTCTTCCTTTTTTTGTTTCATTTTTTTTAAGTAGTTTCAAGGAATTTGTGTACTTACTGATATTCGACATCAAATGTGTGCTTAGATATTTATTCGATCTTCACAAAAGATAGCTATAAAATGAAAGTTAGAGTTAGCAGATTAAAAGTTCTTATTAAAAAAAGCAAAAAATAAATAAACATACTATATAATTTAATTAGTAAGCACATGAAATTTAATAATATAATATCAAAAATTGAATTTATCTCAAATTTACTGCATAATTCCATTAATAACAAAAGTCTTTGATTACTTTCATGTGAAAAAAATGCAAGAGAAGTCAACAACATATCGCATGGTTCCCAGATTTGATGAAAAAAGGGGGAAATAATATATGCCACTTATGGGAATTTTATTAGAAATGAAATACTTACCATGCACCTACTATGTTGATACTAACAAGTATCTTCCCACCGAGTTAAAATATTTTATATCAAAATTTATACAAAAATTAATAAAATAACTAATAATAATATATTTCATACAAATTTGATATAATAGTTTAAATACATGACATACTATAAATTACTTACAATACTAACAATTCATAATAAAAATGATAAATATTATAATTTACCGAGCCAAACGAGCCAAATGAGCCGAGAAAATCAAAGCTCAAACTCGGCTCATTAACTTAATAAACTTAACGAGTCGGCTCGTTAACGACTCAATTCACTAACGAGCGAGCCAATAGTGAGTTATCCCGAACGAGTCATGAAAGAGTCATGAGCTACGAGTTTTTTTGCCGGCCCTAATTTTGCCCCATTTGATGTAATATCAGTGACACTACTTATTGTATAATATGGTAAAATCCTTAAGAACTATTTATTTTAATAACTTTGAATGAAAATTAAAAAAAATAGAAAAAATTACAGATTGATTGTGTTTTAATTTTCATATAATTTTAGTGTCATTTTATATTTTATCAAAGACCATAAAAAATATATGATAATTTTATCTACTTAATTTTAATAAATATTTTAATGAAAGATCAAATGATACTCAAATTTTATGAAACTTAAATACAATCAATCCATTAAGTTTAAAATATATTTGTAATTTTTTTTAATTTTATGAATTTATTTGAAACTCGTTATCAAAATTGTTAAATAAGTAGAACCCCACTCTTATAATATTAAAATTATTATTCATCACAAACATGGAGCTTTGAATATTTAGATTGCCGGAGTGCTATATACGAAGTACAAACATGGAGACTACATGATATGGATAAGATTACTATGAAACTACACAATTGTATAAGTATTCGCGCTACTTGCTCGAATCATCAAAACACATTTTATGCAGATCCTAATTCAAATAACTTATTGTATCATCGGTTCCACAACAAAGATCCAACATTAGAAATCCGGACCCGAGAAAGTAGTAGGTCCATCAAGCCGAGGTTGGTGAGGTTGGTATGTGGGTCCAACAGTCCACGTCACCAACAACCCAAAAATTAGGAGAAACGATTGAGAGATGCAGTCCACTATTAGTAGGTGGACTATAATTAATCCTGGGAGTAGGAAGATTTTTTGGACCCGCTACCAGATCACTTTATACCTCGGAAAATCATAAATAGAAAAATAAAGATCCTTTTTTTATTATTCGTAAATAAGAGAATATACTTTGAGACGAAGTAATCAAGTGTGCAATGCCGCTGTTAGAGATAGTCCATAAGTGCTCAGTATTTGAATCTGGTCTGATCAATTTTTTTAAAATTTCGATCTTTAACAGACTCTCAGAAGTTTGATATGGTCATTTCTAATGATAAGGACCGTGCTTCTTAAGGGTCGGACTCAATCTTTGAAACAGGTTATTTTAATTCCGTCCTTATCAAATCTGGCCATTTCTGGCTTTTATCGGGTCTTTTTCAGACCTTTTTTTAATATTTAATATTATATATAAATAAAATTTAAAATCTGAAAAAATTAAAAATTAAAATAAAATATCAAATCAGAAAAATATAATTTGATATTATTATACAAATATAAATTAACATTAAAAAATATATAATCGATAAATAAATATATATATCAAGTTCTTATCCGCTGACTCTTATCCGGCCCTTAGAGTCCGAAAGCTTGGTAAAGATCGAGTTTCTTAAGGACATGACTCATCTTTAAAAATTAAGTCCTTTAAATTCGATCCTCTCGTAAACCCGCTAGATCCGACTCTTTAGAAGTCTGATCTAATTCTTAAAGATGATATGATATACGATGCCTCAGTTCTACTTTCAGTACTATAGATGTGTTATCGAAGTACGTTTTGTATTTTATAAGTTAACTGACTTTGTAATTTTTTATCAGAAAAATTAATGGTGTAAATTTTTATTAGTAATTATTATATAAAATATAATTCATTTATTTAACAGAATTCATACGCACTTGAAACATTATATCAAATGTTCTCCTTTCATATCCTCTCTCTTTGAATATGTAAAGTTGGAAAGCTAGATCTCTATCTTGCCTCATTTTTTATGTCTCGAACAAAACCATTCTTTTATACTAAAATTGACGATTTAAATGTTTCTGCATAAAGTAGTTTACGAATTCTAGTTCATATCCTCTAGAGTATTCGAGAAAATAAAATGCTGTCCGAATGAAAAATCAAAAGAGATTCCGTAAGGCTGCCCGTTGTATGGTGGTCTTAATAGTTTTTTTCTCCTTTTGAATTGTTCACTACTCTTTGCGATACCGTAGAGAATATGAGATCATCAGAGATTTTTTAAAATAATCACTAAATATTTCTATTTTAACAATAATTATTAGTAAAATAAAATTTCAAAAATATAAATGACAGCGCGTTAGTGACAATGTTGTTTTGCAAATATGTCAGTCCGACTAATTTCATAGTTGATTAAAAATAAAATTATTTTAAAAAAATCTCGGTGCTTCTGTTGTTGATTGGGCATCATAAGGTTTCTTTGTCAATCTGTTTCCTTGGAGTGGCGATGGACCAGAAAATAATCCACTCTTATTTTTAAAGTAATTATATGTAATATTAATTTTATTTATATATAATTTATATCTAAATTAGTTACAAAAACTATAAATTTTTCAACAAAATTAATCCCTTATTTAATAAAAATTAATTTACAAAAATATAACAAAGTTTTCTTTATGAATAATGCTGTATAATGAGTTTTTTTTTACACAAAAACTTAACAATAGTTGTTGATTAGTTTCTTCTTTTAGACCTATTAATGAATGATAAAATAATAGCAAACATAATGGAGAGAAAAAAGTGTCTTTCGCCAAAATCTAACCCTTATTTTTATAAAATCAATCAATCTCAATTGTAAATTAAAATATGAGTATTTTGAGCATTATGAAAATATCACTACATCATTGGAATACAATTATGTTTTTTTATAATATAGTATAGAAGTAGATAAAATAGTCACCTTTTAATATGCATCATATCAATTAAATTACTAGTCTCATTAATCCCAATTAAAGCAATGATATCGACCAAATTTTAGTTATTCTAAAAGCTCTCAATATATGATTATCTTGGGTACAATTATTTTTAACATTTACTTTTTTATTATCAGATTTTAAAAAAAGTATTGGGATGTTACTATAAGAGAGGAATAAGAGTTAATTTAGAAAATTAGTTGGTAAAAAATATACTAATTGAAAAGATACAATATACCACTTTTTAATAGATACAGCAATTAGTTGTACATCTAAGAAATTTATCCTTTATTATTCATTATTATTAAATAACCACTTCTTATATTTTATATTGAATTAAAAGATATATCAATCCAGTATAGAATCTTTATTTTTAATTTAAAAAAAATTTCTGCTCATCGAATTTTCTTCAAGTATTGTCAATATTAGGGTTGTACATTGGGCTTTACCCTAAAAAAATAGCATATATAAAACAATCAAATATTTAAATTATTTTTTTTGTAAAATAAATTTTATTATGAAAAATTTGAGCATTAATATATATATTTTATAAAAATTAAATTATATTTAATAATAAGTATTATTATTAGAAACATAATGATTTATTAAAAAAATATAGGAAGTTGTATTGCGTTAGTATTTATATTGTACCTTAGAGAAATTATATCATCTCAAAAAAAAAATAGTTATTTGATTAAGATAAATAAAAAAGAGAAACAAAATCAATGATAAAAAACATAAATGATATAAAATAATTTAAAAGTTTGAGAAGTTTATCTCTTTGAAATATAAAATAAGCCACGACCTCCAACCCTATTCGTATTTGTTTTATAGAGAGGGGTCGAAATGTTAACAAATGATGTTTCTCCTTCACTAGCAAACTTTTTTATTCTTAAATCAATATATTCGAATAAAAAGATCATAAATCTTTTAGTATTTTGTGCAAGTGTTGATCGTGTATAAAATTCAAATTTTTTTTTAAGTATTGATGTCAGTATTGCTTTTAAATAGAACGGGATGAAAAGTTCGCGTTTGCTATTTAATGTTAGTAAACAAATGATTTAATAATTGAAAAATATTCGGCGGATGAACAATATATACCTGAATCAATACCATCAAACCGGCCATCGTTTCATCAGTTATGCTATGCATTTATATTATGCATTTTATTTGGTTATTTTTTTAATCGCAAATTGGCTCTTTTGTCCCTGATTTTTTATTAATAATAAAATAAAAAATACATTCCACTGATGTAATATAGAAGAGCTAGATTTGACGAAAATAATAAAGATAATAATCGTATTTTCGTCCCTGGGACAGACTCGACCTGCTGTTGTCCCTTGAGAAGCCTCATTCTTATATTATATTCAATTAGTTTTTTCTCTCAAAAACTATACATTTTATGTTAATTGTTAAGAATTTATTCAGTTTTTAAATCGAGTTCAACATACTGATGTATTTCTTATTGTTTTGCAGGTTATGAAATGTAAACAAGGATGTCAACATGAGAAATGATACTTGGAACGAGATGGATCGAACCTACACGAAGAAATCAAGTGAAAAACACTTCTGGACAAAAATTACGGACCGCAATTATGAGATTTGCTCTCTGGTTAGCTCTGATAAGAAAATACAAAAATTGCGGACCGCAATTATCGGGTCTGGAAGCGCGAACTTGCAGTTTAAAACGATTTTCTTATTGGAATTAAAGGATTTTAACACCCCTTCGTCCCAAAATCATCTCTCAACAAACTAGAGAAGAGATCCTAAGCAAGAAATAAAAGGAAGAACACCATTGAAGGGAGATTTGAAGGAGAACTCAAGAACCGGGCGAGAAATCGTAGATCTTCTTGATATATTCTTTTCTTTACTCTTTTTTCATGTTGTGCTATTGTTTAAACATAAATCTTTATACAATCTTTGACATGATTTTGTGGCTAGACACCCTTCTAGGGGTCTAAGTGTAAACTCGATAACTCAAATGGTTTAATTTACTTGTGTGTTGATCTTTTAGTTCTTGTTGTTTGTGATTGCTGTTTTGTTTAAATTGAATGTTTAGTTTTAATCAACTGCATGTTACCATAGAAGTGAAAGTGGAAACCGAAAGGTGGAACTGAATCTTCTGACCCAAAACAGTGATTTAGGTCGTAGGCCACGTACTTAATCGTGAAACTTAGTACCTAAGGGAAAACCGAGGAAACCCTAGAAATTGTGTGAGGTACCGAAATGCGAAGTATAAAATCTAGGTTATGCCAAAGTGATTCACTGATCTTAATGGGCTTAGACTTGTAAGGTGAGGTACTTAATCGTGAAACCCGAATTGTTTAGGTACGGTATCAAGCCACGAAAGTGTAAATTTGATACTAAAATCTGGGATTGAATCCCCGACAAACACTAGAACATATTAAAAGATCAAATAGAGTGAATTGACCAAACGAGTAAGAGTGAAACCGAAAGCCCCTAGAATCATCTATTTTATAAACTTTTCAGTCGTTGTTGTTAGATTTATGCACTCTTAGTTTAGTATAAAACTTTCATTCGATTGTCTAAATTAGTGAAACTTGCGAGAACCGGTAATTCACCCTTGTCCTTGTGGTTCGACATCCCCGATTACTACTTGACTAGGTCGTGCGTTTACGGCTGAAATTGAGTATAAATTAGGATATTTATTAGCTTAACAAAATATACATCATCCCTCCCATTGGACCCATGACCCGTTAGAGTCGACAGGTCTAAAATGGGTGCAGACAATTATTTGCTTCATGTTCAACTCATTTGCTTCAATTAATACTTACATTAAACCGGTTTCAAATGTTAAATTAAATCATTAAAATCACAAGTAATGTATTTATATATAAATTTTGTTAATTTTACTATTTATATAGCCAAATAGTAAAATAAAAGGTATTGTAAAATAATTTATAAATATCTAACTTTTATGCCACTAAAAGTCAACCAAATGTAAAAAAAAAAAGTGCATTAAACATTCCATTATTTTAGCAAATAAGTTAAACTGTAATAATTGATTAACTTGATCTCTTAAAGGGCTTGTGATATGTCTATAATTGCTCATTGCTAAAAATAATTAAGTCAGTATAATATTCTATTATTTATGCATTTATCACATTAGTTTATTAAAATAAAAATATAATGTGTATGTAATTGTGTATAATGTCCTTGATGTATAATTTGATACTCATGATATAATTTATTATATAAATATTTATACATAATAATAAAAATAATATTGATAATGAGTAATAATAGTAATAATAATATTAGATGTCAAAATTTTAAATATTTATAAATTATTTTACAATACTTTTTTTACTATTTGGGTTTACAAATAATAAAATTAACAAAGTTTATGTATAAAGACATCACTTATAATTTTAATTATTTAATTCAACGTTCGACACTAGTTTAATGGAAGTATTAATTGAAGCAAATGAGTTGAACGAGGAAGAGCAATTAATGGATATAGGGTCCACATTTGACTAATTTTTAGACAACAATAACTATACACCTTGTATTTTTGCTTAGCAATGAGAGTATATTATATAAAATTGTATACCACCACGCATGTAGGCTAGTGTTTTAAACACGGCTCGGGTCGGGATGGGACAGATTTCCACGGGTTGATGAGTTTTGAATTTTTTTGAAATTTGCCCGCACATGTTTTAGACCCGTCGGTTCTAACGAGTCATGGGTCCAACGGGTGGGGCCACGGGACATGTCGAGTTGGATCGCGGCCTCGGGTCTAACTCGCGCGGGTTATTTTATAACACTAGTGTAGGCAGTGAGAATGGAGAGAGGAGAGAGAGGAGAGAGAGAGAGAGAGATGAGAGAGGAGGTGCATGGGGATCCGTGGGCGTGGGGCCGGGACGAAGACCGAGTTTCTGTTTTAGGGATGGAAATACGATTTCCGTCTTTATTATTTTCGTCAAATCCAGCTCTTTTATATTACATTAGTGGAATGTATTTTTTAATTTGTTATTAATAAAAAATCGGCTTTTGTCCTAAATCAAACTCTTTGTGATCGATTCATATATCTCCCAGTGGCACTCTTTCTTTTTATATTGTGCATAGTAATTATGTTATGTTGATTATTTTTATTAGATTAAATCTAATTTTATTATGAATATTAATTATATTATATTAGATATTATTAATGTTATGTTGCACGCATTGTTGTATCAGACCGGTATCCGATTTAGGGGTGCAAAATTTATAATTTGTTCTGTGTTCAATTCGATTTTAATTCGAATTCAATTAGATTTTTTTTGTAAGTTTGATTCGAGTTTAGTTCGATAATTTTTTAATGAGTTAGTTTGAGTTTGATATGTAATTATTTATATATATTTTAACTATGTAGTCAATAATATATGTAATAATATAATTATTTTATTATAAAATTAATATAATATTATTAATTTATTATTAAAATAATAAATAATAATAATTTTTTTTTTAATTTTTAATATAAAATTAATAATATATTAATTATTTTAGCTCTATTATTGATGAGAATATGAAAATAAATATAAAAATTAAATAATTGAGTTTTTTAGAGTTTGATTTTATCCGAATTTAATTTAATTTAAATATAATTGAAATTAATTTTAAATTATATTTAAATACTAATTAATTCGATCAAATAAGATTCATTTGCTGCCGTGATTCCGATCCCATGGCACAGTAGGACACAATGCCCGAAAAACATCAAGACTGTAAAATAAAAATCGGGAAAACATAGCCGAAATTAGCCATAGGCAGCAGACCAGCACGGCACAGGTCATCACCGCACACACCAACCCCCAATCCACCCCAATCCACCTCATCTCTCTATGTTCACTCTCACCCCCACCTCTCGCCTCCTTATAAACCCTTCCTCTCTCTCCCTCTCCTCTCGCCTCCCACCCTCTTCTTCCTCCCCTCACTCCGTGTCCTTCCACTCTTCCCTCAAGCCCCTTCAAGCTCTCGCCACCCCCGCCGCCACTACCACGGCCATGGATTCCGTCGCTTCATGGGGTCTCACTCCTCTCGCCGAGGCCGATCCCGAAATCCACGATCTGATCGAGAAGGAGAAGCGCCGCCAGTGCACTGGCATCGAGCTTATCGCATCCGAGAACTTCACCTCCTTCGCTGTCATTGAGGCACTTGGCAGCGCCTTGACCAACAAGTACTCTGAGGGCATGCCCGGTAACCGGTATTATGGTGGAAACGAGTTCATAGATGACATCGAAAACTTGTGTAGATCTAGGGCTCTTGATGCCTTCCACCTCGACGCAACCAAGTGGGGTGTCAATGTGCAGCCTTACTCAGGCAGCCCCGCCAACTTTGCGGCCTACACTGCTTTGCTTCAGCCACATGATCGTATTATGGGGCTAGATCTACCATCCGGTGGCCATCTCACTCACGGGTGTGGTTCTATTTTGCGAGGATTAAACCTGCTGTTACCTTTCCGTAAATAAAGGCTTGACCTCTTCCATGCAAAAAATTTCAGGTACTACACATCTGGTGGAAAGAAGATCTCAGCCACCTCGATCTATTTTGAGAGCTTACCATACAAGGTGAACGCAACCACCGGCTACATTGATTATGACAAATTGGAGGAGAAGGCCTTGGATTTCAGACCCAAGCTTATTATTTGTGGTGGCAGCGCATACCCGAGGGATTGGGATTATGCAAGATTTAAATCGATTGCTGACAAGTGTGGCGCATTGTTGCTATGTGATATGGCACATATCAGTGGCCTTGTCGCAGCTCAGGTACTGACAATTTTGATTATTTTGCTTTTGATTTATTTGGAAATGTTGATTGAATCTGGAGGTCGGTTGCAAAATGATGTTTGAAATCGAAAATAGCATTGGGAAGATAATTTAAGCGTGTATTTTTCATAGTTTGGTTTGCTCGTATGGTGTTTGATGAAATGTTTTTACAAGATCAAGTCATTATTTTTGTCCTTCGTATCATATTTATTCTGATCTCGCATTTAAGAGTTCTGCTTCATGTCAGGCTTGTTTTCAATGGCTTGCTCATAAGGTGTTTGAAATGATGGATGACTTGGGAGGTCCTTTTTGTGCCAGTCTATTTAAATCATGCAATTATACAATTATTTTAGTAGATATAGAGACACTGATAATCAATTTTAGTGATTTTGAATATGTATTCATTTAATTCATATGTTAAAAGGACATTGTAGTGTGCCATTTGACCAGATCTAGTTCTAGTTTGAGGAGATCAATGAGATTTATTTTATAGTTAGGTTATTACATTTCATGCATGAAATTAGCTTGTTCATGTAGCATTTAGTGTAGTGAGTGATGTTTGCGGTGGACCTCTTTTCCAAGTTATCATGCTCAGTCAATGTGTTATAAGATTTTCTTATAATATCACTTATAGAATCATTTGAGAATTAGAATGGTTGCCATGTCAATATCAGCTGGGAATATGGTGTTTAGTACTATATGCATACAACCTTGTGAGAATCTAGTACAGCCATACATGCATGGTTTTTTCACCTTCAATATAACATGCTAACTTTGACCTTTCTTGTTTTTATTCAACAACAATATGGTCGAGTGCCTCAAAATATATACATTTTTTTTTTAGAAAAGGTGCCTAAAAATATTTAATTAGTGACCATTAAATTAGCAACATAATTGACTAATTCTGTTACCTATATTTAAAATTTAATTTAATGGGGGTGACGTCTGAAATTCTTTTTCTCGTGTATGCACTAATGCAGTGAATCACCTGATGCAAATCTTAAATCTTTGATGTAATTTCATAATTCGGAAATTGAATAGTTTCTAATTAGATATAGTTACACTATAGTGAGTACCTAGAATCATGTCATCTTAGTTACAATTATTCTTTTTCCTACTATTGTAGGAAGCAGCAAATCCATTTGAGTATTGTGATGTAGTGACGACAACAACACACAAGAGTCTTCGGGGCCCACGATCAGGCATGATCTTTTACCGCAAAGGGCCAAAGCCGCCGAAGAAGGGTCAGCCTGAGAATGCAGTCTATGACTTTGAGGACAAGATCAACTTCTCTGTTTTCCCTTCCCTACAGGGTGGACCCCACAACCATCAGATTGCTGCTCTTGCTGTGGCACTCAAGCAAGCTGCATCTCCTGGATTCAAGGCTTACGCAAAGCAGGTTTTCAAATAACTTAAAAATTGGATATTTACTCTGTAAATTATACCTTAGGTTTTATTGGAATTCCTATTGGAGCAACACCTTTTTGTTACTTCCAACATAAAACTTTTCCAGGTTGACTTAAGTAAACATTGCTAATTTAACTTGGAGACATTCAGATTTGCTCATTCAAATTACTTCATGCCTTGTAACACACCTTCATGCTTTGGTCTAGGTTAAAGCGAACGCTGTTGCTATTGGAAACTATTTGATGAGCAAGGGGTACAAGATGGTCACAGATGGGACTGAGAACCACCTTGTGCTGTGGGACCTCCGTCCTCTTGGCTTGACTGGTATGAAATTGAGATTGTGCTTTTAGTGTGTTGTTTGTTAATAGTAATTGTTACGCGTCATATTAGTAAAAGTGATAAGAAATAGTCAAATAGAACACATCTTGGAACTCCAGAAAGTGCAATGTTAGTAAGAAAGTCGAAAAGAAAAGGGAAAATGAAACCAAGCAAGCAAATCTACACTGAGGCACTTGTTTATCTATTTCATCTTAGTAAGCACAATAAGGTGTTTCATATGTTTCATTATCTTTACGAGAGTATGGTGTTTCTTCCACTCATTTTTATGATTACAATGTATTGATGTTGGTAGGAAACAAGGTGGAGAAGCTCTGTGATCTGTGCAGCATCACTTTGAACAAGAATGCTGTATTTGGTGATAGCAGTGCATTGTCTCCTGGCGGTGTACGCATTGGTTAGTATCCTCAATTTTCCCCCTTACCGTCTGCTTTTGAGCTCTTAGCATGCAAGGAAATTTGGCATCATATCTTTCTGGACCTAGATCTAGACATGAATTTGCTTTGATTTTTAAATTTGGTTATCAAATCTCAATTGCCACATGGTGTCATGTGAGAGGGGTCAACATGTGCATGCTTGTCTCCTGCTTAGCTGTGAATCTATCATTCTCTTTCCTGAATTGCAAAGAGACCTTTTCATGCTGCTTACATTTAAGGAAAAGTTTACTGTGGGACAGCTTTTTCTTGAAGTAAGATAAAATCAAATTATATCCTCATGTGGTTGCAGTCAATCACATCACCATATGTGTCTGTGTGGTGTTATGTACTTAATATTGACAGTCCTCTTGTAACTAACAGGTTAGCACCTCTTTAAAAATGATTTAGTTGGTCTGGTACAGATTCTCATTTTCTTTTTCATCATCAGTATTCTGTAGAGGTGTATGTGTTAGAGTTTCTATTATGTGTCTGTGTCGTGTTCCTCATGAACAATTCCAACAATGACAATAACATTAGAGAAAACATCAACATATATTTTAAACCTAACTTTTCGTCTCTTCTCTATTTCAGGTGCCCCTGCCATGACCTCAAGGGGTCTACTCGAGAAGGACTTTGAGCAAATTGGAGAGTTCCTTCACCAGGCAGTGAGCTTATGCCTTAAGATCCAAAAGGAGCATGGTAAATTGCTCAAGGACTTCAACAAGGGTTTAGTCAATAACCCTGAGATAGAGAATCTCAAAGCTGCTGTTGAGAAGTTCAGTTCTTCCTTTGAAATGCCTGGTTTCAAGGTATCTGAGATGAAGTACAAGGACTGAGCGGTCTATACGAATAGTTGGTGGAATTCTAATTGACACCTTCTAAGATAAAAATGATTTGTGTGCAGTTGTGTTTGGGATTCTGCTGACGGTGGAACTGGGTGGAGTCAGTTTTATTTTTGTCCTTGTACGCTAGATTTGATCTGCTGGTTTGAATAAGTAATGGTGATAGGATTTTAATATGCCACTTTTGTGGAGCATGTTTGGGATCTGTACACAGCGTGCATCTAAGATTTTAATATGCCGCTTCTAGGATTTTAATAAATGTCAAGTCATCAAAGTGGATTTTAATATGCCACTTTTGATTGTACACCTGCATCTAGGATTTTAATAAATGTTAAGTCACATATAACCCTTTTACCAATTACTATAAAACCAAACAACCAATCCTATCTTTGATCATCAAAGTAACCGTTACTTACCTCCGACTAACGCCACAAGATCTCAGTCAGGTATTAAATATAAATAAATAGATCTCGTAAATTTTATATTCTCACATATCAAAGACTCACTGAAGATAGTAAATGATCAATCGTAATTCATCTTATTCTAAAGGCTTCTTACCAGATTATTTCAGGATGGTTCAATTTCTTGCTAATGAAATTGGACCGGTACTTCAAACAACGGAAAAAAATAATAATTATGGATCATAATCGGCTGTTTTTTTTTTTGGTTGGAACATTTAAGGCCTAAAAGCAAGCATGGTGACAGAGCAAGAATCTCACACTGGTAAATAAATACCAATTAGCTGTGCCAAGCTACCATCTGCTGGAACAAGAACATACGCTGATTTCAAAATTTGTCTTTGTTGTGTCTATCTGTCAATAAGTATGAATCTTGTAGATCTTCAAATCTGCATAGAATTTTCACTTATTTGAATAACTTCACACAATTTTGTCAAGCATTTGTCTCCTTGGGTTAGTCAAATTAGTCACTGTCATACCTCATGCTAAACGTTTGATGCTCTTTGAGTTAAATTGCAATGCTGCACAGCTTGTAACTAGCGCCAAGTGCAAACCGCATCAAAATAATTCCTCTAATGGATTCGTCTTAATAGGATATTGAAGAAAATTACGCCAATTCAAGTTTTGGTTATTTGGCGGCCAAAGAAACGCGAAACTGAAACCTACTGGTAGACTTTATTAGGCTCGAATTGGTAGAAAATCTGATCTGTTTGGCACGAGCTGAAGGTTTCTACTTTCTAGTCTCTACCTTGTTAGTACGGTATACAGTTTTCTTTTCTTTTGTGGATGCGGAATATGCTTCATGAAATAGAATAATAAGTTAATAACCATACAGATTTTTAACAAAATAAATAAAAAACCGCAAAAAAGTTAATACTTGAAATATTACTTAGCTTAATTAGCAATATGTAGGTATTGGTTTCAAGCAAAATCATGAATACCAACCCAACAAGTAAAATAGATCTTACCATAAAACAAACAAAAAATAAACCTCATTTACAACAAGGTTACCATTAGGCCTTACTAGCAACCAAACACAGAAATTTCCACAAACCCCAATTTGATCTACTTCAAGGGGAAGAATCTCTAGCACATAATGTGATAATCTCACAGCCCCTAGTGTACGGATTAGCTGTAGGCAGAGATCTACAGTTGTAATATGGCACACCTGGCCTCCCACAAGGCACAGCATCTCCTCTTAGTGCTGCATAGCTTATGTACCTATTTTGGGGAAATTCCCACAACACTCTCCTGTTGGTCTCTGAATCGAGCTCCATCTCCATTGGTTGCTTCGAGGAACCCAATTTGACCTCCATTTCTCCTGCATTGCACCTCCATGGGAGTAGGAGTAGCAGGAAAAGGGAGAATGAGACTAAGGTTTGCATTATCTCTCCTTACCTTTTTTTTCTTCTCTCGGGTGATTGGGGGTATTTCTTTTCTTTAACTGTGTGTTGTGGGAGAATTAATGAGGTTCGAACTTTGAAGGTGGCACCAGTTTTGATCAGGCCCGGGCAGGAATGCTTGGGTTTGTCTATGGCAAGGGATTAGCATAAGCTTTATGTTTTTATCATACTAGCAATATATTCACGCGTTGTAGCAGATTTTTTTATTTAAATATAAAAATATTATAAAATAAAAAAATTCACATTGATCTAATATTAAATTATAAATTCATCAAATTATAGAGAAAACCTATAATAAAATCAGATTTAATCATGGATGAAATTTTCTGCACAATATGAGTTAATATTCATGGTGTTTATGGTAAGAAAAGTGAATTATTCCAACATATATTATCATCATTAATTTCTTACCAAATATGTACAATGTTTCTAATCATAACGCATATCTTAAGTCTTAAATAAATTTTATATCATAACATAAATAGAAAGATATTGAGTATTTTAATATCTAATTTTTATATCATAACATAAATGGAAATAATAGTATAGATGGAAAAATGGAGAGAAAAGGGGATCAATTGACGCGATTACATACGTTCGATCAACCAAAAATAGATATTATCCGTCTAATTGAGGGATAAAATGAATATAATAAAAAAATATCATGATAAAAAATGAACACTCAAATTTTTAAATGCTTTATATAATAGTATAAATTTAGTTATAATATAAACCTTATTTCACTTTCTTTTTTACATGTAGAAGGTCAAATGCCTCATTGTTTTATTTTTTTCCCGTTCAAAAGTTTTAACTTAAAAATAGAATCAAGTATTGAATAAACTGTTAGATACGATCTATTGATCTGTATCATCTTTCCTATGCTGAAGAATATATTGTTAAGCCCTAAATTCAAAATATTGGATGCAAATATTTTCTATATGTTTATTTTTATAATAAAAAAATTAAATTGCAGATACCATAATTTTATTTAATGTTTCATATGGAAAATGTGTTATAAATTAAGGTAATTTTAGCCCATTTTGTATACCCCACTTAATATTGTAAAAGAATATTCTTCAAATTAAAAAATAACAATATTATGTGTCATCAATTATTTAGATAGACCTTTGAATCAATTTGATATTAATTAATTATTTATATAAATTCATTAAACTCTTCTATATTCTGAGGGGATTCTTCACTAGCTATTTTGATAATCTTCGCAACCAATATTAAAATAATATAAAAGTTTTTAAAAATATAAAACTTTTATTAATATTTTTTAAAATTACAGGGTGATTGTGTTTCAAATATCGTGCAATTTAAATGACATTTAATCTTCCATCAAAGGCCATCAAATTTTAACTGTTAGAATTTTCCATATAATTGTGATATTCTTTGATGGAGAATTAGATGATACTCAAATTATATAAAATTTTTAAAACAATCAATCTATAAATTAAAGAATATGTTTGTAGAAGTTTTTATTTTATTTTTTTATGAATGAATTTGTAATGGATTGTCAACATTGTCAAAACATAGTTAGTTTTCAAGAATCCCCACCCTAAATGTCCTTCAAAAAATCCAAATGTCAGACGAGCGATATTAAAAATATTATGAATAAGTCAACATTGTTTTTTTTAAAAAAAAAGTAAGTCATACAATGAATATATATAAAAAAGTTGAATGTATGCCTGAATTACCATGCAAACGACATTTAATTTAGAAATGTTTGCTACTTGTATAAGTATAACGCAACAGTTTTGGCAAAACCAAGTATACAGCACATAGAGTTAAGTTGTAACAAAATATCAATAAGATATGTCATTGAATATTTATTGCATCATTTACGTTATATTTTCACGAAAATCTCCCGGATCCTTCCAAAATTTCAATCACTTCAATTGAACTTTTAGTGCGAGGGCATATTTCAGGAGGTATGGTACAAGGATAGCAACACAATAGGTCTCCAAGTTACTCATTTTTCATCCCTTAGATGGTCCTTTGGAGTGGGACCACCGACAATGGGCTGGTGAAGTCGTTTATTGGGTTCACATTGCCACATTGCCACATTGGAGCACAAAACCAAAACGCTATTCATAAATCATAATCATAGCGCATGTGAAGATGCTATAGCTACCTTTCCATGTACAAAAGGTAGTGGAAATAACGAAGACAAATATTGGTAGCGCTTTCATATATGGGTTGTTTTTTTTTTTCCTTCTGCTTATTATTTGCTATATATTATAAAAAACGTATGTGTTGAAAGCGTCTATTTATTCAGTGACTAATATAAATGAAATATTATATATATTTTTTATAAAATAAAGAGTATAATGAATAAAATAACTCTTTTATTTTTGAAATTTTAATCGTGTACTTATGAAAAAGATAAATATCAAAACTTCTCAAAAACAACAAATATATTGCACCTCAGACGTAACAGTAATAACGGTACCTCTTAAAATTTATGGAACAGAAAATTACATCACGATGAAGTGCTCTATGAAATATAATTTCTTAGGACAGTTAAATCCTTATATTCAGGACCCTATTTATGAGTGTTGCCGATTATGTGTTCCTTTATTAATTGTCTTTTCTTTTCTATTTTTTTTTTTTTTTTACTTTCTTCTTCTTTTTTTCTATCCGCATGTCTTTCCTCCCGTTAGAATGGTTTAGTTTTGTTCCAGGGAGTTATGAATTCATACTAATTTCTGGTCTAGTTAAGAAGTTTCAGTGTATACTTCGGTTTCGGTGGAAAAAACATATTAATTGAACAAAATGGTAAATATATCATTCAATAACAAGCTATTATTTGCTCAATGGAAAAAAAAATCAAGATTTCACTAATTATTTTATTTAATAATATAAATAATCAAATTATTAATAATAACAATGAAACAAATTTAATAGTAGAAATGACAGCGCATCATTGCAGATGGCGTCCAAGAAACACGCCACTTCCTGACATCTTTTTTTTTAACAAAAAAAACACATGATTCGATAATTATGAACCATTCTAAAGAAGTGATATTCGAACTATTTTAAAAAATAGTAAAATATAAAATATGGTCCCAACTAGATGTTAATATGAAAAATATTTTGACCGGTCGGATCGATTATTTGAACTTGAAACACAGAGAAATGGTCAGTAACATACGGACCATCCATACTACGCGTATCACTATAGCCAAATTATATATATATATATATATATATATATATAGAGTGGAGATAGCGTGAGCTTAAGCTCACGGAGGCCTTCCGTGAGCTTAACTCAAAAAACATATTAAATTATCTTAAAATTTTAATTTATCATTCTCATTAAATTCTTTATATGAAAATCTCATGGGATGCAAAAATTTGGAGCGTTTTGAGCTTTTTAAGTCACCTTTTTTAATTTTTGAAAATCAGCTCTAAAAATAATAATAATATATTCAATACTTGAACATCATTTTCAAAAATTAAAAACGGCGACTTAAAAAACTCAAAACGCTCCAAATTTTTGTATCCCATGAGATTTTTATATGAAGAATTTAATGAAAATGATAAATTAAAATTTTTGAGATTTTAAAATATAGTTTTTGATCCGTTTTCATATCGGCTGAAATGCCAACGTTTTCACAATAGTCCATCTCTCTCTCTCTCTCTCTATATATATATATATGAGTGGAGATAGCGTGAGCTTAAGCTCACGGAGGCCTTCCGTGAGCTTAACTCAAAAAACATATCAAATTACCTTAAAATTTTAATTTATCATTCTCATTAAATTCTTTATATGAAAATCTCATGGGATGCAAAAATTTGGAGCGTTTTGAGTTTTTTAAGTCACCGTTTTTAATTTTTGAAAATCATGTTCTAAAAATAATAATAATATATTAATACTTTTTAAGCATCATTTTCAAAAATTAAAAACGGTGACTTAAAAAGCTCAAAACGCTCCAAATTTTAGCATCCCATGAGATTTTCATATAAAGAATTTAATGAGAATGATAAATTAAAATTTTAAATGATTTAATATGTTTTTTGAGTTAAGCTCACGGAAGGCCTCCGTGAGCTTAAGCTCACGCTATCTCCACTCTATATATATATATATATATATATATATATATAAAGATGTGTGTGTGTGTTTGTGTGAGTGTGTATGTATCCCAGGGGAATTTAATGATCTTAAAATTTTTGAGATGCTTTGCAAACCAAAAACGACATTTTACTTCTCTCTCTCTCTCTCTCTCTATATATATATATATATGTATGTATGTGTGTATGTATAGGGAGATCTTACGGTGCTTTACAAACCAAAAAAATATTTTACTCTCACAAAATTAAAGTTTAAATTGTCAATTTTCATCCAAAATAAACTACATATTAAATCTTATAGAATATCAAATTTGATTACATTTGGAGTTTTCTAACTATTATTTATGAAGTTTTTAAAAATGCCCCAAAAATAATAATAAAATAATGATAGGTGCACCTAAAAAAAATATTATCTTTAAAAAATCCAAAAATAGTTATAGAGCTCAAAATATAGTAAAATTTGATATTTAATAAGTTTTTAATATCTAGATTATTGTGGACTAATTGGATTGATATTTTGAGTTTTCGGTATATGAGATTTGAAACTAAAATAAAACGTTTCTTTACGTTGCGAAGCATCATAAGGTCTCTCTCTCTCTATATATATAGAGTCCGACTATGGTGCTTTGCAAAGCACAGATGCGTTGTGTGTTTTACGCTCTATTTTTAATTTTAAGTCAGAAATAATTGATTCCGAACTATTCAATCTAATCTTCATATCAAAATATATTAGTAAACCCAAATTTTATATTTTTTAGATTTTTTTTGCTATTTTTTTCCGGTGAGGAGAAAATGACTTGAATTCTGCTTCATCCAAAAATAATAATTTTCCTCCTATTAAAATGAATTTTAAAAAATATAAAATTTAGTTTACTAATAGATTTTGATATAGAGATTAAATTGAGCAGTTTGGATCGATAATTTTTGACTTAAAATTGATAATAGAATATAAAACACACAACACTCTTTATAAAGTATAAAGTTCAATAACCTAATTCTATATATATGACAATGGAAGTGCGAGTGATCGGCTGTGCAAAACCTATGTGCAGAAATCATTAAACTATCCAAATTGGAACAAACCAAAATATTAAAAATGAAAAAAAGAAGAGAGAGACGCTAGGGAGTTCTTCTACTTATTAACTTTTTTAGTTATTATTAATAATAATTTAATTATTTATATTATTAAATAAAATAATTAGTGTGAAGATCTTGCTTCATATTTCTTTTTCTTCAGTGGCAGAACCACTAGTATGTCAGTGGCGCAAGGGTCATCAGCATGGGGTCACTGAAAGTTCACACATGCTACATGCTACGCTACGCACGAAGCAAAATAAATTATCTGAAATTAATGCTCCTTTTTTTCCGTGCACAAGATCACATGGTATGTTCATATGACACCGCTTAAATCTTTTTTTTTGATCTGAGTTGCATGTATATTTAACAATATCAGTCGTGATAATATGATGTTGGGTAGCAATTTCTATTAAATGTGAAAATGCAAAATTAGACGATAATTTGACAATCTATGAATAAAAGTCTAAAATGCATGCTCCAATCGCAAAAATCTATTGCATGAATGAAAGATAAAGTATAAAATTGCTAATATTTTATGAGGTTGATTAAAATACAACGCGTTGCACGGATGCACCCGTATAACGCGTTAAAATTTTAAAATTTAAGTTAAAAATGACCTATTCAAACCGTTCAATTTATTTTTCATATAAAATTCTTATAGAAAATTAAATTTATATTTTTTGAAAATTTTTTTGCTATTTTTTTGAGTAAGAAGAAAATCATCACTATTAGACGATCCAAATTCCTTAAATCAAGTAACTTTCTTCTTACTAAAAAAATAGCAAAAAATTTTAAAAAAATATAAAATTTGATTTTCTATAAAAAATTGATATGAAAAATAAATTAAATGATTTGGATCGGTTATTTTTAACTTAAATTTTGAGATTTTAACGCGTTGCACGGGTGCATCCGTGCAACGCGTTGTATTTTAGTCAACCTCAATATTCTATACTAACTATTGAATGGATTCCACTGAAATTGAAGGAAATTGCAAAGATATATGTTTGAACGGCTAAAATTTCTTATAGTGGAATAGATTGCATTTGCAAATGACTATAATTGCAGAGGACGATTACTCGAATAAATACAAGGGACTCAACATTGATGTTGAATGGAATGTACAAGTTGAAATTGGGGTAAATACAAAGGATATAAGGCTTGGTATTATTTAAGAAAAATACTAAAGTTATTGATGTCATTAAATAGATCATATTTTTTTAAATTTTAATTATAGAAAATTTTGAAATTATTTAATGATAATCATTTCCGTTCTTACTACGAGAAGTATAATAAAAATATATTGAACTAGAGTAATAAAGTTTGTGATTCATTAATAATTTATCCAGATCTTAAGCTCGTAAATTGGATATAATATGATGATAATTAATTAGTTTATAATCAAAATATTGATAGCTTTATAAAAAAATTATACAGATTGTAGAATTTATGAATAATATTATCCCTAAAATTTCATAGATTCAAAAAATAATTTACATATTACATATTATATATTTATATTATTCTGAAACTTCATTACTTTTCCAGCGCATGAAAGAGGCGACCGACACTCAAAAGAAGTAGAAACCATGTCCTCAAAGGGTTCAGTGCCTCACTTCCTAAAAATATGCAATAATGTAGACCTAATTTGCCGATTTCAGATTTCATCTCATGGTTAAATGTTTTTCGTCGTCATTGCTTTTGGTATCGTTGCTAAATTGATGGCACGTATCCTGCTACAATAGAATGCACGGTGCATCAAATTTAACGATTAAATTAGAACCGTTGTAAATTATATGAAAAATTGATACTATTTAATGGACTATCAAATGATAATGAAATTGTATGAAATTTGAATGACCATCAATCTAAAAGTAGAAGAATATATCTATAAATTTTTTTTTCATTTTTAAATTTTTTTAATATTTATTTAGAGGTTCATTGTCAAAATTATCAAAATAACTCATTGTCAACCAATCCCTGATTAAATATGTGAAATAATCATCTCTATGATTATTTTACAAATTTAATTTTCTGCGGGTCCGGCCCACATTTCTAAGCGGGCCACCCGTAAATTTGATATTACAAATACCAACAATGTGCATCTCTTATTTATTTGAGAAAAACTGGAGAAGTTCTGAACTCCAAAACCTCAATTTATTAATGAAATAATGGCAGAGTTAGGTTCATCCAATTATAAGACTCCCTTATCCTACGTGATTTAATTTTATACCCTTCCCAGAGAAAACCAACTATATAAAGGGTACCTTTGTTTCAATCTCTCTCTCTCTTTTTTTTTTTAGTTTTAAAAAGTTTTAACTCAATTCTTTTTGCTTATACACTAGTAACACTACTGAGTTGAAAGTTGAGAAACACAAATTCTCAGCTTCTGCTTCGTGCAGGGGCGGATGCAGGATTTTGGTCGGAGTAATTATCAGATTGTAATAGTTTATCAGGTTCAAATCCATTAACTAATTGGGTACTAAATAAAAAATTAATAATTTAATATATATTCTTATCTAATAAAAATATTAAAATAATAATATTTTATATATTAAAAATAGCAATAAAATAAAGCTTAAAGTAATAGATAATCAAGTTGATGAAGAAAGTTTCCGTCTACGGAACTTTATATTTTAATATATTTGTATAATTATTTCATTATGCACGATATTAAATATTTTTTTCTCAATAAAATTAATCAGACAATTCAGGGAGGAGGGGGGGGGGCAAAAACAATTTTCAGAGGGGATAAATTACCGAAAACATTACCGAAAAATATTATTTTTCAAAATCCAGGGAACTGCCCCTGGCTCCGTGCAAGAAATGACGTCAATTTTTTTAAAATAGAAAAATAAAAGAATTTTTGTATCATTTAACATGATTATGCTGATTTTTTTTTTCCGACCAATCCAACTCAGATAAAGTATTTTTTTCCACCGAACACCGTTTTTGTTAAAAAAAGACAGAAAAAAAATCTGATCCGAGTTTTTTCAGGCAATTCTCTAGTCCAAAAAATCGGCTCGTACTTCACTATGTAAAAACCGTCATAATGATACTGAAATATGCAAAATATTTTCTATATTTTTAAAAAAATGACAAGCGGCAGCTTAGTCGTGAGCTTCGAATTTGCCCGAGCCACGAACAGGACCCTGTTTTTCCGATCAGACGGTCAAAAATCGTCAAAATTCAGTTGTGCGAATCTCGAGAATGATGAAATAATCCTGAGCTGTCGGATTCCCGCGAACAGATCCGTGATCGCTGATTTGGCGAACAGATCCCTGATCGCCGATTCAGCGAACAGCAGATTTGAAGTCCTTAGTTATGGGGTTTAGGGCTTTTATTTCTGTGTCCATCCTTGTTTGTTTGTGTTTTTTGGACTAGATGTCTATCACGTCACGGGTGCAGGGTGCTGGCACAATACTTTTGACTTTGTTGTACGGATGAATTGACAAATTTGTCAGTTTGTGCTTCTATAGTCATACAGGACAATAATTTGCCGATTCAACTGAAATGGAAATGCCGATATCTTTGAATTGGTGAATGTTGTCTCATTTATCATCACGCTTTTTAAAACAATAGATCACAGTCATCATTTTTTTAGTTTTTCTCCGTTGGAAAAAGATATCGAGACCATATAAACAGTAGCCGAGATTGAAGCAAAGTCAAGAGGGGCCGATAAATGTTAGTTATTTATACCAAGAAATAAGCTACTACTGTAAGAACTGATAACATTTGCATCTTCGTTCATAACTGAATACAAGACCAGAGTCTCAAATTTAATTCCTGGTTCTCAATTTTATCAAATTTGATGTTTAATAGTTAATGGTTATAATTTACCAAGTTATCACGAGAAAGCAGCCAAATTGGTTCAGTTTGAGAAATAACAAAATAGTTAGTGAGGTGAAAACTAAACTGAAATTAAAAAAATATATAGTTGTGAGTTGTTTGGTTCCTCCATTCCATGATCGGAAGCATGTGAATGGATAATTAAAAACCTACTTAGTACAACAATATCAGCAACGAAAAAAGTGGATAATACAAAGATATAAGATTTATGTCATGTCAAACAATAAAGTGAATCAGTCATTGATTTAGTGTTAAAAATAATACTTATTGTGTGAAAGTTTGAAACTCAAATGAAAATTCTTTATAGAAAAATTAAAGGATGAGTAGCTCAGACTCAAATTTTTACTCAGAAAAAACAACAAAGTAATTCACTGTCATCATAAAATAGGGACAAGCAACTGATAATTAATTAAGATTTCAAGTTTTCAACCTCTTAATAATTCCCTGTTATACTTATACAAATTAATACTTAATTACTTACTATTAGAGAATCAGTTCCGCACATTATTCGACTGCAACAGGAAAAGAAAACGAACAGAGTCTCTCTTCCATCAACAAGAAAAGAAAAAAAGAACTAAACATACTCTGTTTGTTTATGCATTTAGCAAAACAGATTCCCTCTGTATTCCATTTTTCATAGAGTTGCTGAGTTTGCTAATGGTAGCAACCGCTTCACTGGCCACAGCGATTCTTATAGGTACAATGCTCACCAGTGTATGATGCTCCTGGCTTACCGCATTTCGGATTGCAAGCGGGTCTACCTCCATTGAGTACTGATGGGTACTTGATTGAGCCCCCTGCCAGGATCCTTCTATGCAACTCAAGATCCAACGGCAGCTCATCTTCATCGAACAATTGTGTCTCTACTTGGCATGCAGTGCTGCTCTCGTTGCATAAGGTGGTGGAGCTTATTAGGGAGTGCATGGCGGCGGCGGTGGCCACCCAAGAGGAGAGAAGAGATGCTCCCAAAAGGAGTAGAAGATAGACAAGCTGTGGATTCTTTAAAATTTTTGAAAACATTTTTCTGTGATTTTGAAAATGCCAAACAAGTATGGTCACTGCCTCACTGAATAGGTTTTGCTCTTTAAATAGGAAAATGCAGGGGAATGAATTTGGCGAGGTCGCTTAGATCTTTTGTGGGCTAATCTACATTGGAGGTACAAACAGTTTTGTTAGAATTGCTAGGTGGGGGTGCAATTAGACAAATGATAACATATTTTAGTGCCAAATTGTAATTTTTTTGCTAATTTAAGGACCGGCGTAATATATTATATACAGATGATGTAATGTAAGTGTGTAACCAATCAACTAATAAAACTAAGTTTTAAACTGATTTAAGTATGAGTTTCAACCTAGCTAAACATCGATCCTATATGTACTTGTCCAACAATATGATCTGAAAGATATTTGTATGAGACTAGAATAACCATGTCCGAGTTATCAAAATTAATTATTTCTTTTTATAATTTGTGGTATTAATTTTCTTCTGTGCAAACTCTTGTTTCAGCTCTGCTTCTGCAGCTATCAAAGGACTTGCTGCATAAAATGTTACACGATAACTTGTGTACAATAATTTTAAATCATGATATGCGTTTGGTAGTTGGACATTATCATGTAAATATCATTAAAATAACTTGTACTCGCTAAAATCAAACTTTAATAAAGGTTGCACTTTTTAAAAGTAATGGATGACAATTGACAGAGTGCATGCGGGGTTGACGCTCATGGACGGTGAACGGGTGTTCTCGTTTCATCTTAAAGAATATTGATAATTCTTAAAAAATAAAAATAAAAGGGTTAAACTTTAAGTTTTTTAAGCGTGTCATATTATCATTTTTCTTTATCATTAATTTTATTGAAATTTTTTCATACTTTTTAATCCAAAAATTTATATAAAATAGTTTCTATCTCCTCATTTAAAATAATGCGTGTGATGTAGCTAAGGTAAAAATTTAACTCTTAAAATGATTTAATTTTTTTATATAATTAATTATAAATTATTATGTATTTAATTATATTATTTATTATCATAATAATAATTATTATAATTATCATTATTACTTAGTATTTAAAAATATTATGTCTAATTTTTATTTAATATAAATTTTTATTAAATATATTTAAAATTATTTATTTTAGAACTATATTGTTGAGGTAAAATCCGAGTTATAACCCTAATATGTTTAAAATTCTCATGGAATTCCTTTTTCTTTTTTATGGTAACTCTTAGATTTTGGATTGGAATATCTTGTTGCATCTCCGTATTTTGACCCAAATTGTTAAATTTAAATTACTTATAAAAAAAATGGTATGCTGGCTGCCTGGCTGCCTGGCTTTCATATATGTGATATGCTATGAAAGAATAATATATATGTGCGTTTCTTTTTTATACGCAAATTTGGCAGTAATGTACAATATGAATAGAGATGGACTTGTTTATTTATTTATATTTGAACCAATGAGAAAAGGGCACTCAATCTTTAAATGATTAACCAAAACTATCACGCCAGCAGCATTAATGAGCTCTACTTTTACTCAAGGAGAAGAAATATCATTTCAGCGAAAATAAGAAAAATATTTTATTTCGATACTATCTTTCTCCGGTTCAAGCATTGAAGTATGCAAGCAGCACGCGAGAATCTATGTTGTGGAATGTGGCCTAGAAGTGTTTTTCGTAAAAAGAGCAATAATTCAGTTTTTAGTAATAATAAGTTTTATTAAATTAATATTATTAAAAATAAGAGTGAGAAACGTAAAATTTCAAATATACGAATGAATAGCGCCACACATCGATGTGGGCGCGCTTGCTTCTTATATATAGAAAATGCGCAGCGCCTCTCCATCTCACTTCGCGGGGTTTGACGAACGCGCCACGGGCGGCGTGGCGCGTTTCCTAAAAATAATGAAACACGCCATCGACAATAAAGGCGCATGCCATTCGTATATTTGAAATTTTACATTTCTCACTCTTATTTTTAATAATATTAATTTAATAAAACTTATTATTACTAAAATCTGGCAATAATTGATACCAGTGCAAAGCGCCAAAGCTAGTAAACTACGCCTATCAAAAATTCTCGATAATTAATTTGTTTTTCCTTCATTATTTTTTTCTTCTTTAATTTTATTTTACAGATGATCATTTAAATTTAACATTTTGCCCGATTATTTATTTTTTTTGTTCGTTTTTTCATCATTTTTTATTCTAAAAAGAGTTTGTCAATTTGAGGTTTTGTGATTTGAGATACCCAAAAAGAAAAGTTTGATTCAATTTCAATAAATTTAAATATTAATTTAAGATTTGAAGTCTTGTGGCATTCCATAATAACTAATATGATCCAGAAAAGTCAAACATAATGATATTCATCACAACCAGTTGTTAGAAAATGAATATTAGGCTCTTTCAAAATTTGTATTTTTGTGTGTATTGGAGAGAAAATCATTTAGATTATTTTAGTAGATGACATAATTTTAAAATTAATTTGATATTTTGTGTTATTTGATTTTAGATCAAAAGTTTTTTTCTTTATTTTATGAATACCGGAAATTAATTATTTACGGGCTTTGATGTTAAAAAATAAAATACGCCCATCTTGTTGGACGGCTCTTTTGCTGTCTCTTTAATATATTTTTTTTCCTGCAGCGAATCACATCGCTCAAAAATCTAATTTCTATTTTCTAACAATGATGATTCAAATTAAAAGACCCAGTACACATCCAAATTGTTTACCTTCATTTTTTTTTCCTAAAAAACGTATTCCAATTAGTTTACTACTTAAAGTGTTTCTATGTCTTACGAATGGCATGAACAACATTATTGCCATTTTATAATATTAATATACCGTTCATAAATTTTTTATTTTTTTATTTTTTTGCTGAAACAAAAAGTTTCTAAATTTATACTTACAAAACATTTAATAATCTTGAGTATTTGAGAGATTGCATTATGTAGGCGGGGCAAATAAACTCAATGGGGCCAGCTGACCCCATTTACACGGAAAAAGAAAATCTCAACTACTACACCTTAGTTGTTCATTTTTACTTACAAAAAAAAAATATTTTACAAACTAAAATACAATTATTTCTCTCGCTTTTCTTAAAAATTAATTCATTGAAATCTATGTATTGTAGACTATAATATAGCTGGTTCTTATAGCTGCAGGTTAATGGAGCCTATTAGATTAGAAACTAAAACTTGAGATTAGGATATGAAAAAAGACTTCTGATAGGTGCTCATTTTATATAATATTTGCACAAGATTTAACACAATAATTCACTCAATTTATTTGAATCATGCTTATTTTAGCCTGTGTTTTATTTCTAGAACTTGTTACTGTCGTATTTCTTGGTTTTTGTAATTTTCAGAAATTTCTGGAGGAATCAGAACGGAATTCGGCTCTGCCAAGACTCTCAGCGAGACCCTTGGCAGAGAGCAGTTACTAGACGCGAATTGAGCAAGGAAACAGCTGTACACGCGAAGGAAAATCTAGAGATCTCATCTACGATTTAGCAGGGATTAAATGCAGTAATTTAAGGAGATTAATGAGAGAAAAGGAAAGAGATTTACCTCTTGGTTGGAAAGAGGAGGTGAGAGAGAGAATAAATTGCTGAAATTTAGGGAGTAAATCTAGGGGATTCCATAAGAGGTAAACCAAAGAAGGAAGATTGCGCAGGAAGAAAGGAAAGGAGGAAGATTGCGCAGAAAAAAGGAAAAGAGAAAAAAAAAGGATTTTCATTTTTCGGACTCTCTCTGGCTCTCTCTCATTGTTGGCTCTGGAGGCGCGGTTTTGAACAAGAGCAGAGGAAGATTTGGGACAAGAGAAGTGTGGAGAGATTGGAGAGTCTTGATTCCAATTGGGTTTTATTTTTCTCTTCTCTTTAACTCTCATTTATTCCCTGTGATGGATTCAAAACTGAACCGTTGTATTCTTAAAGCCATGTTTGGCTAAACAAATTTTCTTGGGATTAGGCATGTAACAAATTACTATGTTGTTGGTTTAATTTAATTGGCATTATTACTTTTATTTGATCTTTGTTTGTCTTGTGAATTGAATTGTTAAACTACTTGTACGATATGAGTTGATTTAATTGCAAATACCGATTAACGAATGGCCACGTTAGATCGGTAACAAGAAAAATGGTATAACTTAGTCACACAAATGGTTTAAACTTAGGACTTGAATTGTTAGATCGAAAGATAATAATTTGGGACCCGATAACATAAGACAACGTAGGAATAGGTGAAGGACCGAAAGGAGAAACCCGTTTCTAATGGGGACACTTAAATTTATTTGAATGATTTATTGAAGTACCGAAAGGAGAAAGTAAATTACTAAAATATGTTTAGGCTAATCATGAAACTTAATGGACTTAGTTTAGGAGAATGCGCCGCGAAAGCGGGTGTTTAAGTAAATTGAGTACGGTACGAAGCCACGACAGTGGATAAATACTACCATTGGATTAGAAACCCACAAAGAAAATATAAGAGTGTAACATCAATTAAATGAATACCAACAACCTCTAGTAATTTGTATGCCGAAATCTCAAGAATACCAAAAATATTTAATTTCTCGTATTTTATCATTTCAATTAATTTAATCTTAGAATTTAGTTCTTTATTTTCTGAAAATCTGAAATTGGTTGCTTAGCTAATTAAAAGAAATAAATTTGGTATTTAAATCCCGTTCCTTGTGGATTCGACACCCGATAATATACTTAACGGTAGGTTGTGCGCTTGCAACCCGTCATTTAGTATCATTTTTAGAGTATTTATTAGCACTTGTGAAAACACATCAACTTCTCATCAAAATTTTACGTGACAATATATCAAATCAAATTTCATCACCTAATGTTTTAAAGTTATTTTCATCACTCATTTTAAATCATTCCTGACAAAAAAAAATTAATTGTTGAATTCAGATAGTGTAAGTTTTCACTTGAAATATTTAATGTTGCTTATAAATAGAATAATCTGCTAATAAGTTATTTAAGTAAATAAAGCAATCCAATGTAAAAACTAGTGTACAGTAAATGTAAATTTGAATGGGTTCTTGTGGATTAATTTTAAAAAATAAAATATGTCAAATAATTTATAATTTTATTTTAATCACATCATACTTCGCCAAAAGGTGTAGAAAATATAATATAATATTATTAAGGATTTTTTTTTTTTTTTTTTTCTCGACTTCCAATTGCTTGAAATACATTGATATGTATAATTAGCATTATAGTAATTACGAATTTTTTATAGACAATAGATATATAAAAAATGAACAAAGTTTGTCTCTAAATAAATTACAACCATTTCTCTTGTATTGGTGCAGAAAAAAATACAACTATTTTTAAGAAATAAAATAGTAATAAAAATTAATTAAATAATTTTAACCCTATTAATGAAAATCCTGCCTCCATCATATATATATATATATATTACTAAAGTTTCTTAAAAAATGGTCCCTTTGTTCCAAAACTAAAACTTTTTTTTTTGAGAAGTGAGGAGGGAATATGAGGTTTTTTTTTTTAACAAAAATGGACTCCACCGATTTCAATGAAATAATATTGCATCCTAAGGATTAGAAATTGATGCCAACACTGGTACCATTCTAATCGAAAGTTTTAAATGGTAAACAAACATAATAATATATCAACTAGCTAAGTTTAACTCTAAAGATAGATAGACTAGGTATCATAACAACAAAACAGAAGAAGGACAAAAAAAATATAATAGAACAGTCTAACTGAAGTAATATATTTTCTTAAATGTTCTAAAAAAATAAAGTAAAACATGCAACATCTCTATTAAGCTTCACATACGCTTCCATACGCTTTGAGGCAGAAATAGTACCATAACCTAAACCTCTTCCAAATTATATCCCACCAGAGAAGTCTTTAGAGCTAGTGGGTGTATATCTGAAATATGTACACACAAATCATCTTTGTTTTGTGGTAATACAAGAGAAATTTTAAGAAGATTATTATTGCCAGTGTGTGCACCAAAATGATGCCAAACTAATAATATGCAAATCAACACTTTTGATAAATCTAGGAGTAGATGAAGTAAAGCATATTTTATTTCTTTCAAGACAAATAACCCAGAGAACTACCCCTCTAACTGCTTCAACCATAATTACATCTTTTAAAAGAATGCTAAAATCTATATCCCACAAATCTTACAACATAGTCCCTTGAAAAGTAAAAAATATATCTAATAATTCATTATCAAATTGAGTTAACAAAAAGACATGTGACAAAAAAATGATAAGAGGATTCCTCTTCAGAACAAAAAACACATTAAGCAGAACCAATTTAGCCTTTTTTTTAAGTTGACTTTGGTCAAAATCTTGTTTCTTTTTACCAATCACATGAAATTTTTTATTTTCAAGGCAATTTAGTATTTCAAATTGAAAAAACTTAAAATTAGGTATTCTCCATATTGTAACCAATCATACAGAGAATGAACTATGAAGATACCAGTTGAGATCCATCTTCTTTTAATGAAGTCTCTTGATAGTGGATCTAAATTTTTTTTTTGCAAATATAAAGTTAACAATTAACACTCAGTAAGATAAATATCAACAAATGGTTAGGTAAAAGTAAATTATAAAACACCATTATGAAGTGCAACACAAATTAATGTGTTGTTCCTAAACAATAACATAAAGAGAAGGATAAACAAAGGTAAAAATAGTTTGTAAGAGACATATGTCATGTCAAAAATTAATTGTAATACATCTCCTATAACTTTATTAGTATTGACTTGCACAATACTTAGTATTGACTTGCACAATGCTAACACATGCCCAAAAAGAAAAATAATTAAGTCTATTAAAAGTTTAATTGTATTTTGCATCTAAACTGAGTTCCATAACTCTTGCACTTATGGATTATAAAATCTGACTAACCACTTAGCAAGGAGACAAGTATTCATAAGTTCTAGGTCAAAAACACCTAGACCCCCCTGAGCCGTCACTACGCCAAATATAATTAATTGCAACAAATTATTGCAACAAAAAGGACAAGTGGATGCACTAGATTGGTTGTATTGCTTCGGAATTACTTAGTTGCGCTAGAGGCTCTTTATTGCAACTAAATAATCTTATTGCATCTAATTTCAGTTGATGCCCGAAAAAACATTGTTGCCACGGAAATAAATTCCTAATGCAACCAAATCAAACTCCTTTTCCTTTCCGTTTCATTACACCACGTTCCAATTAATGCAATTATTACTAACTAACAATAATTGATTTTTACTCTTGCTCTTCCAACAATAAGTTTGCGGAAAGCATTGGAAAGCGAAAGAAACTAATATAAAGTATAGCAGTGTCGGTGATAACTGCACATTATTCATTCCTACCAAATAAACTAACAAAGCAATTCAAGACCATCCACGTGAGGATATTGCGAGTTTGCACTATGCACCAAAAAGTTCGAACAGGCCCTATTACAACTAATAAAAATAACCAATTAAAAAATCACGTCCTTCCCTATTTCTAGTAAAAGATAACTCACAATAATTAACTAAACTATCATTTCCTTTAAAAAAATTGACATACTTAATTACTAAGAGCATCCGCATCCCATTGTCAAATTGATTGTCAAATCTTATTTGATAATTGTCATTTGAATTTCAGGGATGCAGAGACTAAGCAAAATTAGACAATTATCTAAATTTGACAGTCTATTTGACAAGTCACATCAGCGAATATGTAAAAAATTAATTATGAAAGTGTCATTTTAACAATTTCATTATATTCAGGGATGTCACTCTTAAAATTAATTGTCAATTTGATGTTGTGACATGAAAATTTAATTTTGACAATAGACACCAATGCAGATGCTCTATTTTTTTTACCCTGCAAACGTTCTGAGGAAATTTTAATAGTAACTAACAGAATTTGTGAACAAAATATGCTATTATTTATCACAAAATCCTTAGGAGATAACTGTCTGGTTTGGCGCCATTATATCATCTAGTAATTTCATCTTGTAAAATTTTCTAGTGGATAGCTTTTTTTTGTTTACAGGAAAGTTAAAAGTAGTTAGTGGTTAATAGGGGAGAAAATAAAAATATGTATTGGTTCATCTTCTCAGTCAATTTTATCGAGTTTTTAATTTGTATCGTCTGCACGAGAGGGAATTTCAGGCATTTAACATGTAGGTAAAACAAATTAGATGAATTCTTTTGTTATGTCTTTATAATATATATTATATATATATATATATTTATAATATAGTATAAATAATATAAATAAATTGTGTGTTCTTTGTATAATTTGACAAATTTAAAAATAACGAAATGTGTTAAAAATGAATATCTATATTAATTAAAATAGACCTCATGAATGACATAGGTTCTTTGCTAGTATGTTAAAATGTCTAAAATATCCCTCTCATACAAGTGATGCAAACTAAAATTAGATAAATTTGACAAAGAAGATGAACCAATACTTGTTTCTATCTTTTTTCTATTTAATTTATATTTTCCAAGCATTAAACAAAACAGTTTAAAGAAAGAATTTATCCAACGGTTAAATTAATCATCAATTTTTATATTTACAGTTATTGAATAAAAAAAACTACCAAGTATTTTAATTTTTTCTCTAAAAAAAGAAAAATACACATTGGACAATTTACTAAAAAAATTGCTATATTTTGTAAACCATCTTTTATGAAATAATTAATTTATTTTATTTAATAAAATATATAATTTAATTATAATAAAATTGATGCTATGTACAATCATTTTTAAAAACTAGAAAAAATCCGCCCGTTGCGGAATTCTTTTAATTTTAAAAATACTTGTATGTTTTATTATAAATAAATAATATATTTCATTTAGATATAATTTATATCTAAATTAATTATAAAAAATCTTAAATTTATAAATAAAAGTTTATTATTTAATTTAATACTATTTACAAAACATAATAATTTTTTTATTTTTTAATAAATTGTAAAGTAGATAGTTTCATTTTTAAAAAACTTAAAAAAGTTCATTATTAATTTATTTGATGAATAAATTCTTATTTTAGACATTCTATTAATGTATGGTAAAATATAGAAAATGAAATGGAGATAAAAAATGGCATTGATCAAAATATGAAATGTTAGTTTTTTAAAATATTAATCCATATCGTTCGATTAGGGATATTTCGATCATTAAAAAAATGAAAATAATAGAGAAATTCAATATATATGGTATTTATAATATAGTATAGATAATATGGTCTGCATTAGGGGGGTCAATTATTGAACTGACCCGACGGGTTAACCCGACCCAATCCTAGATGACCCCAAAATAAATGGGTCGAATACAGATTTAATTTTTTGACCCGAATCGGGTCGGGTCAGGTTCGGGTCAACCTACCCCGACCCGATTCATTATGTTTTTTACATGGGTCAGGTCGGGTCGGATATGTGTTAAGAGTTTTTGACCCAAATTTAATCTGATCAGGTCATAAAAAAATAAAAAAATAATATGACTTGACCCGACCCGACCCGACCCATTGACATCCTAGTCCGCATAGTGATGTGTTTCCTTCTAGTATGTAAAAGTTGTAGGGGGTGCTTGACTAAAAAATAAGGGAAAATTAGTCTCATGCCACCTCAAAACTTCAAAACTTTAAATTTAGCAAAATGTCACTTTAAAATTTTAACTCCCTCTAATGCCACCCTAAAATAAGTTTATATAGTCTTTTGCCACACTTATATATTTTTTGTTCATTTTTAATTAAGTTCAGTAAAATATCACTGTATTTTTTGGATGTATTTTTTTAATTCCAAAAATACCCTCATTTCTGTCTGATATATCTTTTCCTACTAATTTTGTCTGTTAAAATCATTGTTATCTCTGCAAAATGCGTAATGCAGAAAGCAAATTTCAGACTATGAGCATCATGATTCAGAACTTTAAAAGTGAAAATTCTATTTGTAAGCATATATAAATGTATTTTTGTAATTTTCTTTATGGGTCTTTTGGATAGAAGATTTTAGTATAATTTATTTGTTGACTGTTTTCTCTATTGTAGAATAAAATAAAAGTATTTGGTTTGATATTTGCTAAAACAATTACGCATTTTGCAGAGGTATCAACGATTTTAACAGATGAAATTAGTAGGAAAAGATATATCAGACATAAATGAGAGTATTTTTGGAATTAAAAAAATACATCCAAAAAATACAATGATATTTTACTGAACTTAATTAAAAATTAACAAAAAATATATAAGTGTGGCAAAAGACTAAATAAACTTATTTTAGGATGACATCAGAGGGAGTTAAAGTTTTGAAGTGGTATTTTGCTAAATTTAAAGTTTTGAGATGGGATGGGACTAATTTTCCCAAAAAATAAATATATAAAATAGAATTGTTAATTTTCAGTTCCATGTAGTATAAAATCTAAACGGTTAAGAAAATATTACATAAAAATAACTTGCAAAATGTATATGTATTTCAGACATTCAGTTATTTAATATCGATATATATATATATATATATATAATGTCAAAATAACCTTTAATTAGTCATTCAGATTAAAATCACTAATGTTTCAACGATGGAGATTCAACAACGTTCCCTTTCTTATGCTTTATTTTTTCGCTGATGATATCGTTGTTGGCCCCCTCTCAGAACCCGTTCGATAACCACCCCACTCCGTAACCTCGGCTCTACTCTCGCCCCTCTCTCCACTTCTCTCCACCAAACGCCGCTCTCAGTGATTTCCTTGGCAGTTGCTCCATCTCCGGACCTTCGACCCTCTTCCCAGGTCTATTTTTCAATCATCTCCGATCGAGAGGACTTTCGTTTGTGAGGGGGTATTCAATTTCACAATTTTGCTTTACTTTTTTTTGTTAATGCCGATGTAGGTTTATGCTATTTTTTTGCTGATCGACTTCGACAATCGATAGCGTTGCGGCTACTGGTCTCTCTCTCCCTATCCATCTTTCATCAAGGATTAATTAGTTTTTTTGTTTCAAATAAAAAAGGATGTAAAAGGACAAATTTCAAGCACTCAACTGATTTACACGGAGAGTCGTCCCTCTTCAGTGGTAATTTTCTAAATTTTTTGGTACTTTCTCTTCCCTTTTACTTGAATTCAATTGTTGTATTTTATAATTTATTAGAAATTTCATCTTTTTGCTTTTGGATGTTATGTAACTGTGATCTTTTAACAAGTAATATGGAAGAAATACCACCATCGAGGTACCCGTTTTTCATATCGTATTGTAGAATTGATCTCTCCAGAGAATATGAAGTGGCTTTATATTGTGTATTTAATTACAGAATTAGGACAATAACAGGTAAAATCTTGGTGTTGATTTTCTTTTATTATCATTTATATTCTAATTTGGCATTGCTAATTTTCTTATTATACACTTACTAATTAATTTACATGGAGAGTTCTCCTTTCAGTGCTCATCTACTCTCCTCATAATTTGTTCGAGATTTTTTTTAGGTCCATTTTTTCTCTAACTCTAATTTCATCAAGATAACTGGAGCACGAGAAAGAAACTTGTGTGTTCAGTGTTTGAATAAAAATCTTGCATGGCTCTTTTCGGCAAAGGTGACTTTTCCATTCCTTTTTGTGTTAATTTAATTTGAAATGACAACAAGCAAGAAATTTAAAATGATTTACTCTAATTTTAGAGATTAAAGTATCTGTCTGAGAGAGGCCCCAAAGGCAAAGATAGAGATCACCCCAGTTCTCGCCAAATTGGGTAAATTAAAGCACATAACTCAATTTAGTTTAAATGATTTTTGTTTTTTCTGGGTAGTTTTGCTTCTGAACATTTTTATTGTGGGTGGGGTATGGCAATAAGTTTGAATGAAAATTTGTTTCTGTCGATTAAGAGAACCCATATATGTTATCCTTATAAAGTGTTCGATAAATTGCTTCAATCATATTATTTTCATCTTTATTGGCCAGATTGTTTGCTTGCACTCACAAGGTGAAGAAGTGGCACATGTCATGGTGAGTTGAGATTGGATTTCTGCATGTTTTGAATTGAGGCTTTTTATTACTTGGAAGTTATGTTTATATTGGTAATTGACGATTTCTTGCTTTGTGATGATTGCTTAGCATGTAAAGTGTTTGATAAAAAGCTTTCTCTACTCCAACCAATATGACTGATTACATCTGACGGTACAAATCTCTACCTTCCTCCTTGCTAAAACTGAGGTTATTATATGTCATTAGATATAGTTAACAAATTAACAACTCTATTATTTTTTCTAATTTTTTATATTATATTTTTTTGTTGATTGGGGTGCTAAATTAAAACTTCATAACATTCTTGGGAACTTCAAAACCTACACTGATATGCTCTGGTGCTATGGAGAATTTTTAAGAACTAAAGGCAATCTACAATTGAAGAATACTCCAGTATTTTTTGTTACCTTCATATTGGTTACCCCCAATAATAATTTGTAGATTTTGTGCAAATATGATGCTTAAATGATGATATTGTCTTGCTTCTGCTTCAACTTGCTTCCCATTATCCCATTTGAATGTCTTCATGGGATTACATACTGGAAAACCTTTGTAACCTTTGTCTGTTTAAAAATCTAGCAGTGTCAAGTTCAAAGTGCAAGTACCAGAGCTTCAATCTAGAAGACTATTAAGAGAATACAAAGAGGGATATTTATTTACATTCATTTTGGGCTTGTTTGAAATAAAAATGATATGATTATATTTATAATTTAGCAAATAAGAAATTTAATTAAGGAGTTTGTGAACTTTTTGAGAAAGAAATTCCTAAAAAAAGGAAGCTCTGCATACTGAGTTGCCTTTCATAAATATGGGACGATGCTAGAACATGCCAATTCTTATGGCAATTTGGTATGAATTCTGTTTGCTTTTTGTGACAAATTCCAATTCAAAACATTCAATTTTCATCACATTATAGAAATATTAATTGTTTAGCATACTCAAATTGGAATATGGCTATAACTCCTCCCCTGGCATGGATATTTTTCACAACTCAACAAATATGTTTGCTTAGGCTTTGACACTGAAGTCGCAGTTGGAAGGAATTTTATTTATTTCCCTAAATTTATGATAATTTGAGACTTCAGTATTGCATGGTTGAACTATCTTAATATGTTTTATGCAGGAAATTTGTTTGGGGGCATTCAAGGTAAATATTTATATATGCTGGGGATTTTTATTTGCAACATATAAATAGGTTACATTATGTGAACAACTCTAATATTTTGGTTATCTTTTCAGTTTAAAGTGAGTATTTGGTGGCTTTTGGGGTTATAGCAAAACCAATACCAGCATATCGTGCAACTGGAAATGTTAAAGAAGCTATGGTACATATCTACTCTATAATCTTTCAATTAGAACTGATTCATGCCCTTTTAGATCATCAATGTGTGTATAGGGCCCACTAAAATGAGAATATTAATCCTAGAAACAAATTGTTTCTGTAGCACACTTTTCTAAATAAAGATGATTGAAGGAACAGTTTAGAAATCTATTAAAAAAATTTGGAGAGACCTCTAAACGCTTTCATATTTTTTACCTACTTTTTGAAAGCCCAAGTATAAAATTGCAATTTATTTTAATTAATATACACAAATTTTTACTGTAACTTCCATTTTTGTTATTATCAATTTATTCAGTGTTATGTTTATTGGAGCAAACATGAGAAATACAAGCGGAAGGACCATAAGGTGATGTAATAGGAGAATTCACACCAGATGTGCCTTTGAGTGAATTTGTAAGCTTCACGTAATTTTGGGCTAACATTTAAAATTCAACTTTTGGTTGAACATTATATATATATTTGACAGATTTGTTTTGTTATCTTTTTAGATGTGAATAACGAGGCATTTTTTTAAGAGCTGCTTTTATTGAGGAAAATAATATGCAGTTGTATATGGTGGATAACTTAGCATTAATCATAGGATTAGAGCTATCCTGTCTATGTATTTTGGTGCCATTTTTTCATAATTAATGTAAATTTGGATGTTGAAAATTAATGCTTTAATGAAAGCTGTTATTTAATTTATCTTTAATTTCAATTGTATTTATAATTATGTTACTAATGAAATAATAATGGAAAATTATATTTAGAAGCCTAGAATTATTTAACACAGTAAAATATTTATTAGAATAATACAACGGGTCATTTCAACCTGATAGGGCTATAGTAATTACGATCATAACAATCTTTGTAATAATTTATGTTGCAACAAATAACAGTTGCAACAAATATTTTGTTGCATTAATTACAAGACATCAGCAATATAGTTGCAATTGATGTTATTTTGCAACGGATTTGTGGTTGTGTTAAATACAATAGTGCAACAATCATTGTTTGTTGCAATAATTTATTGCTAAAATCTTCTCCAACCACTTTGTCTCGTTGCATTAGATTTATGAGTTGCTACGATGCTATTCGCTGCAATAGTATATATTTTGCCACAATTATTTTGTCGCATTAAATGCATATTACGACAAAACAGTTGGTAGCAACAGATCTATTGCAACGAGATTGGTGCGACAACATTTTCGTTGCAACAAAAAAAACCAATTGCAACGACATAGAAGTTGCGAATCTATTGCTACGAGATATATTGCAACGGCTGACAACCAATCTGCTTCGTTGTAAATTCATTCTAATGCAACAATTTAATATCTATTGCAACCAATTTTTTGGTTGCCCGACCTTGTAAATGGTGTAGTGCGTGCTCTTATATATAATATGCCAAGCTACTAATGCATATATTTTTTTAATAAAATTTCTCCCAAACCACAAGAAACTCTTTCTCAACTTATCTATTTGAATTAAGTCTAGCATTTGTAGGGATTTTAAACAAAGAAAATAAGTACAAGCAAATTAAAGAAATAACTGAATTCAAAAAAATAATTCTCCCTTCATAAGATAATAACTTACTTTTTTATCCTTGTATTTTAATTTAAATTTTCTTATTTAAGAAATTTCTATTTGTAACTGAATTTTTTTTATTATGTAAGAGAAAATCAAGATAAGTGATAGGCAAAGAACTCAATTTGCATCCAAATTTGGAGACATACTTCTGACCTAATTCAGGGGATATGTTGAAAGATATGAGTTCACACTTAGAAAAATTTATTTTCATGATTGAATGTTCCTAAAATCTTATAAGAATCCATTGTAACACCTCAATATTAACTTTATCAGCTTCTAAGAAAAGTAAAATATCATCTACAAAGTGCAGATTCAATACCTAGACAACTGGTATTAATTTATGCTCCTGACTAATATCCACATGCTTGAGCATTATGTATTAATTTATGCTCCTGACTAATATCCACATGCTTGAGCATTATGAAGTAACCTATGCAAAATATCTCCTACTAAATCAAAAAGAAAAAAGGACAAAGGGTTACCCTGACTAACTCCTCTCTAACAACTAAATATTCTTCTAATTCACCATTGAATTAACACATGTTCTACTACTATGTAATAAATTATGGATCCAAGATATCCGTTTAGTACCAAAATGCCTACCTTCTAGGATTTTCAAAAGAAATTGTCATTTGACTTTTTCAAAGACCTTTTCAAAATATATTTTAAACAAAAAATATTTAATTGTGTTTTCTAATGGAATGAAGAGTCTCATGTGCAAAGACTACATTATCTATAGTATAAGCAATTTGTGTACGAGCAATTAAGTTATCCATTAGAGGAGTTAATCTCTCAATCAAAGCCTTAGTAATAATTTTGATACTACAATTAATTAAACTAATAGATCTATATTGAGTAATGACATTGGCATAAGTCTTTTTAGGAATAAATTGATTCTTTTTAAGTCTAGAATATTAGCATAGAAAGAATGTACTATTTTCATAAAATCAAGGGAAATGGTATCACAAAAGGCTTGATAAAATAAAAATGAGAACTCATCAGGTCTAGGAAATTTATTTAGATCACATAAAAAACTATATGCTTAATTTCCTCAATAGAAAAAGAGAGTTCTAAAAGATGTTGTTGCTGACTGTCAATTGATGAGATGCTTACAAAAGAATAGAATTTAAAGTAATATATTTTTCAGAAAGATTGTCCAAATAAACTCCTAAAAAATTATTAATATATTTTTTAAGAATAATAGAGACATTAACTGAAACATCTTTGATATCGATAGAGAAAAATATAATTTTTGTTTTTTTTTCTAGAGCTAGCATAAGAATAAAAAAAATTAGTATTCTTTATTTCCTTCTAAAAATTATTTAAATTTAGATCTCTGTTGCCAGTAAAATTCCTCATCAAAGAGTTTTCTAGATTAATATAACTATCTCTAAATTGTTCAATTTCTAGACGTGTTAAATCTCTATCTTCCTATAAATATTTTAACTACTGAATTATATTAATACAAGATTGTTTAGAGTTTTTTTCTCAGCTTTAAGATTACTATCATACTCTCTGAAATTTTTATGTATAAATTATAATTTTAATCTCCATTGATTAATAATATCAGTAATAATAGCAAAACATCCCCACCAATGTTCAAATAATTCTACAAAACCATTTTGAGAGAGTCAATTTTTTTTCAAACATAATAGGTTAGTGTTTAGGTAAGGGAAGGAAGTAACTCTTAGGATTAGAGAGTTATGATCTGATTGTAGTCTAGGAAGAGAGATAATTATATAAGTATAGTAGTGAGAACTCCAAGCGATAGAACATAAAAATCTATCTAGAAGGGCAAAAGAATCAAAGTAAGAAATTTAGCCCATATAAACTTTCTATCACTAAGGGGCAATTCAATTAAGTGCAAATCATTAAGGAATTAAATCTATTACTAATAGCATAATTAAATGTCTTATCAATTTCCCAAAAAAAATTCTCACCATATTAAAATTCCCACAGACTAATCAGATATCATGCCCTAAATTAGCTATGCAATTTAATTCCTTAAGAAATAAGGATCTATGAGAAACAATAATAGGTCCATAGATTATGGAAAAAAGTCAAACTAAATTATCCTATTTGTTAACTAGTAGGACCGTAATAAAAAAAAAATCAAGAATCCATATTTGAATAATAAAGAAAAGAGAAGAAAAAAGCCATAAGAGAATATCACCTGAATTGTCAAAAAATGGCTTGATAATCTATGTATATATAGAGCGACTAAAAGAGTATAAAGTACATTGTGTGAAAGATTTAATTTTAGTCTCCTGATTTCAATATGAATATGTAGAAGATATTCTTTAAGTAAAGTTTTTTTTTTTGGCTTATTTAAGCCGTGATAATTCCAATTGAAAATATGAACCATAAAGAATGAAAAGAAATCTATGAAGGTGATAATAGTACCTTCTAACTAATATCAACTAATTCATCAGATGTTCGAACAACAAGAGCATTGAATTTTGATAAAATAGTATTTAAAATATTTTCAAAACACGATTGTATAAGAGACCACAATTTTTGAACAACCTATAGTTTAGTATCTTTAGAATTTCCAAGTGAGAAACTAATTTTCTCAAACATAGACACAATGTCTAAATTCGAATGCTGAGCGAAAAGAAATTTTTTAATCAAAGTCATTATGTAAAGTACATGTATTTACATTCCTAGGTTAGCCGCGATCTCTAGTTGACTTGACAGGAGGTTGAGCATGCTGAGGTGCTTTGGTCTCTAATGCTGGACCAGTGATCATTGGCACAATTATTACAGTGTCAGAAGATGTCAGTATCAGTTCTGGAGCACGGACATCAAAGACTGATATAAGAACATTAGTATCGGATGGAATGTCAACATTAGTATCAATGAGTTTTTCAGTTATTTTTTAGGAGAGGTAAGTTTGCTACGTTTTGAGGATTGGTATTCGCTACAACTTGATCTCAAGCATCTTATTGAGATTTAGGGTCGGGGTCAGTAGGTTGGGAAGATTCAATGGAAAGAAGAACAACAAAAGGGTTAGTAGTAGAGAGAGGTTTTCTAGAAGAAGAACCAATATCAGTAATAGGTTTGGGTGGTGGTGGTGGTGATGTAGCTATAAAAGATTTTGCTTTCCAAGATGCCACCGTTTTAGGCTAATTTCACGGATCATCATGAGAGGCAGTAGAGAGATCAGTTATAAAAATTAACTTATAAAAAGCTTAACAATCCCTTCGATATCGAAAAAGAACATGTTACGGCATGTAGGTATGGTATCAAGAGAAGGAACCCCAACCCTAAGTCTTACAACAGTAAAATTTATATGGTGAGTAGAGCGTGAATCTATATCTAAAAGAACTCCCCCAAGCTCATCAACAATTCTATTAAACTCAAAATCTTATCATAAAATGATATGGTAATCCTAAGACTTGAATCCAAATTGGAAGTAAATCTTTACCTTGATCAATTTTTTGGGATCAAAAGGTTCCAGAGGAAAGACAATATCATCTAGAACTAGTCTACCTTTTGATAGAGCGAGCCACCCACTACCAATTAGGCGTGAGAAAAAGTTTTTGGTGGTGAGACTGAATGAAGATTGGACCGAGGTCCATAGAATCTAAAATAATCAAACTATAACATAGAGTTTCTAGAAACTTCTTACTCATCTCATTAGAAAATAACTTGATTGGAGGAGCTAAATTAGCTTCCTCGATCGATTTAAGAGAGAGAGGAGGATGAAAAAATCCTACGTGGGACTGAATGATACTGCCACGATCTATGCCTAGCTTTATAACAGAAGAAATACACTATGAGATAAATCACGAGAGATGTCCTAAATCGATAGCAAACTATTTTACTCTTTTCTCATTGATCTTTTAGAATTATGAGTTTAGATCTGAGACGAACGACGCCTTGAGGATAAGAAGTAGGGTTTGTGGTGAAAGAAATTTAATGTTATGGCCATGATCCTCTAGTGAATCCTAAACATAAATTAAGTTATCTTGATCCATGTTGTCAGTCTTCCAGAGAGACACAATCTCGTTGATCACCAGACTCCTTTAGCCTTCCAGCGATCTTTCTCTAATTCGATGGAGTGATTGAGAGGATCGGCGTCGACAATTTCTTCTCTTCTGGAACAGTGTTAAGAGAGAGATCTGGATCTGTTGGAAATGAAAGTGGTGTCAGAAAGTGAGAAATGAGAGATGTCCAAAACCAACTGTATCCCTGCATATATATGAACGTCCATATAACAGAAATGCAGTTATACCTTAACGGGTCCATATCGGATCCAGATTCTCTCTTAACGGGTTCGCTGCTTAATCAGAAAGTTGTCTATGGTTGTGTTCTCCAGGGACCAATAGCATAATTATATTATTATCAGACTTTATATAATTTAGACCATCACTAAATCATAAAATCATTAATACGCATTCTACACATTAAATGGTCCACTTCTCATGACATATAATAAACCCGATACATAATTTGATCACTTCATTATGGATATAATTTAACAGTCCATTATATAATATATATTCATTACATATAGACCCATACATATTGTAATTAATTCCAACACGTGGAAGTGAGATGCGCAGCGCGAGCAAGAAAATCTGTAGTGAGTGGAGGTGCATAGACCGTAGGAGGTGATTGACTCGCTACATGAGCATGTCTTTGGAACAGGAATAAAATTAAGTGGAGGAGAAATCTGGAGATTGTATGTGAAAGGCGGAGGAGCGAGAGGGACGTGAGTGTAAATGAGCTCAAAAGCAAGAACTGAAGAGACTAAAACATCAACTTGTAACACAGGTTTGTAAAGTGGAGAACAATGTCTGTAGTGGATACGCCATAGAGATAAGGGCATTCTTGATTATCCGATGAAAATCGAACTGGAGAAGAAAAGGAATCTTGAAGCTATCTTGCGTAGGGAATAGGAGGTTAATTCAGTAATTTTTACACATATTGAACTGCAAATATTACTCCTCAAATATCAATGTTTCGAAGAGATAATAAGGTTTGTTTAGGTCAATGGTAGGAGTCATTAGATGCCTATATAAGCATCTATTTGATGATCCAAATTAAGATTCCGATTTCAAAATGGGTTTTTAAAATTTAGTAGCTGGGATCCAAGAACCATTTCAAGTTTTTCAACAAAAGAAATCCTTACAAACCCATCCCTTTCCTATTTAAAGTCCAAATTGCCAACCCCTACTGGCCTAGTGGCTATAGCTGTTCGAGCCCAAGGTTTGAAAACTTGATTTATCGAAAGGTCCATAATGTATATCTCAGCCCTTTTTACAGAGGATAATTCCTCTCTTCCATTTAAAAACTGGAAAACAAATCAAATAAATTTTTCTCTCTTTTTTTCCAAAATTTCCAATTCAATCAGGGTTGCTTCTACATCCTCTGTTGCCTTACCACCATAAACAGGGATATCTAATCCAACATTTTGATATTGGACTACTAGTGGGGTTCTCTTATTAATTAATTAGCTATTCTTAGTTTGAAACCTATAAGTTACCATACCATGATCCATCCTGCCTTGCATAAATTAACTGCTACCATTGATTGAACGAAAATCGTGCGCTCTCGCTTGATTCAGGTAATATATGTTAGGTGCTAACTACAAATCACCTCCCCTTTTTTTGCACCAAATCTGACATGTTATAGAGTATCTTATCTTTACAAATGATTTCTAGGTAAGTTAGATTGGGTTAATTTTGTTACGTCAGAAAGATTTGTTGATAAACCGTATCAGTGTTTGCAACTTTGCATGAATGTTGACACAAATATGACAAATGAGAACAAAACTTAAGTGACAACTGACAAAAATGAATGTCCTGATCACGGGAAGTCGGGAATAAAATTTATTAGTTATTTACTTGCTTCAGAAACTGTGCAGTAGGGTGACAAAAATTTTTTTTATAATTTGTTCAGGTTTGATTCGGTTTTAGTTCGAGTTCAGTTTATTCAATTAGACTTTTTTATCAGCTCGATTCGAGTTTTGTTTGATATTTTTTTTAATGAACTAATTCGTGTTTGATTTGTAATAATTCGATGTGTAGTTATTTATATATCTTCTAACTATTTAGTCAATAATATATATAAAAATATAATTATTTTATTATAATAAAATATTATTAATTTATTATTAAATAAATAGATAAGGTTATTTTTCACATTTAAATATAAAATTAATAAAATATTAATTATTTTAGCTCTAATTATTTATGATAATATGAAAATAAATAAAAACTTTGAAATAATTGAGTTCGTCTAGAGTTCGATTTACTTCAAATTTAATTTCAAATTAAACTCAAATACTAACTAGTTTGATCGAACTTAATTCATTTGCAGCGCTACTGTCTGGTGTCCACTGCTCTGAGGATGAAGGGTCGAAGGGGAACCAGTTCTGAAGAGCAGGGCAAAATCGTCTGATTTAGAAATTACTCCGAATTTATTTAATACATCTCATCTAAATCAATATAATGGACAAATATGAAAGGAAATCAATAATTCACCAAATTTAGATAACTTAATGGGGAAATATTAAGAATAAAAAACTTCAATGCAGATGTACTAGTTCGATTATTGAAATAAATTAAGCAAACACACAATATATATACAAATTTACCATCACGGTTAATTAATAAGGCGGACAATGGTTTTTAGTCGAACATGGCCTTGTGTACGGTCCCCCCTTGGCTGGACATGAATGGATGCATGCTGGTCTCTCTGCAATAGTTATTGCACGAGTGGTAACAAAAGCAGCTGCATTACTTGTCTCGAGAATCCGGTGGTGTATGATGGAGTCCACCTGGAATTCATCCGACTGTGATCCGACTCGGTTCCTTGTATCGAAAATTTCACTACCAGAAAAATTGGATTTAGAAACAGTTATTTAGAACCGGTTTTTAAAAAACAGGTGTTAAAAGATGAGAATGGCGTATTTATATATTTTATTATAATTATTAGAACCGGTTTTGTTTAACAACCGGTGTTAAATTTTTTTAATTAAAACCGGTTTTATAATAACCGGTTCTATTGCATTTTATTACAACCGGTTGTAAGAAAACCGGTTCTAATTGGAATGATTTTAGCACCTGTTTTATTAAAACTGGTTTTAAAACAATAATTTTAGAACCGGTTTTATAAAAGCCGGTTCTAAAATTTTTATTTTAAAACCTAGGTTTTGTTAAAAACCGATTTTAATTGAAAAACAAATTATTCCCATTTTAAAAAACCGGTTCTAAATTAATATTAGGGTTATTTATCACACCCTCTTCTCACAACACGCTCTTTCATCTTCATTTTCACTATTCACCATTAGAAGCTCTCTGTTCCATCTGTTCAGCCGCAACAACATCCACTTACTTGATTAATATTTTGAGATCTCTTAAAGGTAATTTTTCTATATATAATTTAAATTTAAGTTCATTTTCTTATTTTCTTATTTAAGGTCATCCTTGTTAAATTTTAACACCCATTAATTTGCATAATTAATGCATAAATTGATTACATATATATAAATAAAATTATATATGTGTAATTGATAGTATTGTCATATAAGACCAAACTACCGGAATTTTTATTAATTTAGGTCCATACTGTTCGGGATTAATCCAATAGGGATTAATCCCGAATAGTCCCGATTTGAGATCGCTTTTTGAATACTTTGTCTCATTTAGGATAGTGAACATATACTAGCTATAATTTGGTGTTTGAAAAAAATTTGGTTAGTATTTTCCCTAATGTTCCTACGTGTACGTACGTATATGAAAATTTACGTTGACGTACTCGGGGAGCATAGGGGAAATGCTGCCGAATTTTTTTAAAACATCAAATTAGGTTGTATATGTTTACTAATGAGACAAAGTATTTAAAAAGTGAGTTAAGGTGGTTGACCGGCCCAGAATTAGACTTTAAATCTAAAACCCTAAATTCTAAACCCTAATTGTGAGATTGATGTTTTTTTTTTGCAGATGGATCGCAATACTTGAATGTATAAAATCAAAAGGAATACAATTGAATATTTGAGGGGAATTGATGAATTTTTGGAATGTGCCTCAGAAGATATGAGAAATAGGGGTGCACGAACACTTGTTTGTCCTTGTGAAGATTGTCAAAATTTACGAAGATTTGGAAATATCAAACAAGTGAGAGATCATTTAATTCGTCGTGGGTTTATGGATCGATACACCCGATGGGTACGGCATGGAAAAAATATTGAAACTGAAAATAGTAGAAATTATGAGAATATTGTACGAGATGAATCCGAAGGTGATGACTTAAATTTAGACAATGATGAATGGGATGTATTGGAGAATGAAAGTGAACAATTGGATGAAATTATGAATGATATTGCAGCGGATTTTGTCGATATTCCTGAAATTTTTAAAAATTTGGGTAATGATTCTAATGTGCCATTATTTCCCGGTTGTACAAAATTTACGAAAATATCTGCAGTTTTTAAATTGTATAATCTGAAAGCTAAAAACGGATGGAGCGATAAAAGTTTTACCTCTTTATTAGAACTTCTAAGAGAAATGCTTCCAGAAAATAATTTAATACCGGACTCCACATATAGAGCGAAGAAATTATTATGTCCCTTGAGTATGGAAGTTGAGAGAATTCATGCATGTCCGAATGATTGCATATTATATCGAAATGAGTACAATGATTTGGATAAGTGTCCGAAATGTAACGCTTCACGGTACAAACCGAGAGATAATGAAATAGAAGTTCGAAAACGACCAGCAGCAAAAGTGTTATGGTATTTACCGGTTATTCCAAGATTTCGGCGTCTATTTGCAAACTCAAAAGACGCTCACTTATTACGATGGCATGTGGATGACGAAAAGATGATGGAATGCTCCGTCACCCCTGGGGACTCTCCCGAATGGAGAAACATTAACGAATATTTAAGGATTTTGGCGATGAACCAAGAAATTTACGATTAGGGTTATGTACAGACGGGATGAACCCTTATGGCCTTATGAGTAATGGTAACACAACATGGCTGTTTTATTGTGTATTTATAATCTCCCCCCAGTTATGCATGAAAAGAAAATACATAATGTTGTCGTTGTTGATTTCATGTCCAAAACAACCTGGTAATGATATAGATATATACTTGGCTCCATTATTGGAGGATCTGAATAAATTATGGAAAGATGGTGTGAGAATATTTGATGCCTATTTAAAAGAATATTTCATCCTTCGTGCGGTTATTTTTTGCACGAATAATGATTTTCCCGCCTATGGTAACTTATCGGGTCATAGAACAAAAGGAGCAAAAGCGTGTCCAATTTGTGGAGAAGAGACTCGTACGATACGATTGAAAAACTGTGGAAAAAATGTTTATTTGGGACACCGTAGATTTCTTAATCATAATCACCCCTATCGACGGAAGAAGAAAGCTTTTGATGGTACGGTTGAGCTGGAGAAAACACCAATATCATTATCCGGAAAACAAATATATTCTATTGTGAAAGATATAAATGTCCAATTAGGTAAGAAGTTTCAAAAGAATATCCCTAACGGTGTTTGGAAAAAGAAATCTGTATTTTGGGAGCTTCCTTATTGGCCGTATTTGGATGTTAGACATTGTTTGGATGGAATGCATATTATTAAGAATATTTGTGAAAGTTTGGTTGGGACTCTATTGAATATTCAAGGGAAAACGAAAGACGGAGTAAATGCAAGAAAAGACATGGTTGCTATGGGAATTCACGTGTCGAGCTAGCACCACAAGAACATGAAAAACGAAACTACTTACCCCCGCCGTGTTATACATTATCGAAGAAGGAGAAAATTAGTTTGTTGGAGTGTCTAAAGTCGATTAAGGTTCCATCCGGTTATTCCTCGAATATCTCCAAAAAAGTTTCGATGAATGATCTAAAGTTGATTGGTATGAAGTCACATGATTGTCACGTTTTGTTGACACATCTACTTCCTATTGCAATCCGAGGAATTCTCCCCCAAAATGTCGACATTCTATCAATAAATTATATTTTTTCTATAACTCGATCTGCTCGAAAGTGCTTGATCCCGTCACGCTTGGCGAACTACGGTGATATCGTATCGTGGTTACCTTATGCGAGTTAGAAATGTATTTTCCTAAGTGTCATTTTTTGACATAATGATTCATTTAACTGTTCATCTCGTGAGAGAAATACGATTATGCGGTCCTATATTTTTACGGTATATGTATCCATTTGAGAGAGCTATGGGTCAATTAAAAGGATTAGTCCGAAGCCGATCTAGACCCGAATGAAGCATAGTTGAAGGATATATTGCAGAAGAGGTTATTGAGTTTTATACCAGTTATAGTTGAAGGATATCATTTATCATTTTATATGATTATATTACTGAATTATTTTTTTAAATAATACAGATGAAAAATGAGAAAATGACGCGCGATGAATCTTACTATGTTGTTTATGTATAATTTATTTAGAGTTTTATTGAGTATTTTGTTATTAATTATGTTGTACTATTTATTATATATGAATGTAATCGGTTCTAATTCTTAATTGTGTTGTATTATTTATTATACATGAATGCTAAATTATAATGGATGTATAACTATTTATTTTGTATAATTTATATAACTATTTATTTTGTATAATTTATATAACTATTTATTTTGTATAATTTATATTTTAAATATATATATAACTATTTATTTTGTATAATTTATATTTTAAATATATATATAACTATTTACTTTGTATAATTTATATTTTAAATATATATATAACTATTTACTTTGTATAATTTATATTTTAAATATATATATTTAACTAATTATATTTTAAATATATATATATATATATATAACTATGTAAAATATAAAAACCGAAACCGAAATTCATTTGGAACCGGTTACTTGCAAAACCGGTTTTGAAATTTCATTTAGAACCGGTTATTCAAATAACCGGTTCTAATTGAATTGCCAATTAGAACCGATTATTAGAATAACCGGTTCTAATTGGAATTCCTCAATTAGAACCGGTTTTGCAAATAACCGGTTCTAATTGGAATTCCATTTAGAACCGGTTATTCAAATAACCGGTTCTAATTGAATTCCAATTAGAACCGGTTATTTGAATAACCGGTTCTAATGGTGTGTTTTAGAATCGGTTTTGTAAATAACCGGTTCTAATTGTTCATTCGAAAACAAATTAAACCCTTTCTTCTCATTCTTCCCAGCCAGAGAACCCGAACGCCTCCTCCATTAAACCCTAAACCTCATTTTTTCTCTCCTCTTTCCTCCATTAAACCCTAGCCAGAGAATCTCTTTCTTCCCTTTTTTCGCTACCTCGCCCGCCGCTACTTCTATCTCCGCTGCCCCTTGTGCTTCTCCGCTGCCCCTTGTGTTTCTCCGCTGCCTCTTGTGTGTAAGGTAACAAATATTCTTTTATTTCATAATTTGTGTGGTGTCAACCCTATAATGCGAAATCAGTAGATTAATGGTCAGTTAAGAGTAATTAAGCCATTTGAATAGTCAAAACTTCATAATTGTAGCTTAAATTTTACAATTAGGTTTTTATCTCTATGTAGAATAAAAATATAAAATAAAATTTATGTGTAAAATTAATTACTGCTATCGGTAAATAAAATATAAATTAAATTTATTTGTAATTGTTATTTGTTTACTCTTATCAACCATAGTTCAAAATTTCAAAACCCTAATTGGATATCATAATATATCTAAAAATTTATTATAAATATGCTAATTGAATTCTTTATAATTTTATATAGTACTTTGACAATAATGGAAGAAGGAACGGGAAAAAGATCAAGAACATCTTTGTCGGGTTTTCGCGGGAGTAAAAGAGTTGATGAGAGATATATTGAGTTTAGAAGTGACGGCGTACCGATTGGTGATAATGCATCAAAATTTGTGAATTATTATGCTATCTTGGTAAGAGATCGGGTGCCATGCACAATTCAAAGTTGGAAGCATGTCAATGTAGAGCTTAAAAATGAGATTTGGAATGAAATTAAGGTATCTCCTAAATCATACACCCTAAACCCTAAACCCTAAATCATACACTAGTTATTACTATATTTATGCACTAATTTATTTGTTTATTTCAGGAATGGTGGAACATAAAGGACGATACGAATAAAAGAAAAGTCCTAGTGTTAATGGGTGTGCGTTGGAAATCTTGGAAAACTAGATTGGTGAGAGAATACATCACCAATGCAGATCCGAAAAAACTGAAGACTCCGTGTGATGACTTCAATATCACATTGGAGCAAATGGGAAGAGTTTGTGAATCAAAAAGCCAGCGATGAGTTTAAGGTAACCAAAAAAATCTTTCTAATGTAATATTTGTCCATTAGTATTGACATGCGATAAGTGCGATTAGTATTAACCATAAAAACTTTCTAATGTAATAATATTTTTCAATTTGTATTGACAGACGATAAGTGCGCAAGCACGAATAAATGCTGAAAAGAATTTACATCCTCACAGACTAGGTTCGGGCGGTTATAACACCGCCGAGAAAAAATGGAAGGAGAGCGACGTTGTTTCATCGTCCTCATCCTCCTCGAGCATCACTTCAAAAGCCGACCTTAGAACCTTTAGATGGTGCATGGCTAGGTCAAAGCCGACAGCCGAGGGAACTTATGAAATTGTGAATCCGGCGAGTAAAGAAGTACTTCAACGAGCAGTATGTATAAAAAATCATTCAAAATATGTACATGTTACTTGTTATGAAATGTTAGATATCATATCGATTGAAATACTTGAATGAAATGTTATATACGCTATAATGACGGAATCGATAATTCAAGAAGGATCATTTCAGCCGGACCGCTATAATGACGTCTTGACCGCCCATTGGGACGGTGAGCATCCGGGGAGATTGAGAGGATTTGGTGGCGCCGGTGTAAAACGTGTACGGAAAGGGGTCGAAAGGGAATGCTTCTCACGTCGAATGCATCGGCAAAAAGCCGAGTTCAACGAGTTATTGGGACAACAAAGGAAGGAGATGACAACATAGCGGTTTAATGATTTATTTCGAGAATGGTGAGACAAATACCGCCGATTCGGTATGCATACCACCTTCCACGGATGAAGTTATCCTCCCGACTCAAGGTAGCTCCAATACCATACATCCGCTTCGGACTATCAAGGTCAATTTATTTATATATTTATTCTTAATTAATCTAAGTTTTGAATGATTACTGAAGTATAATTCATGTACTTAACAATTAATTATTTTTTTATTTCAGGAATTTACACCCTGCAAATTCCTTGTTGAGATAGATAATAAACGATATGAGGCGGCAATCGGGAGGATTATTCCGATTGGACTCGCCGAGTATATGCACGGCTCTCCGCCTTACTCGATGAGGTCCGTGTTACTCCCGATGAGGTTAAAGATGGATTTCAAAGACATTTGTGTTTCGTTTCCGCCGCCAAATGGACCGGAGTGGCTCGGTGAGCTTGTTGGATTCTTTATCAAATGGCCTATACACCTTATCGAGCTTTGTGAGGTATTTTTTTTATTTATCTCTATAATTTTAAAATTCATAAATTATTTGTTCACTAATATGTTTAAATGCAGGATAATACACCAAAGAAATCTATGTCCAACAAGAAAAAAATATTCGAGCCAGAACCAATTTTAAAATCTCGTAGAGAGTCGCTTCTTGATGATGACACCTTACAACGTCTTTCTAGACGTTCATTATTTCTATATAAGGTGATCATGATACAGTCCGTTAGTACGACTTATTTTTCTATCGCATTCTCGGAGCTATTCTTCTACTATGGTGATGCTTATGTATACGTGACGGATATCATCGAGCTTTTTAAGGATGAATGGCTCAATATCTCGATTCTACGATTTTTCGCATGTAAGAATAGAATCATAATATTTCTTTTAGCATTGTAATAATTATTTTAAGACTAATTATTGTATATATTGTAGGGTTTCCCACGATACGTGCAAGAGTTTCTTAATTGACAATTGTAAATTTATCGATCCATATTTTTGCACGGAAACACAAATTCAAAGTGATATTGAGCGCACAATCAATTATTTGGGGCAATGCTTTGTTAAATGCGAGAATCCAAACTCCTACATGTTTCTTCCGTACATTGAAAGGTTAGAACTTCAAAACTTAATTCATTTGGTTATTTATTTATTGCTTAATTGCTTAATCTCTCCATATTAATACATATAAATTGTAGGGGGCATTGGATTCTTTTGATTGTACGGCTCAAACCCTCTCATTGTTTATGTCGTGGACTCATTGAATCGTAAAGATGAAACATATATTATCCAACCGATTAAATACGTAAGTTTTTTCTATTATCTTCGATAATTTATTATGTACTTGTAATTGATAACTCATATCATTGTTTTATAAGGGCCTTACGCTATTATTGGATTGAAAAACAATTCGCTCAAGAAAAAAAACTCAAGTTCACTTGGAAAACGATTCAGATTTGTAATTCCAAAATTTAAATGATTTAATTTTTTTTCAGGTGTGTAATTTCTAACTTTAAATGATTGTTATATAAGAGCCTTACGCTATTATTTCATTTTTTTTCTTGTAACATTTTAGAGTCCAAACCAACCAAGCGGTAAAGAGTGCGGCTAATATGTTATGAAATCGATGCATAATATAATAACTACATATTCTAGCAACAAAAATTTACCACAGGTATAAAAAATAAACTTCATATTAATCTTTAATTATCTTACATATTTGTTTGCTTAATCAAACCAATGAAATTTTAATTTTTTAATAGGCTATCAAACCAGCTCCTCAATCTTATCCACTGGAAGATATCGAAAAAATTAAGGAGATGGTTGTAAATTATATTGCATCTAATATTTGATAATTTTTTTTATATTTTTTTCTGTTATTTGTAATGTTTAGTTACTTATATGATATTGATCAGTTATTTAGTGAGTTATACTTGTGTTATATTTTTGTGTTATATTTGTATGTGTTTGTTTATATATATGGTCGGTATATGGACCAGATCCACGTAAAATAAAAAATTTATTAAAAAAAATATATGTTTAGAGCCTAAGTTATTCAAAGAAACCGGTTTTAATGTGGTATTTTATTACAATCGCAGAAGTAAAATAGAACCGGTTATTGAATAACCGGTTTTAATGGAAGAAGTAAATTAGAACCGGTTATCCCATAACCGGTTTTAAATGAAGTCAATTAGCACCGGTTATCCTGTAACCGGTTTTAAATGAAGTAAAATAGAACCGGTTATTGAATAACCGGTTTTAATTGTTCAAAATAAATTAGCACCGGTTTTGTTAAACCGGTTTTAAATATTTTATTTTAACACCGGTTATAAACCTTTAGCACCGCTTACTTTTATAACTGGTTTATAACCGGTGCTAAATTGTTTATAAAACCGGTTTTAATTCTTTTTTCTCTGGTAGTGTTTTACCAGCTTCGTTGATGTATGCCTCAGAGTAGTGAGCACAGCTGATGAGCAGGAAAGTTGCTAATAGTTGAGCGATCATTTGGTTGGATACATATCTCATTGTTGCTAGCTATATCCTTGTTAATTTTTTTTTGTTTAATTGCTTGCGCAGGCATATGTTGCAAAACATCTACAAGAAGAGGCCATCATTTATAGCGGGATCAGACTGCTAAAGTGTGTGAACACATTTTGTGCGTGCAACTTCACCTTGGGAGCGTTTGCAAATTGGAGGGACCACGCATTAACACTCTATTTGTTAGCCACTGCAGTTTAAGGGCAAATTAATTGCGCTTTCTGTTAATTATCATAGGTTGCAAAGAAGGCATGAATAGGCAAGCAATTAGACACCGTATAATATATATACATATCCAATAGCCGAAGTTAATTCTGATCTGTGGTCAGAATGCAGATGGGTTTTAATTTATAAAGATATTTAATCACAATTCCCAAATGAACTGAGAAACTTATTTTGCTCAGATGCCTGCATGGACAGTTTTATCAGCTTCATCAATGTATGCCTTGGAGTATTGAGCACAGCTGATGAGCAGGAAAGTTATTAATAGTGCAGTGATAATTTTGGTTGGATATTTCAATGTTGCTATATTCTTGTTATTTTTGTTTTATTGCTTGGAAGGGCTAGCTTCTTTTCGAACTTTTACCAGAAGAGGCCGTTATTAATGGGTTCGGAGCAGCAGGAGGCAGGGGCGGATCCAAGGTAGGCGTCAGCCGGCGCCCGAGCACCCCTCGGTTCACTGAAAAATAAAGGTCGTATGATAAAAAATAAAATTTCTTTTGACCCGAATATTCTATTTATTTGAACCGGGCACCCCTTATCGATCGTTTCTGGCTCCGCCCCTGGCAGGAGCGAAATCAGAAACGATCGATAAGGGGTGTGCCACACCTGGATCAAAGAAAACTTTATTTTTTACTGCACAAATTTTATTTTTCAGTGAATCAATATAGTGCTCTGGCGCCTACTGGCGCCCATCTTGATGTCGCCCATGCGGAGCAGGTCCGAAGGGGTTCGGTCCGTTCGGACAACAATCGCTCCAAATTGCGCTTTAATCCTTTGATGTTTCAATTTTAGTAATAACAGAAGGCGGCATACTCTTCAAAAAAATTAATAGAAGGGGCACACAGACAATTAATGCTCTTTAAAACAAAATAATTAGGTTCTTTTTAATTATTTCATTCACTACAGAAAATAGAGATCATCATTCATCAGTGACATGCTTTTAAGGTTTGTGGAATGAAAAAAGATAATACAATTATTGTTTCTTGTTTCCATTCTACTTCTTGATTAGAATTCAATCTGAATCTTAATTATACTTAAAATATCTAGCATTAAATATGATACATATATTGAGAGCATAGACAACTGAAATATTGAAAGTACTTTCAACGGAGACAAATTCTTTAGAATACAATTAGATGTTGTATCTGTCCAGTTCTTTCAATAACTGGAGTGCAATAAGCAAAAAATAAAGCTGTCTATTATGTATGAGGAGTATAAATTCGTATTTCATTCTGCATCTACTTCTTCGCTGAATCAGACGATGTAGAACAGTAGAAGTCCTTTGGACAGCATAATTAATCTTCCAAAGGGTTTTGGACCTGTTCCCAGCCCATTATTTTTAGGGGATAAGACTCTGGATAATTGTTGTGTGTAAACGCATTTTGTGCGTACAACTTTACTTTAATTGGGTGCGTTTGCCAATTGAAGGGACCACGCATTAGCAAGCTTTATGTTAGACCCGTTAGTTTAAGGGCCTAGTAATGGTGTATACTGTTATAATAGCTTATTAGGTTGCAATTTGCAAAGAAGGCATGAATATGCAAGCAATTGGATACCATATTATAATATATCCAATAGCCGAAGTTCAGATGCTGTGGTCAATTGGTTTCATAATACATATGGGTTTTAAATTTTTAATCACAACTGAAGTTCTGATCGGCGTTCGGTTTACAAATGGAATGAACTTAAGTATCTACTTTTTTACAAACAAATTGATCAATTAATCTCCATTAAGAAAATGCAAATCTAAGCTTATGAATTTTATTTTCTTTTTGTTTTTGTGTATTTAAAACCGGCCGATTGTTGAACAACGGATAGGAGCTCTTAGTCGATACAAAATGAGAAACAATAATTAAGAAAAGTGACGAAGCAATGAACTCACGACTGATGAAATCTGGTTATAGAAGATTAAAAAGATAATTGCATTCAATTGTGTTGGGTATGTATCTTTATTTACTAGGATCGGATCATGCAATTGAAATGGCTGGTACCAACTACACCTCACAAGTCAATTCACAAAGCAAAGGTGGAACCAGCATTGTCGAAAAGAGCAAATGCCAAAGTTTACATTTTTTTTATAAGCTTGGCAGAGGCTGCCAAGGCATGTCAAAGTTTACATTAGAAGTATAACTTTCTGTATGTATTCAATTATAATTTCACCCCATAAAATATATGAAACATATCCAATATCCAAAATGTAAAAAATTAATCCTATCTTCTATCGAAATATAATAAAATGTATTACTGTTACTATTAATGGCTGTCAGATATTACATGTTCTTAGTTTTAACAAAAGAATAGTTCAACCTGTCTTTTTTCGTTTATTATAAAAATACAATTGAATATGGATGGGTTTATCAATGGGAGTTACTTGACGTGTAGAGGTGATAATCAAGCGAGTTAGGGTTGGTCAGATCAGAGTTGAGCTGAGTCGTATCAATTTATACTTTGATTTTTTTTTCAAATCTCATATTAATTTGGATTGGATTACATATCATTTGATCTCGAGTCAGATTAAATTAAGTCGGGTTCAAATCAGATAAAATCAATATAATTTAAAAAAAATCTGATTGGATTCAGATCTGAATGGATAGTATTAGTTCCTCAAATCAGATTTAGCTACCTCTAACTACGAGTGTAAAAGTGTGATCTCAAATATATGGTGTTGCTGGTGCATGCGCGATGGATGCACAAGCACAACTGGTGTCTTTCTTTTTCTCTCTTTTTGTTGGAAAAGCCAAGTAGGTACGAGCATTATCACACAAAAAGAAAAGGTGCAAAAAAAAGCAGCAAAAATGACTCTGCTTAATAATAATTTCTGATTATTAAGGATCATTAGTGAAACTTTTAGTAAAAAATGTTAATAAACCGATAATTTAAAATCTAATTAATATTTTTGAGTTTTTAACATAAAATAATTTACTTATTGGTCTATTCAATGACTTTGGATAGCAGGAAAATCCTTCCCATATAGATCGAGCAGGTAATCCGGTTCCAATTTGTAGACACCTTTCTGTTCTTTCCCTTATTAGATGAAGGATGGGGATCACTTGACAATGGTTATTTTGATAATCTTGACAATGAATTATTAAATAAATATAAAGAAAAATTTTAAAATTAGAAAAAGTTTATAGATATATTTTTCTATTTATAGATTGATGGTCATTTGAATTTTATGTAATTTCATTATCATTTGATACTTCATCAACGACCGTTAAATTAGAACCGTTACAAATTGTATAAAATTTTGATAGTTTTTGATAAAGTATCAAACGATAATGAAATGATATGAAATTTGAATGACCAGCAATCTATAAGTAGAAAAATATATCTATATATTTTTTTAATATTTATTTAAGAGTCCGTTGTCAAAATTATCAAAATAACTATTGTCAAGTGATCTCATCTTCAGATGAAATAGCTACTTATGAGCTAAGCATGATGCAACAGATACCTCAATCTTAATGAAACGAAAAATGCAACGAGTAAATGTTAATTGGGTTGATCCAATTTATATTTATTTATTTTCAAATATAATTTATTTTCTATATGTAGGGAAGCATGCATTCACGGATTTAATTAGAGCTGACAAAAAAGTTTGTGGTTTGTGACTCGTTTGGTATTGACTCGCTATTAGCTCATTCGTTAGTGGATTGAACTGTTAACAAGTTGGCTCATTAAGCTCATTAATAAGTCAAGTTTGAGTTTTTGTTGGCTCGGTCATTAGACTTGTTAAGCTTGATAAACTATTAATATTTATTACTTATATTATAAATTTTTAGTATAATAAGTAGTTTTATAGTATGACATATACTTAAATTATTATATCAAATTTGTGTGAAATATATTATCATTATTTATTTTATTAATTTTTATATAAATTTTGAGATAAAATATCATAAAAAATATTATTAACTATTAAATAAGTTTTAAGGAGCCTTAATGAACCACTTTGATTATCTCGTTCATCTAACGAGTCAATTACAAATTAAGACCTTTGACTCAGAAGTATTTAACTATCTGAGTCAACTTGGCCCGTTAACCCAATGAGCCGAGCATGTTGAGTTGGCTCGGCTTGTTGCCAGCCCTAGATCCAATGAGCTTGATGGGACGGTGGCTGTTGGCAGATGAACTAGCGAAATGACATCCTCTGGAGAGCAAAAAAAGCTCTCCGGGAGGAGTACTTTAGATCTGATCCGTTTGATCAGAGATCAACGGTCTTAATTTAATAATAATAAACCCCGTGCATAAAAATTGTGTTTAGACTTCCCTATAGCTGTTGTAATTAAAACGAGCCGTTGTAATTAACCTTGAAAACTCTTCACAAAAATCACAAAAAATCCTGTCGAGAGGATGCGTTCCCATGAACTTGCATCATTAGACGGGCCGAATGCATATAATATAAATAAATTCTACAAATGGTCTTAATTTGAAGTATCAATTCTTTAAAGGCATTAAAATTAACAATTTAAAATATCACTTCTTTATCATTTTTTTTATTTTGGATGGAGATTTCTTAACAACTATTTTAATAAATTAAATTTAATGGTCCTTGATTTATTTAAATCAAATGAAATTTGAAACATAGCTTCAAAATATGTTTACATTGATTTTAATTTTTTATAAATTTATTTGAGATTGCTTGTGATGTTGTCAAAATAATTAATTATCAAGGGGTATAGTAATAAAATATAGCATTAATGTTTGTTTTATTGTCATCTAATTAAAACTTTTTTTTTTATAAATATTATAAGATGAGAAGGGATCAGTTAATAATGGGTTATCTTGATAATTTTGACAATAGATTTATAGATACAAAAAAATCTTAAAATGAAAAAAAACTTATAAATATATTTTTCTACCAATAGATTGATGGTCATTAAAATTTCATTATCATTTGATAGTCCATCAAAGACTATCAAATTTCCATACAATTTACAACTGTTTCAATTTAACGATATTTGATGGACTATCAAATGATAATGGAATTACATAAAATTTGAATGATCATCAATTTATCAGTAGAAGAACATATCTCTATTTTTTTAAGTATTTTTTATATTTATTAAGAAGCTTGTCATCAAATAACTCTTTGTCAACCCATCCCCACTCTTATAAAATATGCTAATATGATATGGACGTGAATGTGGATATTTTTTTAGTATTGATAATGATAACATTAATTTATCACAAATTAAAATTATGAACGATAAAAAATGATAGTTTTTTGAAACTCTAAAAAGACTAAGATAATAATAAAGTGATACTTTACGAATCAAATTTGATACGTTTGAGCATCAAACATTTTATTTAACGAGCAAGTTAATACATTGACACCAGAAATTTGCATGTTGCAACACAATAACGCTTATTAGGTTGTAATAGAACAGAAAGTCCATGCATGTAAATAAGCCGACTAAAGCAAATGATGGCTAGCTTTTCCTACCTGCAAGTATTTGAAAAACAGAGGAATTAATAATACGCCATGCAATATTATCAGCACATCCAGCGGGGTGCTGGCGTGCTTCGACCAACCGTAGTGTGAACTATGTGGCCATGTGGGTATATGCAAGCGGATTGGTTTATTTAAATTTTAATATAATCGTTAAATTTACAATTTTCTTGTAATTCTTTGGTTAAATTTACAATTTTCTAAGTCATTGGTTTTTTCTGACCTGCAAATTCAAGTATTTTGAAGAACAGAGGAATTAATAATAATAAACCAGTTCAAGGGGGCAATGGTAGACTCCGTTGCACGGCCGACCAGTGTACGGCTGACCAGGTTTGGTGGGTCCTGCAGGTCTGTTCGGATCTAAAGAATTGTATTTTAGAGGCCCCGCTAAAATCCTCCGATGTATGTCGGAGTCCATCTGAAGCTCTTCCGTCAACTCGAGTTCCTGGCTACCAATACTGTAGTTGCCAGCATTGCGAAATGCACCGTAACCTAATGCCTGAGCATGCAGGGCCTTTGAAGTAGCATCAGCAGAGTTTGCGAAGAGAACAAGAAAGCAGATGATGAGAAGGGCCCCTTTCCTCATTGTTGCTCTCCTATTTCAATCCACTCAGCCAGAAGGTTGCTGCCTGAACAATAAATAGAACCGGACTGCAAAGATCGGAACTCTATTTTATATATTTTTTATTTCGCATTTTTGTGTGGTCCCAGTGTGCACTCAAGTTGGAAAATAATGACTTGGAATAAAAACTTGAACTAGCTAGCTGCACCCAAGGGCAAAATTTAGATTTTTTTTTTGAAGTAAAGATGAAATTTTAAGCTATCCGTTTTTTGTTTGACAGAAAGATGAAGGTGTAGTTCATAAATTTTATTTTGTATTTATGGTAATTTGAATTCATAATTTTTTTAAAATCATTCTAGTTAGCTATCACTTTGAGCTATTAGATTATTTGTAAGTTATCCATTTTTTGAATGTTCATTAAGAAATTTTCATTTGAATTTTGAATGTACAACTTCTTATGTGAAGAACATTGTGTTTTATCACTATATCAAAAAATTAGTTCTCCGCAAATCTTGATTGATCTTTTTTAATGAAATTAATGTTACAAAAACAAATCTGAATTCTGAGCTGCGATAAACGTCAAGATGCAAAAGTTGTAATCTTTTTAAAAAAATTCTAATTGAACTGATTAATTTTTTGGTATGAGTAATATATATAATCTTTAAAATATAATTTAAGTAACAGACGGATACAAAAGTTGTAATCGGATGGTTAAAATTTGACAATAAAATAAAGGGAAAAAAGTAATGCAAATACAACATTTCGCATCAAAGCCCCGCTAATTCTAAATCCGGACCAAAACAATGGTTTATATTACGCAAATAAAATTTAATTTAAAGCAATGCACGGAATAAACATGCATCGCTTGTGATTTACATGCAATTATATATATAGTAGTGTTACATATTGCATGTGACTAATTAGTTGCAGATGCAATTGATTTTTTTCGGATGTAAATACGACACTCTCTTATAGTGTTTGATCTAGTTTATGCAGTCCTTGTACCATTTATCTCCATTTTCATATATGTATTTTTGATAACACAAAATCATCAATTGATCAGAGGAGAAATACCTCTTCAGTGCTCCTTTTTTTTTCTAAATTTTTCGTTGAGAAAAAAACAGGAAGGTACAACCATATATATTATATATACTAGCATTATTAGGAAAAAAGAAAAAGGCACAAAAATGATAGAAAGAAAAAGTGACTCCGCTTATCACACAAATTTTACTGGGGCCAAGAGTGTTTTCAAAGGAATTTGCATCGCATGTGCGTAAAATAACTGTTCAAATTATCCGTCTAATGAATCTAAAATACACTGTTATAATTGTTGTATCCATGGTTTAAATCCAACGGTTGTTATGAATTCAGACATATACTTTTCGCGTACCATATTGTAGAAGAGCTGGACCCATTTTCTAGCTTGGGTCCACCAGACAAACAGTTGATTTGATACAAAATTTATATTTTATATATTCCTCCTTTAATTATTATTATTATTATCGTTAAAGCAAAGGGGAATGGACGGTACCTCAACATGTTGGACCCTGTTTATTATCGGTTGCAACTTACAGGGGAGGCGTGAATAGGCAAACAATTAGACACCATTATATATGAAGAATAAAGATGGATTTTAATTTGATGTCTACTGAACTGAGAAACATATTTGATCGCAGCTCGCCGGCTTCCATCTGTTCGGTTTTCAAATTAAATGAACTTGATTAGCGGATCTTAACTTTCAAATTAAAGAAATTGATCAATCTCCATAAAAAATTGCATAACTCGTACGAAGAAAAAAAAATGAAGAATTATTTTTCTCTGTTGTGTATGTTAGGTGGGCTCGCTTAGTCGCTCTACAGTCTACATTCACCCCGGTTGGCAACTGTTAACTCGGTTTTGTATTTGCAGTGTTGTAAATAACGCAATACGTTTAATGGGATAACGCTAAGTGATTAATTATTATGTGGCCAATTAATTAAATTTTGATAGACAATTTGGAGTTTATATTTAAATATATGAAAATACAAACAATTTCAATAAAAATCAGTTATTTACACACTTGATAATATTTTTATTTATTGATTTTATTTTAGAAATTATAAATAAAAAATAAAATTATCAAATTCATTGTCTTTTCAGTCATTTTGAAAAAAAAATAATAATTTCATGAATATTTGATTGAGTAAAAAGTTTGAAATCAAACTAAAATTAATGAAGCCTAATTTAGATAAAGTCTTTGATTATCAATATTAGAGTTCAAATGAAATTTATATGATTTAATGTAAAACAGTATGTAGGCTAAAAAAATAATCAGCCGACTATAATATGTGATGGTTTACTAACCATTATGATTAATCAACAAACTAATCGGTCTTAGTGATCATTTTTTACGACACTGATATTTGCAATTAAATACTAGGTAGGAGCTCTTAGATGATAAAAGAAGAAAACAAAATGAGCAAGCGACGAAGCAATTAATGATCTCACAATAAGTGGAGTTTAATAGAGACCGGAGAGGCTACAACCGCGCGTGACATAAAATCAGTATATCTATTCAGAAATTATGAAATTTTGTAGGCATTATACTATAATAATATTAGTACACAGCCCCTCCCTCCCTCTTCTCCAAATTTTACGACATAATATCTTAATTCTATGTAAATTATTTTAGCCTCTTGAAAATTCCGATCAAGCTCCGCCACTGCTCGCAATTAATGAAATCTGGTAAGCATGCAGAAGACTAAAAACATGAAAAATTATTCTTACATTTAATTAAGTGGCGCACCTCTTAAATGCACTCAATATTAGATATATATGATATTTTCAAAAGTACGTATGTGAGAATAGGTGAAGTTATCACTCCTCCAAAAAGATAATCGCATTATTAAATGTGATTGTTATGTTGAAAGGTCTATATATCAATAAAGATATAGGCTGGTACCAACTATACCACGTTGTGCAAAGGTGGAGCATTGTAGAAATGAGTTGATACTGCGAAGTTTACATATGTGAGAGAGAGTTTTTCTGTATTTAATTATATTTTAGCCCATATATATATATTTACATGGAATATAATTCAATAGAAATATGTAAAAACTTAACCTATTTTCTATTAAAACGTATCACTGTTAATATAATTGGCTATATATTCTTGCCGTTACTATTTAATTTAAACGAACTTTAGTTGACTCGGTTTTATTGCGCTTATATATAGATATAATTGAAGACGGATGGGTTTATCAACAGGAGTGACCAGTACTGTGAAGTGTGAACACAAGTATATGATTGTGCATGCGCAATGTATAAGTGGTTTGGGAGGGCCTAGCTGCCACGCAACAATTCAAAAGTTGTATAATGGCTCGCACAATTTCGAATTTTGAATTAAAATTTTATTAAAAGTACGAATCTCAATGCAAAATTAACGGTTTTAGAGAGATTTAAACCTCCCCCACTTCGCAATTGGATTCAACTTTTTTCGAAAATGTTAACAGAGGAGAAAGTGTTCGGAGTCAACTCGAGGACGGAATGGAGGACTCTATGTATTATGCTATAAAAAAATGTTTGCTAAATTAGAAGTTTTATATATTAATTTTTAATAATTATTTATTATAACTTGTAAAGAATCTGTGTCATTTGTGTAATTTATTTTAATTCTTAACATGATAAATATTGTACAATTTGCTAATATATGTATACCTTATGCCTTATTCATTCTTCGTGTCTTTCATTGTTTAATTAATTTTATTTTGATGCAAGAAAATAAATATAAATGTTTTGTAAAAAATATTGTACAATTGACTAGTATATTTAGCTAGTTCAACACATTTATAGTTTTCAAGAAGCTTTAATGTTTATCTTTCTCATAGGTGCACAGTTAGAATTTTAAAAATAAAAGAAGCTGATCGATATGTTCTTTATTAATAAAATAAGAGTATATGTGACATTTCACATATATTACATACTGAAAAAAATAAACGTCTCCACTACATACGCTCGTTATAATACTTTTCTATTAAATGAAAGTTGTCTTCGTTGAAATAAAGAAAATTTTTGTCACACTGAATTAACTAATCAAACATTGAAAGGACAATAGAGAAGAAAGAGAAAAGAGAAAAATAAATCATGTAGTTAGTCATTTCACATTGGATATAAATATAGGGTATGTTTGGCACTAATGAAATAGCAAAAAAATAGAATATAATTGTTATTCCGACGAATTAATTTGCTAAATGAATTTTAGACTAAGTAGAAGAGTGCGGAATAATACTAATCCGGTATATCAAGTTATAGGTGGTATAACGGATTAGCTCTCGTCAGAATAGCGATTATTGTTTGATTATGTTATATTATATTATTAAATTATGATTATGATTATGGTTATAATTTATTAGTATTATATTATGATTTATTATTATATTAATATTATGATTATTATTTTTTTATCATCACTTTGTTAGTATTATAATATTATTTATTATCATTATATTATAATAATATAATTTTAGTATGAATAAATTTGGTTTACTAATAGATTTTTATATGAAAATTAGATTGAATGGTTCGGATCGATTATTTCGACTTGAAATTAAAAATAGAACGCAAAGCACAACGTTTCTATGCTTTGCAAAGTACCATAGTCGGACTCTTTTAGTATTATATTATTATAATTATGATTATTATTTCATTATGTTATAATATATTATTATATTATGATTATATTATTAAAATTGAAATTATTTATTATATTATTATTATATTATTATTTATTATGATTATGATTATGGATTATAATTATTTTATTATTATTATTATTATTATTATTATTATTATTTTACTATTATTTTTATTATCATAATTATCCATATTTTAACTATTCTCGATTAACAATTACCAAACGATATTTTCGCTCTTCCGAATAGTCAAGAATACCACTCTTCTAAAAAGACACTATTCTATTCACTCTTCCAAAATTACCACTATTCTAAAACTATTCCTTGATTTGTCAAACAAACCCATATGAATAGTTAGTTATATGTCACTCAAAAGTTTTGGATTATAAAAAATGACACTCTAAAATTTTAATTTATATAAGTGTCACTCCAAAATTAATTTATTTTTAATTTTATTATTCTAACTATAATAATTTTTATGATATCAAAAATATTCTTGAACCCATACCATCTCCTTCTCTAACAGAGGAGACCATTCCTAATTCCTGTTCCAAATATTATTTATTTTTTCATTCAATTATATTATTGAAAATTAATTTAATCTTGAGTCATAAATAATTATATCTAACATACTAATCAAAAATAATTTTTTTGTTGATTTTATCTTGTCTGTGTTTCCCAGCATCTTCCTGGATCTCTCATACCGGCCGGCCGCATGGTACTATTGATGAGAGGCTGCTTGATTATTCACTCAAGATTAATGTGCAAACAGTAGAAGGAGAAATACTGGTCATGGTTGGCTTAGTGGATGTCAACGTCTTGTTGGTTTGGAGAACCAAAAAAAGAAAAAAGAAAGAAAAAAGAAATGGAAACAGTACGCGCATTTCTCCAATGGAGAAGATTGTCATCTTTTTCTTTGTGTTTTTATCTCTTGGAGAGTTATCATGGCTGAACATAACGTGAAGAGCGCTCCGGTTCAAATCGCACTCATATCATTTCTCCAGTTTTCTCTGTATTCTCCTCCTCTTCTAATTGAAATGCCATGGATTTTTCTGAGCGGAGGGGGAGGTTAAAGGGCATTTTGACATTATAAAAATTATTATAGTTGGACTGATAAAATTAAAAATAAATTAAATTAGAAGTGATATTTATTTAAATTTAAATTTTAGAGTGATATTTTTTAAATCTAAAATTTTGAAGTGGCATATAACTAATTATCCTTAAATATAATATTCATATTTATTTATTATAATGATTGACTTAATATATATTAGAGTAGGCATCTATTGACAACTATTTATTTTAATAATCTTGACAATCAACTTTATATAAATTTATATAAAATATTAAAAATGGGTGAACATGAAAAAATATATTCTCAAACCTATAGATTGATTGTTTCTTATGTTTAATATAATTTGAATGTCATTTTATATTTCATTAAAGATCATTGAATTTAAATTGCAAAATTATCATATAATGTTTGATGACCTTTGATGGCATATTAAATGATATTCAAATTACATCAAAGTTTAGAAACATATTTATAATTTTTTATTTTTAAAATTTTGTATAAATTTGAAATTGATTGTTCAAATTGTCAAAATAAATAGTTATTGAGACACCCATCCTATATATTAGCAATGAATTTTATATATCAATAAATACGTATATTGTTGATAATATATATATATATATTTGGAGGTGACAGGGGACACCCTCTCTCTGTGTTTTTTTTTTAATGTTGTTGTTGACAGAAGGCCGTAGAAGGCCCAACTGTAAAATTTTGCAGAAAATTTATATTTATATATTTTTCCAAATTAAAGGCCGTAACAAATCACAAATTAAAGGAACAAATCCAAAATTACGGCCTGTCTCAAAGTTGGACTGGCCCAGCCTAAACCGTTCTCAAGCGAAATCAACTCGTGAGAAGTTCAAATTCTTAACAGGCCCATAATTTTCCCACACGGCCATACGGGCTACAGTAGTCCCTGGAATCTATAAAACACAAATACTTTGCACAATTTTCCCATACTTTTTGCACCATTAGAAGAAAAATACGAATACTTTGCACGATTAGAAGTCGCACAACAAACCAACCAACGAAGAAAAAGGTCAATTGATCAATTTGTTTCCCATGTTATATTTCTTTCCACTTTTCTAATGCAGAGTCACCCAATGGTTGAAATTTCTTCCTTAGGTTCTTTCATTTTTCTATATTTTTGTCAGGTGAGACGTTCAATTCTTCTGTGTTTAGGTACCGTTAGCAATTATTAGTTTCAGTCATTGAGACCTTGTTTAGATTGTCATGGAGACTATTATACTGGTATTTGTATAATAACGGTCTGGTCCTCTGTGAAACTGTGAAAGACTGCTTAAAAGAAGGCAGAAGCAAAACAAATATGTTATTAGTGTTGTTCCTGAGAATGTAAATTCCTAAAATGTCCGAAATAATATAAGATGATGTTTGAATTGTGGTGCATAGTTAAGATGAGATCAAAGAACATATGACATTTGATGGAAGTTATGTAATTCTTTATAAATGTAAAATTGGATAATGAACATTTTAGTTGTCCTATGAGGTTAAATAAACTTTGTCATTTTTTTTCCAAATAAATCACTCTGTTATATTTTCCAGTAAGCTATCAATTTCATTCATGTCATTATTAGCCAGTAAGCTATCAATTTCAGCAAACCAAATTGTCTGGACCAAACAAAAAGTATCTTGTCGTCAAATTGGGTTCAAATCATCAAAAATTAATTTCATTTCAAATACTGGAATAAATTACTTCTCGGTGACAAATAGAATGAAAATTAACGTGCGGCAACCAATTTGTTAGAGGAGGGGGAGGGGAGTCCCAAGAGCTTGGGATCGTTTTTAGTTTTAAAACACATTTTGACCATTAAATTAGCATCTAATCACTAATTTTGATGTAACTCATTTTTAATCTCACACTTTACTCCAACCTCAATGTTGATTCAAAATTAAAACATGTTTTGAATTATTTTTGGTTCCAAACTTGAGACTAAAATATGTCTTGGAATCATTTTTAGTTCCAAGGGCTTGAGACTGCCCCGCTTCCTTTGTTAGAAAGAACTAAAATTTCTAATTAAAGATCAGTAGCCAATTCGTTAGGAAGGACAGAATTTTCCAACAATTCGTTAGAAAGGACAAAATTAACTGACATCTACAAAATTTCCCTATGAAAATTTGAATATTTATCCACTCGTTATTGTGAAAATCTCCTTGACTGTGACATTCAAAGATAACTTGATAAAGCACTTCGATCTGAAATTAACGAACATGATGGGCCACCATCGCTTTTATTGCTTATTGTCATTTTCTTATCATTTCCGGTTGTTACTAGTTCAGCCAACGTCCAAATATGAAGCCATTATTTATTCAACCACTAATAATATAGCCAATCATAAAAAAATGAGATAAAACTAAATTCAATACATTGAATTTTAAATGTTAGGTGTTTATGAAAACACTCTCGATTCAAATTTTAAATCTGTAATCTCTTAGAAAAAAATAATTCCTTAGTAATGTACATATTCCTGCATTGATCCTCCCATCCACCAAGAATTAATTAACTTGCGTTCGAACTTCAACCTTTACGATAGAATTAATATATCTGTAGAAAATTAATTTCAACTAATATCGCAGCCTCGCAGGTGCGGATGGAAAAATGTATGACAATTTAAAGTTAGATTTACTTATGATTTTCATATTTTTTTATCTTAAAAGAAGAGCTAAATAATCTAATTAACCGTGAGAAATATAACAAACAATGACACATCCTAAAGAAAAGCCATATAAAATTTACAACTCGCTGCAATTGTACTCTGCTCCTGACAGTGTGTGTCACAAGACCCCAAAATCCATCCTGTCATTGCACTGTCTGCTCCTTTGGAAGGAAGCATCACATGCCAAGGGTAGGCAATGCATCTCCATCAAAATCCTCTCTTATCTCAATGTACATGTACATATACATATACTTCCACAAGGCTGTGACTCACTCGTCAATCAAAAATGGCGACGACCAATCTGAGAAGAAGAAGTGTTGGTTTATGGATCATTTCTACACTTCTAGTTCTAGCTAGTATCTTTGTTACTGCTCTCTCGGATCTCGGTTACAATGGTCTTTTGCATCCCAAGCTGCATGCGGAAGCAGTTGCAGCTCACCCGGCCAGCCCTACACCCCCAATGGTTGCAATTCTAAATACAAATGTGTCAGTTAAGCATTGTTATTTTTGAGTTACAGAATTGTCTGTTCTTTTATTTCAGTTTGTTGATGTAATAACTTTTCTTGGGGATAAATATAATTGTAATAATTATTACAATTATTTTGTATTCAATTTGACGATGTAATAATTGTAATAATGGTTTTTTTAAGATACACTACTCGCTATCGCTAGCCTGTTTAAAAATTCAAACCGAATACTGACGGTTCCTACAGCTACATTCTTAATTAGTCCTGATAATTTTTGTTCAATTGAAGAAGGGGGTGCAAGTTCAATTCATCAAACTCGAGAAACTCGGTTGATCCGACGGATCGATCTGAAAAATTATAGATTTATTATTTAATGAATTGGATATGGATTAGATTTTAAGCAACGGACGATTATCACCTCATCAGTATTCTGCTCTTCACTTTTTTGAAATTAGCATATTTTTATCCTCCGAAACTGGATCTCCATAAAACACTAATTTTGGCCTAAATTGTCATCGTTATGAAACACTGGGTCTGTTCCCATTGCTATTTTTCTTACATTTACTGGAGTGGGGAAACTTTAATTTGGATCTTTTTCTGTCACCACAGAAACCTGATTACCTTAAGCACAAACAAAACTAAGGGACAATTTTATAGAATGACTTCTAATAAATAATAAATTATTTTGGAAAATTGCATGACATTAAGTATTAATAGTGACCAAACGAACTAACGAAAAGTTTGAAATTTAAATTATACAAATATGAAATATCTAATCTGTAATAAAACATTATGTTTCGATCGAATTGGATTGCATTAGCCGTCATAACTCCATATCGCTCAACAAATAGTAATAGTGAACTACCCGATGAGTATCATAATTACTAATTTATTCCTCCCCAGTCCCATGTCAGCTAATCCTGGACCGACAAACTATACCAACATCAAACAGTTTACTCGACATAAGGACGACACCAACAATTTGCAATAACATGCACTTAACAATAGCTGTGGCTGGCTTGCTTAGCATCGATAGAAAGCAGTACACGGCCTAGTGTACGGCTGACCAGCATTACTAGTGCTAACCGCAGGTCTGTCCGAATTTAAAGGATAGTAATTTATTTCCTGCGCTAAAATCCTCCGGTGTATGTCGGAGTCCACCTGAACCTCTTCTGTGAGCTCGAGTAGCTCACCACCGGAATCGGTTGCATTACCGAGTGCGTTATGGCCTATTTGAGCATGGGCTTTTGAAGTAAAATCAGCAGAGTTTATGAGGAGAACAAGAAAGCAGATAATGAGAAGAGTTTCTTTCCTCATTGTTGCTCTCGCATTTCAATCGACTAGGTCAGTAGGTAGCTTCCGAATAAATAGGCTGGGAGTTGTGAAAACGGGTACTCTTTGACCGTCCGTCCGCTTAAACTTTTCTGGCCTGTTCACTTACAGCTGTAACTTAAAAATAATGATGTAAAATAATGAACTACTTTTTTGTTTGACATTAATGATTATTATTTTATTTATTTATTATTATTAAAATTTGTGTTATTATCATGCACATTATTAATTATTATTTTTAATATTAGTCACTATTAATTTATTCATTATTAAAAATTATTATTCTCTATTAATGTAATCATTGTTTTATTTCTTATTGTATTGAACACAAATGATTATTATTTTATTTTATTTTATATAAATATTGTTTATTATAATTGGCATTATTATTATTATTAATTTGTTTATAATTAATTATTATTTTATACAATATTGTTGATAATTATTTGAATTATTATTTTATTAGTCTAGTTATTTTCTTTATCATTATTCATCATTAATTTACCTATTATTATTATTTTTAAATTTAATACTTATTTAATATTATTTTGTCCTATTATTAGTTACTAGTTATTTAACACTAATGATTATTATTATTACTTATTGCTGCTAATTATTATTTTTTTGATACAAATGATTATTATTTTATTTAATATAAAAATATATTATTCTTTATTTTTATTTTGCTTGTAATCATTTTTTGTTTAATACTTATGATTATTATTTAATATTATTTTATTTAATGTTACTTTTTAGTTATTTTATTTATTTATTATTAATTATAACTTACATTGTTTGAATGGTATAGTAATATATAATAGTGGTGAAAACAAATGGGTATTGTTTTTTTCATTTCTCTCCCATACAAAAACAAGAATAGTTACTAAATCATGTTTCCATTTATTTAGTAAATTAATAACTAACCTCAACTTTTTGAAATAGCAATTTGATACTTGGATTATGCTTTGATTGAAAATAGTTTTCAATTCTTGAATTAGTGCTATTCTTTTGCAATGCAAACACAGTACAAGTTCGAAAATGCTAATGACTTGTCTCGGAAAACTCAATAAAATCGGAACTCGTTAGTAATTTCATTTTCCTTTTTTTTTTCTATTGAACTCGTTATAACATGTCGCAAGTAAGATGAAAAAAATCTTTAGGATAAAGTTAACAAATTAGAACAGTACTGATTTTCACTAGTTCATGCATGCTAATTCTTACTAAAAATTAGTACTAAAATCCTTAAATTTTTTTTCTATATCCCATTTTTTAAATTTTTTTAATAACATTTAAAATCATTAATAATATTATCCTTATTTTTTGAACGCATGTGTTCACAAAATATGTGGGAGCACCTCCGTTTAGATCGGAAAAAAAATATGAATATTTTTCTAAGTATTAAAAAAGTCAGTGAACACGTGTCTATTATGAATTGTGAACTCGTGCGCTTACAGTTCATTTTGAATACATACGTTTAGAATTCATAATGAATGCATGTGTTTTGGTTTAATTATGAACGCATGCATTCACAGAGCTGTTTCAGTACTTATAAAAAAAATCATTGTTTATTCCGATCCAAACGAAGGTATTCATACATAACTTGTGAACACATATGTTCAAAAAATAAGAATAATATTGTTCAAGGTTTCAAAACAAGAATATAAGTATTAAGACATTTTATGGGATAGACAAAAAATAATTCAAAATCCTTGATAGTCCATGGTTTGTCATAAAATTAAAACTATAACATGTCATGTCACATGTATATGACAGGATTGAAAAATTTCCACCTGATGTGCTAAAAAAAGATTAAGTAAAAATAATGATCAGACACAAATAAAACACATTTAAATATGTTGTGCTATATCATGACGCTTTAATATTAGTCATGATATTTTAAATATTATCTTTTCAGTTTTTTCTTAAATATTTAAATTTGTGAAAAGATTCATAATCATAGAAACATGAAAAAGTATTAGAAAAATTTTCATTGTAGATTCACTTGCTGCACTGGAACTGAGAAAATGGGTGGTAATATAAAGAATATATTAAAATTTTGATGAAAAAAAATCTTTTTAGAAATATAAGTTGGGCCCTAATAGTGTCCGCTTAGACAAGACTCTAATTAGTAAGTTTGACCCTGTTAGTGTCCGCTTGAAATGAATCTGATAATTTACAAATGAGATTTTCATTATAGGTGTTTCTATCTCGTACTATATATATATAAACATATTATACTATTTTTCACAGATTTTTTTTTTATTTTCTTATCATTTCACGCCTTCATATTTTAATAAATTTCAAAAAGTTGCACAAGTATTTTAAAATTATATATATATATATATATATATATATATATATATATATATATATATACACTAGAGATCGTAGTGGTCTTTGATGGACTATCAAACGATAATGAAATTACATTAAATTTGAATGAACATCAATCTAAATGTAGAATAACATATCTATAAAAAAAATTCTTTTTTAAGATTTTTTTATCTTTTTTTTAGAGATCCATTATCAAGGTTGTCAAAATAACCCATTGTCCACTGATCCCTTCTCATAATATATATATATGAATTAGGTTATGGGATTTGCGCTTTATTATTAATTTTAAGTTAGAAATGATCAATCCAAACCTCTCAATCTAATCTCCATATACAAATCTGTTAGTAAACCAAATTTTATATTTTTTAGAATTTATTTGCTATTTTTTTGGATAGTGGGAAAAACATCATTTTTTGATGAACCAAAATTCTCAAATTAAGTCATTTTCTCCTCATCAGAAAAAATAACAAAAAATTCTAAAAAATATAAAATTTAGTTTATTAATAGATTTTGATATGAAGATTAGATTGAACTGTTCAAATCGATCATTTCTGACTTGAAATTAAGAATAAAATGTAAAGCACATAACGCTTTTATGCTTTGTAAAGTACCATAGTCGGACTCTCTTTATATATATAGTTGGGTTATGGTGCTATGCATAGCACGGATCGCCTCCGTGCTATGAATTGATTCTTCATTTTCAAAGTTTAAATGGTGAATTCAAACCATACAAAATGATTTTCATATGAATATCTCGATGTAGGATCAATTTTATATTTTTTATAATTTTTTATAATTTTTTAAGATAGTTAGAAAATCACTTGATTTAGTTATTATGGGCTATTCAAAATAGATAATTTTTTAACTATCTTAAAAAATAGTAAAAAAATTCTAAAAAATATAAAATTTGGTCTACGTCGAGATATTCATATGAAAATAATTTTGTATGGTTAGATCGATCATTTACACTTTGATGATAAATAACTGATCCATCTCTAGTGCTGTGCCCACGCATTAAAGCAACTACTATTTCCCGCTCGTTCCCCGATAGCATTTTTAGTTCAATGCATTTGATATTATTGATCACAGTCCATTTTAAATTCAATTACTTCATTTACATTTTATTTGTGTCTATTTTTAGTATTTAGGCGCATATTAATTTGGATTATTTAGATATAATAATTTAATCTAACATGCATTGTTCTCCTTACTAAGAATAATTTCCAATAATCTAAGAATGTTATCGAGATGTTTGGTAGATTAATTTATGTAATTAAATTTAAGATAAAAAAATAGAGTCCAATATGCATAAGAAGTTAGCAAACATTTTTGTAATTAATTATCTAATCTAACTTATGTACAGCAATAGAAAAATTGTAAAATCAACAGAAAAGTGAAAACGACATTAAATCTGGTGTATATAATTGATATAATCAATTAATATTTTAACATTATATAAAACATATTTTCTCTTATCATGTATATGATAGTTCTAAGTCCTAGAGGGTGTGAATATGCAACAATTATAAGTTCTAAATCTATTGGATTATTTTTCAGGTCAATTTCCAAATGGCGCAATTCTATCAAAATCAATCTCAATTCTGAAACAAATGCAAAGAAAATAAATAGTAAAGAGAGAGATGCTTGGCGATGTAATGGAGTTCAGTACTAACATCTACATTTTCGAGACCTGCATTCATTTAAATCAATTAAAGTGTGCTGATGCACTATAAGAATGATTTAAATACAAGTTTTAAATCTAGTAAAGAAAGAAAATATATATAAAAAAAAAAAAATAAGAGAGCACTCAAGAACACAATACGCAAATTAATGAATTTTTCGGTCAGTCTAGATATGAAAATGATTTGAGAGAGTAGACTTGAGTTTTGAAAGATGGTTGCTCGAAAATATATAAGATATTGCTATAAGAACTGTTAGTGTTAGTATGAATTATGGGAGGAACCCGTTTAATTAAAATGGACCTCACAATTTGAAACAGAATTAGGATCCATTGCAACAGCTTAGTTCTGACATTCAAAATTTTTAGCCATTAACTGTAAATTTTAGTGATTTTTAATGAGATTCTTTAATTAAAGTCGTGGCAGCTTAGAGCAGTTATTAATAGCTTAGACCCATTCCGTAACGGAGTTTTTGGACTTTTCCTTTCCAAAATTTTGACTAAATAAAGAACCTCTCGAACTAGGAACCGTTAAAATGGGAATCTCAATTAATCCATCCGTTTTACTTTTTTTTCTCTCTTTTCTGGTCACCAAATGTACCCATTTTTATCAAGGTTTGGATATAATGATGTTTATCCAATTACCAAACAAAAACCGAACTCGACAAACTTTGTTCTCCTTGTTCTAGCCAAGAGCCAGAAATATTAATGGTTAAAAAAAATGGAGATAGACTGCTGAGCTGCGTACAACATAATTACATAAAGATGCTCACATTTGCCTCAAATTCTAAAAATTGGTGCTGATTCAATTGATTAATCATCGAGGTAGATGTCCCTCGACAACTTTTGTCACAATTTCTAAATCAATTGGATTATTTTTCAATTAAATTTCTAAATGGAACAATTCTATTACAAGTCAATCTCAATTCTCAAACAAATGCAAAGAAAATAAATAGTAAAGAGAGATGCTCGGCCATGTAACAAAGTTGGGTACCAACACTTAAATCTCTGAAATCCACAACCATTCTAATTAATATAATTGTGCCGATTCACTATAACAATAGTTTAATACAAGCTTTAAATCTAGCTCTATTATACCAAGGAAAGATATTAAGAACACCATACACAAATGAATAGTCAATCTAGATATGAAAATAATTTGAGGGAGAAGATTGTTTGAGTAATTGGAGAAACGTCATTATATCCAATATTTTGACAACTAATTTTATAATAATAGTTTATTAACAACTTAGAGCCGTTCTGTAACAGAGCTTTCGGACTTTTATTTCCAAAATTTTGACCAAGTAAAGAACATCTCGGATTAGAAACCGTTAAAATGGGAACTCCCAATTAATCCATCCGTTTTACTTTTTCTTTTCTCTTTTTTGGTTCCTAAATGTACCCATTTTATCAAGGTTTAGATATAATGACGTTTCTCCAAGTACCAAACAAAACACGAACTCGGCACATTTTTGTTCTTGTTCTAGCCAGAAACATTAATGGTTTAAAAAAAAAAGAGATGACTGCTGAGCAATTCGTTCAACATAATCACATAAGGATGCACGCATTTACCTCAAACTCTAAAAATTGCTGCTAATTCAACTGATTAATCCTCTGGTTAGGTATATCTTCACAATTATTTATTTTGACAATTTTGACAATTAATTTTATATAAATATATAAAAAAATCTTAAAAGTAAAAAAAACTTTATAAATATATATCCTTAAACTTATGAATTGATTGTGCCTCAAATTTAATGTAATTTGAGTGTCATTTGATATTTCATCAAAAATCATCAAAATTACATGATAATTTTAATAGTTTAAATTTAATGGTCCTTGATGGAATATCAATGATAGTAAAATTATAGTAAATTTGAAATATAAATAATCCATAAGTTTAAGAAGATATTTGTAAAGTTTTTTTAATTTGTCATTTTTAATGAATAATGTAAGCGCTATATAATTCAAGAAACACAAGCTAAAAAAAGTTATCTCAGGACAGGGTTTTAATTTGAAAATAATTAAGATAAAGAAGAAGAAATAATATGTGCGAAGACTATCATTTTCATCAGAAAAATCCCTTTACTTCCGATCCCAACACAAAGTTAAACTTTACGCCCAATAAAAGCATAGCATTCAACATGCACTGCATGCGCTTACATACAATATAATTATGTCGCATATTATTTAGTTTGGTATTTTGGTTTTACGCGCAGTCCGTGTCCGGGTACCATTTAGCTCTGTTTTTATGTAGAAACCGAAGGAAAAATAAATTTCCTGCGAATTATTTGCTGTCTTGATGAAGATGCATCAACCTCTTGCTATTTGGCATATAGTACAGGGTCATATCATCTTCGAACCGTCAGTACTTTTTCACTTCGATGTGAATTTTCTAAAAAGCAAGTCCATCCTATGTCAATTTTTCTAAAAAGCAAGTCCATCTTATATCAAATTTTCTTTTTGTTACAATAATATAAAATAAAAAGAAGAAGAAAACGGAATTCAAAAACAAATATATATGAGTAAATCAAATATGTGAATCAAATGATGCTCACACTGTGATGCACGGTGCTGAGGATATGAATTTACCAAATAAAACTGAATTTACTCAGATTTTTTTTATTTTAGTAAATAAGATAAATAAATATAGCAAACTGACCATCTCTGTCCTCACTTTTGCATAAATAGCCAGATCCGAGTTTGAAACTCGGGTCCGGATTTTTTTTTATGTTTGTGTTTTATATTAAAATAAAACACAACAATCAGTAGATTGATCTAAAATATTACAATAAAAATTAAAATAAACACACCCAGTACATTTGAAAATTACAGGTGTCTGGACCGAGTTTTAAACTCGGCCCAGTACACCTGGAACCGAGTTTTAAACTCGGTCCCAGCATCATGCTATTATATACAACACCCAGTACATTTCTTCTTCATCTTCTTTCAGCTAATCATTTCTTCAAAATCGCCATTGTTACTGTTGCAAGAGCTTCAAACTGGAAATTTATTTTTCGACAGATCTAGATTCGATCCGTATTCACCACTCTTGTATCATCAACGTTATATATTTTTTTTCTATTTGGACTATTATTTTTTGTTGTAAAATTAAAATACACTAACAATAGGGTTTATTGTTCATACTGTAGAGACGAAAATGTTACTGATCAATGTGTATCACGGAGGTCAAATCTTGAAAACTTCTCATGGAACGGATTACGATATTCAAGCCGCGTGTACATTTTCTGCCGACGAGGCAATCAATCTTCGTGACTTGAAGAGGCAGATTCATGCTGGTTTGGAGCTGCTCCCTAGCCAATTCAATATCAGCATTAGTGCACGGATCAACACTGCCCTAGCAGGTTCGAGTGATTTTTTTATAGCTTATTTGGGGTTGTTTCTGATGAAATTTGGGGAATGATTAAAACAACAACTCCGCACCACTTACCCGGGTGTAAAACACTGGAGCTAGTAGTTGAATCTGAACCAATATCCAGTTCTGATAACTATGATCCGATTAGTATTCCTGAAAGTAGTAATCCAGTAATGGCTGAGGAAAGAACTCACTCCCGAGCTCGAGAACAGCGACCATCCCGTGTTTCGGTACAAAATATGGATGTGGATGTGGATGAGGATGACGAAGAGGAAGAGTGACACCTAGATGTCGAGGAGGATGACATCCAGGATGTAACAGATATAAATATTGATGAAACTGATGATGCGGTAGATGTCGAAGAAATAGTTAGAGAGTGGCAAATGTCTGTTCCTTTTATCAATCGGGGAATGAAGCATCCGTGTGCATAATTTGCTGATAATACGCCAATGATGTATGCAGACGAACCTTATTTTCGCAAACCACCTAGAATTGATGAACAATTTGGTGTCGGTCAGCAGTTCAGTACGAAATCAGAGTTGAAAGTGAAAATCGCTGATTTTCATGTTCAACGGAATATAGAATTAGAGGTAACAAATAGCAGCAAATCAAAATTAGTGATGAAATGTAAAGATTCTAACTGTTCATGGAGGATGTATGCCACACCCAATATAACGGGTATTTGGGAGATCAAAATAAATTCGCTCGGGCACTCTTATTTTGGCAGTGCTACTAGAGCGGACCACAGTCAGATGACTTCCAGAATGATAGCAGATATTGTTAAGAATCGGTTGAGAGACAACTTAGAAATGACAGTTAAAGAAGCAAGGGGTTTGGTTAGATAAAAGTTCCCCACAGTACAACCGAGTTATAATAAATTATGGAGAGGAAGAGAACTTACAATTGCAGACCTATTTGGTAGTTGGGAGAGGTCATATGAAATGCTTCTGTCTCTGCTAACAGCCATACAAAATTCCACATATGACACAAAATACATCATAGAGACAGTGCCATCAACAAAATTCAGTGTTGAAATTTTCGATCGTGTTGCATGGGCATTTGGACCGTGTATTGCAGTATGGTCTTACTTACGACTAGTCTTAACTATCGATGCTGGATTTTTATCGGGTCGGTATGCCGGTAAACTATTTATGGCATGTGGTTATGATGCGGAACAACAACTACTATCACTTGCATTTGCTGTTGTAGCAGGCGAGGAAAGTGTGGCAAACTGGGGTTGGTTCATGAAGTAGTTGCGTAAAGAGGTTGTCGGTCCTAATAAAATTACTGTTATCTCAGATCAACATCTAGGTATAAGGACAGTATTTGAGAGGCCGGATTTTGGATGGCAAGAATTAGCAGGCGAGGCTGTTTACCGTTATTGTACTCAACACATTGCGCAAAATATGTATAAGAACTGCTATATAAAAAGAATAAAGGCTCTTTTCAAACAAGCTGCTAGACATAAGAAGCCATGGAGATACGAGGAATATACAAAAAAAATAACAGTATTAGACCGGCATCTTATAAATTCGTCAAAAAAACAAAAATCATGCAAGAAATTCTTGCTTCCTTTCATGTCAATATTAATCAATATTAAACCAGCATCTTATAAATTCTCGCTTCCTTTCATGTCAATATTAGTCAATCTATGTCTCTTCTTGTATTTTCGGGATAACTTAGAATATCATTGCATATTGATGTCTCAGAAGGTGTTATTTGAATATGACCAAACCATTGCAAACAATGTTGGATCATATTCTCTTGAATTGATATTACCCCAAATTTATCTTGTACATAATCATTTCTAATTCGATCTCTCCTTGTATGGTCATATATCCAACGCAACATCTACATCTCGATTACACTCATTTTCTGAATGTGTTATTTTTTTATAGCCTAGTATTTTGTATCATATATCATCACAAGTCTAGTCACCATTCTGTAGTACTTACCTTTTAATTTATTTAGAATATTATTATCACATAGAATACCAAATATTTATTTTCATTTCACTTATCCTGCTACTTTTAGTCTTTAACAAAGATATAAATAAAAATAAAAATAAATGACAAGGCTTACAAGTAAAAACAATTTTAGGCCTAATTTATCGTAAGCGTTCTACAATAGTGTTCATTGCTAAAGCCATGATGATAGTTTTCGAAACCAAAAGAGCTTATTTAACGCCTCAAAAATGTCACTTACTCCTTTTGGATCTGTTTTTTTTCTTATTTTTTTCTACTTTTTTGAGTTTTTTTTAGAAATTTTATAGATTATTTGTGTGAATCTTTATACATTTACGGTTATTAAAGAAAATAATTAAAATTACCCTTCAGTAAATTAAGGACTTTAAGGACATTTCTTTATAAATTATTATTTTTTAAATAAGGACCTTCACTAATAGTTTTTACATAAAAAATGTTACCGAAAATATTCTAACGTAAATTCTGAGGTGGGACCCACTGTCCTTCAATAACGATGTTTCATAAAAATCTTTATTGATTGTAGCATCACTAATGGTTACATACCGTTACCGATCCTTTATAAAAAACCGTTATTAATATTATTTTTTATGGTAATATATATTCACCGGAGAGAACTAGGAGGTCATTATATTGAATGGCTGGATAATTGAGTGCAGATCCTCTCTGATGCGCGGTATCCGGTATGCGTTACACACGTACGCCTTATCACTGGAGGATATTCACAAGGGAGGCAGGAGACGAGAGGTTCGGATTATGAGCCGCTCGCGTGCCATGTTGCAGGAGAGCAAATTGATCTGGATACTAGAGTACATAAAAATAATAGAGGTGGCCCTGTGTGATTTGTAGTAATATAGAGTTCGTTTGGCAAATCAAGGAATAGATTTGGAAGAGTGGTAATTTTAGAAGAGTGATAGAATAATATTTCTTTGGAAGAGTGGTATTCTTGACTATTCGGAAAAGCGAAAATATCGTTTGACAGTTATTACTCGAAATAGTTAAAATATAAATAATTATGATACTAATAATGATGATAATAATAATAATAGTAAAATAATAATCATAATACTAAGATAATAATAATAATAAAGTAATAAAAAATAATCATAATAAATAATAATATTATAATAGTAATATAATAAAAATATAAACATAATCATAATATAGTAATATAATAATAAAAAATTATAATTACAATCATAATTATAATATAATAATAATAAATAATCATAATTTTAATAATATAATCATAATATAATAATCATGATAATAATAATTATAGTCATAATCATAATAATATAATCATAATCATAATCATAATAATATAATAATAAAAATATAATCATAATCATAAAAATAATTATAAATAATTATAATTATAATAATAAATTAATCATAACTATAATCAACATATAATAATATAATACAATATAATAAAATAATAATAAAATAATAAAAAATAATCATAATAAGTAATAATATTATAATAGTAATATAATAAAAATATAAACATAATCATAATATAGTAATATAATAATAAAAAATTATAATTACAATCATAATTATAATATAATAATAATAATAATAAGTAATCATAATATAATAATCATAATCATAATCATGATAATAATAATTATAGTCATAATCATAATAATATAACCATAATTATAATCATAATAATATAATAATAAAAATATAATCATAATCATAAAAATAATTATAAATAATTATAATTATAATAATATAATAATAAATTAATCATCACTATAATCAACATATAATAATATAATACAACATAATAAAATAATAATAAGTAATAATAATCATAATCATAATCATCATAATATAATAATATAATAATAAATAATCTTGATCACAATAATATAATAATAAAATAATTATATTTATATTCATAATATAATAATATAATATTAAAATTATATTTATAATAATATTAAATAATATAATAATACTAATGGTAACGATAATATAATAACAATAATGATAATAATAATTTAATAATAATAATATAATGATGATGATAATAATAAATAATAATCATAATATTAATATAATAATAAATTATAATCATAAATATAATATAATAATATAATAATACTAAATTTTAATCATAATCATAATATAATATAATCAAACAATAATCGTTATTCCGACGAGAGCTAATTCGGTATTCCATCTATAAGTTGGTATATCGGATTAGCACTATTCCGCACTCTTCTACTTTGTTTAAAATTTGTTTGGCAAATTAATTCGTCGGAATAGCTATTTTATTCTAATATTTTGCTATTCATTGAGTGCCAAACACTCCCATCCCATAAAGAAGATACGTAAAGAAGATACGTAAGTCGCAACATACGGGCGAGAGACGATCACGGGCTAGGTCCAGATAAAACAGAGAGTGAGGCCTTGTATGTACTGGCCATATGCCAGTCGAGAGAAAACATATCAGGACAATTTTATGTTTTCACAGTTTATTTATCTTGGTTTCTCTGTTGACTGTTGTCACAAGGCTCTTAATAAATCAAAGAGCAGCAGTTTCTATTCGCATACTTCTGTAATACAAGGGAGTAAAAAGTGATTCAATTGCTTTAAAATACTTAATCAAATGAAAGTAGTTTAAAATGAAGTTAGATCAAATGTTTTAAAATATATTATTTTTATTTCTTATACAAGTTACATCATCTATATGACTATATGTTTACTTTATTATTATCAGACATCATATGTTAAAATTATTTAATATTTACTCCGCTTTAGTTTTATTTCGCTATCAAACAAATCTTTCAAATTTTTCGATAACCAAATCATAAAAAAACGGTCCTTTATAAAAAAAATTGAGAATTCATTTCATTCAAATTGTCAAGGGATATAGTATATCCTCTTGTTGCTTCGGTTTTACATATTATTTTCTTTTTTTTTACATTTTTTTATATTTCATAGACAAAATGTTTCCAATCTTTGAAATATTTTTGACAGTAAAATTTCAATCACACTCACACGTATTTTTTATTTCTTAAATAAGGAATAATTAAATTATAGATTAATAAATTATAAAAATATATATTGTAGAACTAGATTTGGAGTTCGTATGTAACTTTCACTTATTTAAATTTTAATGTTTTTGTTTTATATTCTAAAATTCGAAAAACGGAATGTACCAAAACCAAAATCATAAGCATCTCATGATATGTTTTTACCAACATTCAATAGAACTAATTTTGTTAACAATTTTTTTACCGTAGAACTTAAAATAATTCTATCAATAATTTGAAGTCGTTAATGAAAAAATATCATCCTTAATCACATGATACCGAAATTTAACTTATATCATCAATTCAGAATCTTCAGTTTATATACAACTAAGATATATTCGCTCAGTCACATGGTACCTAAAGAAGACATAATTTTGATGTAACTGTTCAACTTATATAGAACTAACTACTAAGATATATTTACAAAACAGAAGAACGGTTGCATGCATGAAATCTTGATTTATTTAATTTGGAATCTTTGTTTGTGTATTTGTTGCGACAAGGCCTTAAGGAACGATCATAAGTTGAGATCAATCATCATCAATGGGATGGAATTCAAGTGTAAGGTCACGGTTCCTTTCTTACAAAAGCGATAGATAAATTTTGATTATGATAAAGGAATCTGTTGAGGAGAGGAGAGAGGTGATGCCGAGTTAACGATGAACCATGTAAAATATACAATTCAATGGCATTGTACTCTCCCTGTCCAAAGGTGTCGCAAGACTACAAAGTACAAGGAATAATTGACTGTCCGAATGTCCGACGTCTTCGGAAGGAAGCGTCACATGCCAAGGTTATAGACTTCCTACTACCAAGGCTGCGGCTAGAGATGGTAATCGGGCGGGTCGGATTGATTTAACTTTTTGAAAAAATCAAGTCGGATCAGATCGAATCAGGATTGGGTTGGATCAAGTCAATTTACGTTATATTTTTTTTTTCAGATCATTGATAAATTTTGATTGAATTGAAGGTCATTTGATTTCAGATCGGGTCGGGTTTAGATCGGATCGAATCAGTTTGACTTTTTAAAAAATCAAATCGGATCAAGTTCAAATCTGAACGGATCAGATAAATTTCTCAGATCAGTCGGATTCTACAACCTCTAGCTGCAGCACACTCGTCAATCAAAAATATGGCGACGACCAAATTGACAAGAAGAAGCGTCGGCGTATGGCTCATTTCTACACTTCCAGTTCTAAACTATTGTATTTTAACTAATGTTCATAAAAGATTTTCATTTCAACTTTGAACCTATTATCTCTCAGACAGAGAGTGTTTTCTTTGTTATCGATCTCTCATAAGAAAGTATTGTCTTTGTTACCAGATAATAAATTATTTCCCTTATTTATATTGTTTTAGTTTATCTTGTTGTAATTTGACTCTGAATATGTAATATCTGTTCTTGGAAATGATTGATTGCTTCTCTGTTCTGTTCTATGGTTAAAGTTGAATACTGATGGTGCACATATATATAGGGAAGGGATCACTTGACAATGGTTATGTTGACAAGTTTGATAATGAATTTTTAAATAAATATGAAAAAAAATCTTAAAAATAGAAAATAATTTATGAATATGTTCTTCTACTTGTAGATTAATTTCATGCTATTTCATTATCTTTTGATAGTCCATCAACGAATCAAATTATAACCATTGTAAATTATATAAAATTTTAATGGTCCTTGAGGAAGTATCAAACGATAATAAAATTATATGAAATTTAAATCACCATTAATCTATAGTAGACGAACATATTTATAAGATTTTTTTCTATTTTTAATTTTTTTTTAGTATTTATTTAAAAATTCATTGTCAAGATTGTCAATATGAAGATCATGTTCAACGGTTTAGATCACCATTTAAACTTTTAAATTCGAGATACGGACGTGAAACACAAGAGGTTTGGTATATATATACAGATAGATAGATAGGCTAGGGTGCTCCATGGAGCACCAAACCTCTTTTGCTTCATGTCCGTATCTCAAATTTAAAAGTTCAAATGGCGATCTAAACCATTGAATATGATTTTCATATTGAAATACCTTTCGAGATCAAATTTTATAATTTTTTGAATTTATTTGCTATTTTTTAGATAGGTACAAAATCACTAGTTTTGGATAGTGCAGAAATTGTTAGATCAAAAAACTTTGTACCCATATAAAAAATGGTAAAAAAAATTCAAAAAAAATATAAAATTTGATCTCGAAAGATATTTCAATATGAATATAATATTTAACGGTTTAGATCAGCCATTTAAATTTTTAAATTCGAGATACGGATGTGAAGTACAAGAGATTTGGTGCTCCATGGAGCACCCTAGTATATATATATATATATATATATATATATATATATATATATATATGTAGAGAGAGAGAGAGAGAGAGAGAGAGGCTATGATGCTTCGTGAAACACAAAACCTTCCGTGCTTTACGTCTGTATCTCAAATTTGAAAGTTCAAATGATCGATCTAAACCATTAAACATGATCTTCATATTGAACTATCTTTGGAGATCAAAATTTATATTTTTTTAAAAATTTTTGCTATTTTTTAGATGAATACAAAATCACTAGTTTTGGATTGTGCAGAAATCGTTAGATCAGCAAACTTTATACCTATTTAAAAAATGGCAAAATTTTTGATCTCTAAGGATATTTTAATATTGATATGATGTCCAATGGTTTGGATCAGTCATTCGAACTTTCAAATTCGAGATGTGGATGCGAAGCACGAAAGATTTTTGTGCTTCGCGAAGTACCATAGCCTCACTATATATATATATATTTATATATATATATTACATTAATTAATTTTGTTGACTTTTTTGTTCAATTGACCTTATGGAATAATTGATTATAAAATATAAGAAAAATTCATTCTTATAGTACTAAATACAATAGCTGAAATTTTAGAAGCCAAAATGAATTGGTCGATCAATAATTAATTTGTTTTTGAGTATTTTATTATTTATGAAATATTTGAGTTGATAACTTAAATTTTAGAACTCTACAGAGAAAAGAATACTAAATACGCAGTCCCCAATATCGATAGTCAGCATGAAACACTAATTTACAAATATATGTTTAGTAGATGGATTAAATGATGGTTAACGTTCTACTGGTTATGTGATGAAAATAGATAAATCCATCGTTAAATGTGTTTAATCAAGTTAATTACATTGTTATGTAGAATTAATGGGATCGAGAGCACGTCCCCTTTATATACTTATATATTAGCGAGAAGAATTTTGAATGGGGCCTTCAACAGTTCCATGGGATAACGCGAGATTTGACATTTTGCAAGAAAAGCTTTTAACTGGACATGGCCCGATAAAATATGGGCCTAAATACTAGTCTTTAACAAAGATGTAAATAAAAAATCTAACAAGGCTTACAAGTAAAAAACAATTTTATGCCTAAATTACTGTAAGCGCTCTACAACACAGGGCATTTCTGGTTGTATTTCCTAACAGTCGCTCCTTTCAACTTGGACTTAGGAAGCTCTTCCCCTTGTGAATCATGATTAATTCATTATTTGTTGTTGCTCTGTTTGGAATTTGCCTATTATCATGTGACAGTTTATGCTGAAAGATAACTTGTAATTCATATCGTCATAGTATACTGAAATTCATCGATCGATGCATATATTATGCCCATGTCAACAACCACGGCAACGGGACGCCAGCTAACCAAGTGTACAAATTGATTAAAACTATAACAGATGAAAAAATCGAACAATATAACAATTGGAAAAAATCAACCATAAATGATCCAGTATTAGAACCCTCTACGGTGTAAACATCTAGAATATAAATAATTACAAATTTAATAAATGAAGTCACCCATACATCCCCGCCGAAATTTGGCCCCACCTGATACCACAAACTCAGTGGTATCACCCAAATGTACTGAAATCCGAGGTAGAAGTAAACCCATCTGATTTCCACTTTTGCACCTTTTCACTAAGTGGAAGCCCCGAATCCATATCATCTTCATCCTCTTCCACATAACTCGTGGGCTTCCACTGGTCCACCAGCGGAGCCAATCTGTTGACACAATGGCTCATGTCAGGCCGTTGGATGGGCTCACGAGCTGTGCAGTGCCGAGCCAGGTCAGCCATTTCAAGAAGAGCATCTCGAGATTCATTGTCAGATAGATCCAGTGATGGGTCCACAGACTTCATAAAGCGATCCCGGTCAAGAAGGTTTCGCCGGAAGCAAGTAACTAGGTGGCTCTCATCGTCAGGGAGTGTATCATCGAGCACCTTGCGGCCAGTTATTAGCTCCATCAAAATCACACCAAATGCATAGACATCTACCTTCGTGCTTATTTTCCCTGTGACTGTTGTTTGTAGAACAATAAGAAACAAGGATTATTTTGAGATTTAAGATTTATACATTGATACATTTACAATTAATTGCTTTGGGCTGCCAGAGCATTCAACTCATGAACATTTTCAGTCGAGTGCATCATCCGAATACACTTTTAAGAGACTTCTCCAATCATGGAGGTTTGTCACTTTATTCTTTTCTATATATTTTTCTCCATTTTTCATTATCAGATGTGGTTCCTACAGGCTTCTATCAGACAAAGAAAGCAATAGGTCACTCTTGAGAAGTTCCTAGATTTCAAAATCTTACAACACTGGACAGAGCTCAAGGGGCTGACAATGACAAACTCCTTTGATGTATAATGCAAATGAACAGAGATTAAACTTCACTCTTGCTGGCAATAATGGGAAATTCCAAATGCAATATGATAACTTAGGAAAAAGATTCATTCCAGGGGGGAGGTACATAGTACAGAAATTGGAAGCACTGAAATAATCCAAGTACATAACTATCCTTCCTATTCTCAGAAAACCTTTGGAAATCTCATAGGAGCCTCTTAAAGGAACTAAGTTTTTCAATGCCAGCTTGGACATAGCTAGCAAACTTTTTCATCTGTTTCTCCAGAAGTATGACTGAAAATTCAGTGTTTTGTCATGGTTGGTGAATGCCAAAAGTGACCAGATTACCAGGCTTAAATTCTTGTTCAGAAGAAAATGCTATATGCATATGCCTCCAAAGATGTGTGTTGGTGGAATGATCATGGAGGAAGCTAAGCAGTATTAAATCGATATTTTATGGTTTGCAGGTCCATGTTCAACACAGAAGTGCTGCCTAATGACCACTATTATATATAAGTTACCAATTCAACCATGACCCATGGATGATGAAGTCAGTTAAGAAAACAAAAATAAAGTACAAGACAAATTAGAAGATATGAGAACATTGTCCAGCCGATAAGGATCCACACTTGCTTACTATTAGAGCATATATCTGGGGCACTTAATTTGGGTTATACTTACACAGGCTAAGAATTAAACTAAAAAATTGATATCTTATCTTCTAAAATATTGTTAAAAGGGGAATACACTTACTTGCATACTCTGGAGCAAGATACCCAAAGGTTCCAGCAAGTCGTGTCATAACCGACTTTTCCTTATCTGCTGCGAGTTTAACCAACCCAAAATCAGAAACTTTGGCTCTCATCTCTCCATCCAATAAAATATTTGAAGGCTTCAAGTCCCGATGAATAAATGTCTCTTGTGCCAAGCTATGTAAATACTCGATCCCTCTTGCTACATCAAGTGCAATTATCAATCTTTGCATCCATGTCAATGGTCCGTGCTCACCATTAGTATGCCGGTCAAATAAATGTTGACCTAGTGTACCCCCAGACATGTATTCATACACCAGAAGTTTTCAGAACCATTCTCACAATACCCCAACAGGGCAACAAGATTTCGGTGCCTAACCTTAGTTAGCACGTCAATCTCAGCTCTAAACTCTGCTAGACCTTTCTTGCCTATGGGGTCACATTCACTCCGTTTAACAGCCACCCACATTCCATTATGGCTACCTTTGTACACCACACCAAATCCACCACGCCCTAGTTCATTGGCCTCACTGAAATTGTCTGTCGCATTGCGGAGGGACTCGATTGACATGTGCATCCCCTGATCAAACAAGTTGTGCCCATTCCGGATTGGGGTGTTGCTGCTCCCTTGACTATAAAGCTCTTGAAATCCACCATTGTTGCTTTTTGCATTTGTACTGGTACTGGTACTAGGCATCTGTATCTTGACCATGCCTGTGTCATTATGGATGCTACTATGAACTGGCCTCAATTTCTTCACATTCTTTTTGTTGCGTCGACCAAACATAACACCTGCTATAATTAATGCCACCAGTACTAGAATAGCAAATACTATTCCAATAATCCAACCTTTTTTTGATGATGTGGAATTAGACCCACCAGCAGAACTCCCATCAGACGACCCACCAGAGGACGAACCAGATGAACTCCCACCTGAACCAGATCCAGATCCTGACTGTCCCAACCTGTTACCTGTTACCTTCAATGTAACAGTAGATGTGAATTTAGGTACATCTCCAGTAAGGTTATTATAGCTCACATCCAAAAGTTGCAGATTTGGTAAGGTGGTCAATGTATCAGGGATTGTACCAACCAAATTATTATTACTCAATACCAGCTTTGTCAAAGAAGTGATGTTCGCAATATAAGGTGAGATAGTGCCCGTCAACTTCTGATTTGCAAAATTTAAAACCGTTATATTTTTTCCACTGGCATCACAAGTGACCCCAAGCCATGCATCACTTCCACACGGGTCATTGCCTGTCCAAGAATCTGCAAAGCTAGAAGGATAACCAAAACCCGAAGCAACAACCAGTAGGAGAGTTACACGTGAATCACATGGCCCAGCAGCTTTATTGCAGAAATTGTTACCACTACCCACATCCGCAACTACACTTGAGGAGAAAGAAGGGAAGGGCCCTTGAAGCTTGTTGTTAGAGAGAGAAATGTTCTGTAAACTAGTGAGGGAGGTCAGAGAAGGAGGCACCAGCCCTGTAAGTTGGTTGTCACGCACATTGAACGATTGGAGAGAGCTTAGGTTTGACAGATCGGGTATTGGACCTGTAAACCCATTTGATTGAAGCCAGACTAGAGTCAGCTGTTGCATGGAAGCTAGAACATTGATACCGCCGGTCAATTTAGCAACTGATTTCTGGTTATTCAGCTGGAGAGACTGGATAGACGACCCATTAAGTGAGGCTGGTAATACACCAGACAAGTTGTTGTAGGAAAGCCGCAAATTTTGCAAAGTTGGCAGGGTGGTAAAGACGTCTGGAAATGTCCCCGAGATCGATGCATTCGAGGCCGAGAAGGAGGTGAGAGCTGACGGGGCAGGGTCAAGACTCGCAGGGAGGGTCCATGGTTCAAACGGGTTGTCATCAATAGATACAGACTCCAAACTTGTCATGCCCGATAAAAAATCAGCCGGCAGAGATGTGAAGGAGTTTTCATCAAGAGTTAACCGCTGGAGAGATCCAAGAGCGGAGAGAGAAGGAACTGCACCGGTGATGGAATTAGACTGAAGCTGGAGGGATTTGAGGGAGGAGAGGCTGGAGATGGAGGTGGGGAGCGAGCCGGAGACAGCTAACCTGGCGAGGTTGATGTCGACGACTCGACCAGAGGAGTCGCAACGGACGCTGGACCAGTTGCAGGGGTCAGAGTTAGCCTTCCAGTTAGAAGGAAGGTTAGTGAGGGATTTGGCGAGGTCCCACATTGCCTGGGAATCGTCGGATTTGGAGAGAGATATGGGAAGAAGCGTGAGGAGGAGGGTGAGGGTGAAGAGGGGGCAATGGAAAGGAAATTTCTTACCTTTCCTGCCCATGGTAGAGGGCTGGCGGTGGTCGGAGGTGAGGCGAGTGAGGAGAAAGCGAAGGAGAGAGAAGGGAGGGAAAAGGGAAGGAGAAGCTCTGTCGTCAGAGAGCGGCCCCCTCCCTACCGATCCCCTGGAAGCTGGGTTGGCAAAAGCGCGTTGTGCGTATTATTGTTTGGACTTGGGAGTTTGACGTGGTTGTTATTATTCCACAGGTTTGTTTGGGTCGGGCTAGTTTGAGGCTGCAAACTTGTAATTTGCTTTTTTCAGTTTAATTTATACATAAGTAACCATGTTTGTTGATTCCTCATCAATTATAAAAATTGCATATAAAGTACTAGTTTATCATTGTAAATTTATAATATCATTAGAGTGAAGTTATTGTGTATTGTAATGTAAGGATGTATGTACATTGCATCAAATATCTTAAATTTTAAGTAAAAAATGATATATTCGAACCATTCAATATAATCTTCATATCAAACTATACTAACTAGTCTAATTTTATACTTTTTGAAAAAAAAATTGGAAGCTCTTTTTTTGAAATTTTTTTGTTATTTTTACAGATGAGAAGAAAATTACATGATTTAATAATTCCAGATCGTCCAATAAAGATGGACAAAATAATGAACGATTTTGATCAGACATTTTTTACTTGATAAATTAGAAGAGTTTTACATGAAGATAATAATGACAATTTGAATCAGTCATTTTTTACTTAAAATTTCATATTTTAAGATAATATTTGAATGCATTCATATTTTACAATGCATCATAACCCCACTCATATTATTATATATAGTATATAATGTATATGTTCAATATCATATTCATATCCAACATGGTAGAATTGCATAAGCTAAAAGTTTAATTTATATTGGTCATCTATCATTCACCAATATAGTGATTGTAAGATAAAACTCTTAACAAATTAATTTAAAATAAAAGGTAAATATATGACAACTAGCTTTTGATTTAGTAACAAAAGATAATTTTCTTTGTTTAAGATCGCAAGTTCGGAACCCGAATAGAGAGTCCTTTATAAATATTTATAAAATTTGAGGATTTCTCTCATCTTTCCTATTAAACGAAAAAAGATAAACGTGCACTAGTATAACTATAATGTTAAATTAGTTAAAAAAAATGAAGATTATTGTTTTGTACATGAAATTAAATAATCCAGATTAATCTCATTGTCCGCTGCACAATGTTCGAAAAATAGAGGATATGAGCTCCAGGACCAGACCCTCTTCTAGGATTCGTTTGTGGAGTAATTAGTACGGAATAGGGCTAAGAAGCTCACAGCTCGTGGTTCGTTCGAGTTCGATTCGATATTTTTATGACTTAGTTCGAGTCCGGTTTGATTTTTTATCAACTCGGCTCGAGTTTTATTTGTTACTGTTTTCAACAACTTATCTCGATTCGACTCGTCAATAGCTCGTTACTATTTTAAAATAAGTAAAATATAGATAAATTAATTAATATACTTTTAAAAAATAAGAAAAATATATTTATTTACATTATAATTATGATGATAATATAAAAATATAAATTATTTTTTAAAATTTTATTATAAAATTAATAAAATATTAGTTATATCAACTCTAACTATTTATAATTATATTAAAATAAGTATAAAAATTATAATGATTGAGCTCGGCTCAAGTTCAAGTCAACGCGGCTCGATTTCAACTTGGTTCGATTGTAACTCGGCTCGGTTCTAGCTCAACTCGATTCTAGCTCGGCTTGATTTCAGCTCAACTCGGCTTAGCTCGGCTCGTGGATAACCCTAGTACAAAATGAGCCGGGAGTAAAGAGCTAAGAGTTCATCACCTACTGAATTAGGGGTGTTAACGCATCGTATAATATCCATTTTTATTCATGGTTCAATCGGAGAAATAGTGAAAATTATCCAACCTGTATCCATACTCGGATTCGTATTCGGATCCAAAAAAAATTCACAGATAAGGATACGATTAGGCTATTACCTATCTATATCCGACCGTTTAGCTATTATTCATCAATATCATACAATATCCGAAGAATATCCGATCCGATTTTATCCGAATAAGTATCCGAAATATTTTTATTATATATTTTTTATTTAGATTTTTAGTGTATATTATAAATATAATTTATTTTATATCCAATTTATGTTAATGTATCATGTTCTTTTTATAATTCATTGATACATTTAAACTATTAATGTATTTATAATTAATATTTATTTTTTTATAATTAACGATCCTATTAAAAAATATATAATTATTTTTCAATAATACATATAATATTTTTATTTAATATTCAAAATATATCCATATTCGTATTTATATCTGTCTAATATCTAATTTGTATCCGGATATCTATCAAATATCTGATCCGTATTTATATCCAGATTATCTATATCTAAATCCGTATTCAAAAAATTATAACATGCGTAGATATGATAAAATCATTATCCATTCGTATTTGATCCGTTTACACTCTAGTTCTGAGTGCTGGAGTGTAGAACTGCAGATGAGTGATCAACCCTAGACCAGTTTTAGTTTGGTGATTTATCTAATTCACTCATGCCTTTTTGAGTAAGGGGGCCGTTATGTGTCTGTCTGATATGAGAAATCTCTTGCGCCTCCCATGTCGTCCCCAGCAGAGGAAGCAAGCAAAAGATATTCGTAGTACGCCCGGACATCATATTTTTAATCCACCACTATAAAATTTAAATAAAATCAATGTATTTGAAAATCAAGCTCGGAGTACGCCCGGACTTGCCCTAATCACAATTGCGTTGGAAGAATAAAATTGGGGGCAGGTATGACCGTATGGGTGAAGGATAATTAAGAAGGATGTTTCGGTGAGTTGAGGCGTTGAGCTGTTTTTGTTGGCGGAATTGCGCATGTTTGAGTTGGAGAAAAGGAGAGGAGGGATGGAGATAGCCAGACTACTAGAGTTAGAATGATGAACGCAGGATGCAAAAGCAGAGGATAGAGACGGGTGCATCATGCATGGCAGAAGGGTTTGGTTTGCGTATTTATTGCGAATATTACATGTTAAGGCAATTCAGATTTTATGTGGCCGTTGGCACTACCAATGGTGTGGTGTGTAACTGTGTACTAAAGATTGAAGACTGAAAATTAAGACAGCTGGATTGAAAAATCACCCAACACATCTAAATTTTGATATTTATCTTTTTAAATTTGAAAATTGAGTATTTATCTCTGAAAATGTCAAAACTTTGAATATTTACCCATAATGAGTATTATCCTCATAAAAATTAAATTAACAATAAATTCAAATTATAACAGGACAAAAAAATACTCTTTCATATTTTTTCGACGTCCATATAGATTGCACTGCAACAATACCAACAACGATGCATTGAATCATTTCATTTTGTTATACACTCATTGTGTTGTTGTTATATTGTTACTTACCTTTGCTCTCCCTCCTTGAGCTTCAATTGTGCATAAATGTAAGCTCAAATAAAATAATAAAATTCTATGAATCAGAACTAACACATCCAAAACCTCTACAAATCAAACTTGACCGTAACTAGTGCCTACCAATTAAATTGATATTGATAGTGATAAAAATGTTCAATAATTATGATTTTGTGCATCGCTGAAGTAATAAAATTAATAAGAAGATGTACATATAAATGAAAATATCTTGAATTTTATCCTATTGTAATTTTAATTAATTATTAATTTGATTTTTATGAGGATAATACTAGTTATGGATAAATATCCAAGATTTTAATATTTTTAAGGATAAATATTTAATTTTTAAATTTAAAGTGGTAAATATCCAAATTATGATGTATTAAGGGGTATATACCCAATTTTATTTTATTTTTTTGAAAAAAGTGACAATAATACTACTGGTTCCATTGAAACCATCAGCACCAAACTACTGATAAATGTTTCGCATATAAGTACTAAAAATCATGAAAGCATTTGTTTGTTGAAATTAGTAGTCTATCGGTGACTGGGTGTCCGGGTCCCGTATGTAGAAATCTGCGACATTCAGGGCGGATCCAATAGAGGCTGAGGGGCAGTTGTCCCTCTAAATTTTAAAAAATAGTATTTTTAAATAATATTTTTGGTAATCTGTCTCTTTTGAAAAAAAATTTTGCTCTTCTTAAATTGTCTGATTATTTTTATTGAGAAAAATATTTAATATCGTACATAATGAAATAATTATGCAAAAATGTCAAAAATATGAAATTTCGTATAGGAAAACTTTCTTCATCAACTTAATTATTCATTACTTTGAGCTTTATTTTATTATTATTTTTAATATATAAAATATTATTATTTTAATAAATTTTATTAAATAAGAATATATATTAAATTATTATTTTTTTATTTAGTACCCTCGTTAATGAATTTGAACCCATAAACTATTATAATCTGATAATTACCTCGATTGAGAACCAACTTTGAGTCTAGTAGTAAAAGACAATACTCTCTATGTGGGAGATCGTGAATTCAAAACCTAGATGGAGATTCTTATAAATAATTATAAATTTTAAAAACTTAACTTTCATCTTTATGATAAAAAAAATAATTACTCTCAACTAAAATCCTACATCCGTGCGAGGCTACATCACTTTTTCAGGTCATAGCCGCTACTACAGAAAAGAAAATTTTGTTCCGGGTGGCTTAATTGGTCTGGAGATTTAGGCCATGGCCATGGGTAATGTCGTGGAAACTGATGGAACAAGATTTTTCGTATATAATTGTCTTCAGTGTATTTTGTCGGATCTGCGACGAAGTTCTGAAAATATACAGAAAATGTTGGTTTCGTATGTACTAGTTGTCATCGGAAATTATCTAATTTTTATAAAATAGATTTATTTAACATTGTACGCAGATTTATCTACTAGTTATTTCATTAGTAGTTTGTATCTCTAAAGAAATTAAAAATTCGAGTTACTGCACGATGGAATCAAAACCGTTGGATTTAGATCTCGGTCAGAAGTGGTTACAACGGTCAGATTTCTCATTAAAGTACAATGTGCGGGCAAACTCAAATTCTCAGTTACTGTGGGCGATGCGATTACTCGCAAGTAGGGGAAACAATACAAAAGAGGATTCGTAACATCATATATTTTCATTTTTTGAAAGATTGGCGCTTCGATTTCCGAGTATTGCGGGTTTGACGCGCTTTTTATTAGTGTTATGACTTGTGAGGTGTCATAGTTCATCTTTAAATTCAACTACTAAAAATAGACAAGTATAAATATTAACAGAGTGATTATAACATATGGATGTACCAGTGTATTATTTTAAAATCTTAAATTCTAAGTAAAAATGATTGATTTGAACTGTTTAATATAGTTTTCATATCAAACTCTGCTAGTTAGGAAAAAAAATATTTTTTAAAAAATATTTGCTATTTTTTCGAATGAGTTGAAAATTGCTTAATTTAAAAATTTTGGATCGTCTAATGATGATGATTTCTTCTCATTCAAAAAATAATAATAAATTTTTAAAAAAATATAAAATTTAACTAGCTAGTAGAGTTTGATATAAAAATATATTGAGCAGTTTAGATCAGTCATTTTTTTATTTGAAATTTGAAATTGTGATGCAATATACAAGTGCATCTCGTACATTATAATGCACCATAGCTTCACTCATATTAACATATAATAGGAGTTTGTCTATTGTACTTTTAATAACATTTTGGTTGAAACGATATCAATTTTTCATATTCAAAATTTTAATTGAAGTAAATCAATAAAATCTTTATATTATAATCTAGTAGAATACTAATTTTATTATGTTTGAAATTAGTTTACTATGTTTAATGATTTCTAGAAAATTTTGTGATATATAAATTTTATTATTTTTCTATTATTTTAGAGCTATTTTTTTAAAAATCATTAAACACGTAAACTAATTTCAAATATGATATAAAATAGCATTATATAAGATTATGATATAATAATTTTATTGAGCTAATTAAATTAAAATTTTGAGCAAAAAAATTAAAATTTGGACTGATAGTGTTTTGGCCAAAATGTTATCAAAAGCACAATAAACAAACTCCATATAATAGGTTTTATATATATATATATATATATATATATATATATATAGATTATGACAATAATTATATAGAAAATAATTTTTTATAAGAACACGATATCTTTTAATATACACAAGTATTAATGTATAGTAAGTTATGATAATATATATTACGTCAATTTTTAATAATAAAATTATTGAAGAAATAAATATTATTTATGAGGTCAAGTCATTAATTACATGAACTATTTTTCTGCTTATTATCTATTATCCTTTAAATATTTATTAGTTCATTTTTTATGATAAATATTTCATTCATTTCACACACACACATATATGTATGAAATTTTTTAATAATATATATTCTAATATATAGTTCATTGTAATATATGATTATTTAAAACAAATATATAAATTTTTCAGTTATATTTTTTTACAGTACAATATTTAAAATTTATATATCGTCTCATCAGATATATACTGAATAGACACTGAAGTTGTTCAACAGAAGAAATTTACTCCAAATATTTTTGTATTTATTATCAATCAAACTGCGAAAACAATTCCCGTGTTCCTTTTACCTTTTTTGTGGGCCATGAGGTTCACAAGAGTAAGAGGAACGAGCTGCGCAGATCAAATGTGAAGCTGGCTTGTACTGCATAAAGTTTACGGATGGCATATTGCAGTCTTAGGCAAGTAATTACATCTTCTTTTATTTGAAGTACTTAGTTAAAAAAAAGGATAAAAAGGCAGGCATAACAATGGTGCTAAATGAAAAGGATCCCATATTTATGTTTTATACAATCATGACTATATTTTCATTTTTAGCATTATAATTTTAAGGTAGTAGGCGAATAATCTATTATGTAAATTTCATTAAATAAAAATCAAAAAGTTGATATAGAGAAGAAAAAAGAAAGATAGAAATAATTTGAAATACAACCTAGTATCAAAAGATAAAAAGAAAAATAGTAGTTTGATCCATCATCGTCATATCAACTGTCAATTGACCCGTCAAGTCTTCTTACACCGCAGGCTACTGGCCTCTATTTGATTGGCTAAGGATTTGCGCTGATGGAGATATTTAGGTTTTTATGAATGAATCGGGTTAAGTTCGCAGTCTTTCGAATTAATTTTTGAGTTTGTATTTTTTATGAATGAGATGAGGGTGTTGATTTTTACAATTAAGTTTTAAGTTCTCATTTTTTTTGAGCGGTTGATTTTGCGTTGACATTCGTAATGATCATTAAAAATATAAATTTTAAAAATAAAATTTATTAAAAATATGAATCTCGATGTAAAATTAACAACTCAATAAGATTATGAACTCAAAAATTAGTTGGAAGGGCTGCGAACGTACCCCAATCCTTTATGAATTGGGGTAGGGATTGACGGGAGATGCAAAAGAGTATACTGTGACGGAGAGAGAAGCAAGAGAAACCAATTTTTTTTTTTTTTTCCCTCCCTTCTAAAGAAATATAATTGTTGGTCTGATTCAAATTTAAATATCAAATTTATGTCAAAAATCAAAAGAGTGGACCTCACTTTATGAAAGCACGGCAAGCAGGGACGGAGGGAGGGGGTTCTGGGGGCATTTGCCTCCCAACCTCAATGATATGTTTAATTGTCCACGTGCAAATCCGTATTTGAATGTGTACCCAAAAAATTATAATGAATGCAGAGATTGTAAGACCATTATTCGTCCATATCCGATCTGTTTGCACCACTACCTTATTGTATTTAGTTATAAAAATTAATTTTCAACAAATTTTCTTCAATTGAGTTATTTTTTAAAATATAATTTATTTCATGTGTAGAAATAAGAATAGTTATCTTACAAAATTTACAGTATTTTTCATTTCTTATTATTTTCTAGAAATAGTTTTCTTCAAAAAAACATCTAATTAACTGATTGATAAAAATAATATTTTTAAGTAATAAAATAAATTGTGTTTTTCACTTGCCCAACATATTTATATGTCTTATCTCTCATAATATTTCATGATCAATTATATTTACTATTATAATAAGTAATATTTTCAAAGATCAATTTTAAGAATTTAGTATAATTTATTTATTTCTTAATAACTTGTATTAAAATTTCTTATAACGTATGATGACCAATTTAATTTAATAGATATTAAAATATTGTACAATTTTTTGCCACTCGTTCATGATTGTTCTGGCCTCGTCACGGGCGGAAAGCTGAAAAACGTCAACTGTTAATTATGATAAATTTCATTCATTGATTGTTTTATGCAACATGAAACCAAAATTATATAACTTTAGCATAAAATCAACTGTGTGGTCATGGCGGACATTAAAATTATGAACTTAGATCCCTCATGTTTAATTGAAATACGAAGATATTAATAGAAAAATAATTGTTAATCCGATATTAAATAAACTAGACATTGTATGTGTGTTTTTTTGTGTGCATACATATTGACTGTTGACTCATATTCATTTTTTTCTATTTAATTGTGTTAACTAGTTATTGTATAAATAAGTTGTAGGTACGTAGTTTTATGAATTTCTTCAATTAAACCCCTAAAAATATGAAATACAACTCTACTACAAAAGCAGATAGAAAATGATGTTTTATATTAATTTGTGGTATGCTCTATTTTTAGGAGGGAAAAAGAAAAGCAGCAGCAAGATACAGCCTACTTGCAGAGTATTCAGCTCCTAATGGAAAATAATTTTCAGAAGTCATCCCTTTAACTCTTAATTTTGTTTGTGTTATCTTCTTATAAGAAATAAATTAATTCATTTGTGTGCTTTTTCTCTCTTGATAGTTGTTACTTGATCGTAAACTATTGGTCTCTCGAAAATCTAGCACAGAAAATCAAGCGGGACGATTAGGACAAGTGTCCAACTTTGCTTACTTGGCTTGTTTTATATTGTGCAGAAAATTTAGGTTTTGGGAAGATCCTGGCCTCCTGCACATGGAACGATGCCAATCCAAGTCAAAGTTGCATTGTAGGATCGTACGTGCCCGGTCCTACGACATTGCTTTTTTCATATAAATTACAAAAAAAAAAAAAGAAGAAGAAAGAAGTGAGAAAAAAATAATAAAGCATGCACGTGTCTCCAAGAACAAACGGACATATTTTGTAGCGGCTATCATGTGTAATCCACTACTAATCCTTATTTTAAGAATTTCCAGAAGTTAGAAGGCCCAAAGAGGGACAACATAAACAAATTGCACTAACATTTCAATTGTTAAGGATAATTAAATATTTGGCAAAGAAGTGAAGTCAAGAGATATTGTCTTGTTTCTTTTTAAAAAAATATTTCCAAGTCAAATAATTGAATCTACCCAGGAAATAAAGATGAACATAAAAAATGCAACAAAACTCGGTTAAGACGTGTCATAAATTCGTTTACTGCTCGATCTTTTCGACTAATATTAGGAACTAGGAAGTACAAATTATATAAGCAAAATTTGTTATTAAACCGTCAATATTATTTTTAATTATTAGCAATGTTTTCGTACAAAACATCTTTAAATTATTCTGAAGAAATCAGGAGGGAGAAAAATGAACAAATCCAATGATGTAATAAAAAGGTGTTAATTCATTCGAATGCCGCACACATGATTGCTTTTCTATTTTATTTTATGTCAAGCAAGAAGCTTAGATAGAGTGCGTTTACATTTCTTACTTCTATTTATGGTTAATTATTATTATAAGTTTGTAACCAAAAATATCGTTACGTCTTCTTCTTAAATATAAAATAACAATTGCTAATAATTAACCAATGCTAAACGGAACGTTGCACAAGATAATCTATAGAAAATATTTTTTCATATAATATTTGATAAGCTAGTAAAAAGTTTTCATAACCATATCCTTATTCGACTATATCACTTTTTTTTAATCGATAAATTACCAATCTAACAATCGAATAAATAAAATTTTAGGATATGCCTATTGCGCGAGCATAGTCTTTATTAGCGCCGGCAAAAAAAATCGTGCCTTGTATCTCGCTCGTGACTCATTCGGAATCGGCTCGCTATTGGCCCGCTCGTTAATGGACCGAGTCGTTAACAAGCCGGCTCATTAAGCTCATTAAGTTAATGAGCCGAACTTAACCTTAGACCGGCTCGGCTCGTTAGGCTCATTTAGCTCGTTAAATTATTAATATTTATTATTTATATATTTTTATTATGGAATTTTAATATAATAAATAGTTTATAATATGATATGTAATTAAATTATTATATTAAATTGTGTGAAATATTTTATCATTAGTTATTTTAATAATTTTTATATAAATTTTAATATGAAATATCATAAAAAATATTATTAACTATTAAATCTATACTATTATATAAAGCATCTAAGAATTGGAGGGTCCATTTTTTGTCATTGTATTTTTTTATTATACCCATTTTATCCCTCAATTAGACGGATAATATTTATTTTTGGTTGATCGAATGTACGTGATCGCGTCCATTGATCCATTCTTTCTCTCCATTTCTTTCCCTTATATACTATTATTTCCATAATATTATTTTTTTTATTTAGCAACCTTGTGCATATTTGGTAAGAAATTAATGGTGATAATATATGTTAGAATAATTTACTTTTCTTGCCATAAAAAGCATGAATCATTAACTCATATTGTGCAAAAATCTCATTCAAGATTAAATATAGTCTTTATTATAGATTTTCTCTATAATTTGGTGAATTTATAATTTAATATTAGATAAATGTGAATTTTTTATTTTATAATATTTTAATATTTAAATAAAAGAGTCTGCTGCAACGCGCGGGTATATAGCTAGTTAGCCTTAATGAGCGTTAACGAGGCAGTTCGGTTAGCTCGTTCACTTAACGAGCCGATCTCAAGCCAAAACTTTTGACTCGGAAGTAATTAACGAGTCAGCTTGGCTCGAATCGTTAAGTTAATGAGCCGAGCACGAACTTAACCCAGCTCGGCTCGACTCGGCTCGGCTCGGCTCATTTACAGCCCTAAACTCTTTATAGTCCTCAATCCTGGATAATCCATAAAATCTAGCTAAGAACTTCAACACGTATAATTCTAGCCTAAATGACGCCCACAGAAGAAAGTAGAATACTGTGCGGATACCTTCGACTCCACATTCCAAACTCGCTTTATTCATTTATTATAGCCATAGGTTAGGTAATTTTTTTTTGTCTTTTTGATTTATTTTTATGCATTTATATTATTATCATTTGATTTAGTATGAAATAATCTCTCAAAATTATAAAATTTTATGAACATATATCTATCATAAAAATGAATAAAATTAACGATTTGGATTCAAAATAAGTTGATGATATGAATCCCTTCTCTTAAGAGAAAATGAACTATAGATTACAAAAAAGTTCCAGGACAAGGCATTGTCCATTGTTGGCATGATTTGGACTTTGAAGTCATATGTCATGCACTAGGGGGTGGGCAGCTCTCCGGAGAAAATCTCCACAGGAAAATTTGAAAGATTCGTTTTAATCTTTACAATTGTGGTAAAATCTAAATACAAATTTTAATATATAAAATTATTTATTATTATTAAATTAGAACCGTTAATTAATAATCGGATGGATCATAACGAAAGAACTGCAGAGCTCTCCACTGAAAACTCCCGACAGGATACTGATTCCCCCTTTAGTGGGGTTTTGTCGGATTAGTTTCAACACCTTGTAAAAGAGTGATGTTTTTGTATTTTTTTAGTTGAGCGAATAATTTATTAAATAGAGCAAAAAGTCGTGGACCATGGGACCAGGCAATGCGCCGTTGATTTGTGTAGAGATCTGATGCTTGGTTGCTTAGGGTAGTACTGTACTGTGTACAGTTTTCAGTCAACGTTAAAGAAGAGGATGACAGTGAGGAGAGAAAGACGGACAATATTTAGAATTATACGCCTATTTAATTTAAAGATATGGACAGTATAATATTGTAGAGGATGTACATTCCAATAATTAGGCAATGTTCTCTTTTTGAAATGCTGGAGGATCTACTTATTTAAATTTAGAGGGACACCAAAGTTGACCAGCCGGCGTAATTTAAGGAGAACTCTAAAAATATTTTCAAGCTTAATTCATGATATGATATTGTAATATACTAACAAGTGCATACGCCTTCATGTACATCTTATGATATTGTAATATACTAATATGTGTGCATTTGACTATAACAAAGTACTTTGTACATTTCAAGCAAGATCTCCAAGGAAATTCATTTCAGTACCTTAAAAAGAATATGGACTCGATTTTCGAACTATGATTAACCAAAGGACCTTCAGCACCGCTATTTTTTTCAGTTTATTTTTCTAGGAATCCAAGTGACGACTGACGAGATCCACTGTACCTAAATAAGTCCTAGTCACCAAATTTGTATCCTTATGAAGCGACGAGATTTTGCAGTTGATGACTTAACCATAGCACATGCTACTGTTTGATTTATTTCTCTTTGTTCATCTTTAGCATTCTTGTTTATTATGAAAGTTTTAAAATAATATAACACTTTTGTACTATTTCAACATAGCATATATGTAATTAATTGAATTGTTCTAATACAACTTCAACGTTTCAAAAGATATACCCACCAATTATCAAATTACATAAATTTTTTGACTGAAAAAAAATCTCATTTTAAAATTAATTTTTTTCGATAAATACTTTTGGGTGAAAAAAATCCAAAAAATAGCTTTAAAAAAATTAAAAATAAATAATATAGAACACAATGCAATACGTTAGTCAAATTTCTATCACTATAATTGAAGTGTTCCTAAATTTAGGATATTAGTTAGAATTCAATACATGAATTTTGGACATGAATTAGATAAAGATAAAATATACTATCTTTACCGTGTACAGTGTTGTGCACGGTATAGCACTGATCCAACCTTCACTAATTTCCATTTACTTTATTCTGTACATCAGCTGAAATACAGAATGTATAAGTTAGTTAAATTTCTATTGCTATACTTGCAATGTTCCTAAATAATTGATACAAAAAAATAATGTCATACTGCCATGATATCATGAATTCAAAACTCAATTATCTTTGATATTCCTGGGATGGGACAATGACAGCCTGGACTGTGCAGACTGGAAAATATCAAAAGCTGAAGGTAAGCTTGATCTCCTTGTAGCAGTCGGCGAATCAGATAGTAGTGGCTCATACACTGGATTCCGTGTTTTGGGCGTGTTTGAGACCAATTGTGTGACATCCTTTTCGGCTGGCCTTAGTTGAGACTCAAGGTTTGCTAATGAATATATGGGCCCACGTGACCTTTCAGCCTTTTGCAACATGTTTATTGCACTGGGATGGTATGTATATCTGAAATACTTCAGGGCTAGAATGGGACCCATCCCCACCGCAGTAATTAGCTGAAATTAGAAACAAGTTATAAAAAGATCAAAAAGAAAAAAAGAGATTAACTTGATGATGATGACGTCGACAAAGATGTTGAAAATTCAATGGTTATAAAACAGTTCAGTCCTATCGGATCTCTAAAAATAGCTTGGATAAGTAGATAAAAATTCAATGGTTGTAAAATAGTTCAGGACACTTTAAAACCTCAATATTCAATATACCATCTTGCATAAATTTAAAGGGAAAGGATTCCTTGATGATGGGTTTTTTTGACAATCTCAACAATGGTACTTCAAATAAATTAAAAAAAAATCTTAAAAATAGAAAAAAGTTTTTAGATATATTCTTCAAGTTATAGATTGATAGTGTTTCAAATTTCATACAATTTAGTTATCATTTGATAGTCCATCAAAATTTTATACAATTGCAATTGTTGTAATTTAACGGTCTTTCATGGACCATTGAACGATAACTAAATTGCATGAAATTTGAAACACTATCGATCTAAAATATATTTATAAACTTTTTTCTATTTTCAAAATTTTTCTTGAATTTATTTGAAGTACTATAATCAAGATTGTCAAAATAACCCATTGTTAAGGGATTCCTCCCCAAATTTAAAGTATCTTACATCTAAAACCTAAGACGGTGAAACATATCAACTCACTTTAAAATTTCTCTACCTGAATTACCCAAATCACTTCTTTTTTTCCTTAATTAGGGGGACAGGACAGGTGCATCTATAGGGTATTTCTAAATGGAGCAACACAAGATGAATTATCTTTCCTGCATGGCAGGGGGTATACAAGCATACTTTATACTTCTTTTGAGATCGTACATGATCTTTCACCATTTGGGTTTTGGAGGAAATAAGCATGCTATAAGACTTCACTCAAGGTATAACAGTATGTGGAACAATCAACTCTGAGAGGTTTATTCAAGAAACAAAGGAAGGGGGCACAATATTTCTTAGGCAAATTGTTAAATGAGCTAGTTCAAAAGTACCACACGAGCAATGAGTAAAATACTAAAATGTAATTAGAATGCTCACAAGCATAGTGATCCAGTAAGCTGGATCTCTGCTGAGACGAAACATGATGGTGTACATGCCAGCTGACGGTATACTGCTAATTACAAAATTAATTGCATAGAAGGCCAAGAAGTTGCCCCATATTGCAAGAACTTGCACGGATGTAAAAGAACTGTAAGAAAGGAAAAAAAATAAAAATAGAGCTAAAACTTATGCAGCAAATAGTCAAATTTGAGTTTGGCAGGGCTTACACATGAAATTAAAAACTTACTTCATTTCCAGGGTAACAACAAAAGCTTGTAGCCAGATAGCACCTGAGAGAGCAACCAGAGAAAGCTCTTCCATTTCGCTTTTTTCATTAGCATATGCATGTATTGTTATTAAGAAAACTACCAATGCCTGTAATTCAACCAATACCACAATGCATGTTTCAAATGAGGGATAAGAAGGCAACAGACATAAAAAAACAAATACGAAACAAAATTGATACTCACATGATATAACGATCGGCCAAACCATCCAGCGAAGGTGCTTGGGTTAAGGAGCCTGAAAATGTAATGGTCTTTGTTTACTGAAAATTGAAGAAATACAGAATAAAAACATACAGGAAATGATCCTAGACACTTATTTTTTCTATGTGATTTTGAGTTTGATCAGATTGCTATCCTTAAGTTTGAAAGTGCTCAAACCAGTTACGACAAGTCGGTTCACCTCTAATGAGGAAAATTAATCCTGAATTTGAGGGGAAAATGCTCCATAAATATGTGATGTTCACGCTTCCAACTTACAATAAGCATCTTTACTAATCCCAAGTAGGAAATCACCACACTAGGAGTTGGGAGACATGACGTTAGGGAAGAGTTGTAATAAAAAAAAGACATTAGAGAAGAGATAAAAAGAACTAAAGATAAATTACGAAAAAACTTTGCACAAATAGGCGAACCAGGTTAATTTATTTGCTTAACCTGCTTATCCTTTCGTATGCATTGATGTATGCCCCCGAAAACTATTGGTTACAATGTCTTTACAAATCTGACATTGTATATATATTCAAGAGTTGAAATGTTTACTGTTTTTTATCTTTACCTTCCTGCCTGACAATAAATAAGAATCCGTGGGTTTTGCATGACCATCTTTTCCGACAGATCCTTGTCAAGCACGCTTGTCAAGACAGGTATGCTGGTATAGAACACATTGTAAGCCATCAGGCTTACCGAGTTGAATAAGCTGGTCCCAGCAATGCCAGAAAGAAAAGAAAAGCTGCCAAAAAAAATGGGCATGATCGGAGTCAACACAACAGCATGGATTACATATAAAGATAAAGGACTAAATGATATAGAAGGCATCTTACAGGATCTGAATAAAGCAAATCAAAAGAGACTTGTAGAAGGAATATTGTGAGAGAAATGCAGTTCGATTATATGAGTATCGGCCATGAACAAGTATCAACCTCTTCAAAAATCTGAACTCTACAAGATCCAAAGGATAAGTCATCAAAATTTTAAGTACTTGTGGACAAATCATATGAGAAATTCTCGATGCAGCATAAAGCAACATAACATACTTCCAATGCTATAGTCAGCAGCTCTTGCAGCTTGGAGCCCTTCTCTGCCACTAATTCCTACACCTATATCAGCCTGTTGGATCATCCTCACATCATTTCCACCATCACCAATCGCTAGAGTTCGGTAATCACATGATTTTAGGAGTTGCACTAGCTGCAGTAGATACAAATTATATTAATCACCAAATTAACTGTGAATTCTTTTATCAAGTAGTTAACAGTAGCCACTCCAATACCCTGTTTTAATATATTGGCGCCATATTCTTTATACTAACAGCTATAATTGTTGCCACTCACCAAATTGAAACATAAAAAATGAAAAAAAACAGTTGGTAACATAATTGAGAGAAGAAAATACCAGTCAATAACAACTAACAAGTGCATAAGAATTACCTGTGCTTTCTGGGAAGGAGTTACACGACAGCAGATTGCAGTGCGGGATACAACAGCCAACTCTGTGAAGGCTTCTTTGTAGTGCCTGAGAATAATCTCAAGAGCCCACCCATCCACAACAAATGCCAAATCCTGTATTCATAAAACAGAAATAAATGCACTGAGCTTCATCACTTGAACTAGCTGTAAGAATTATAACTATCATTCTGGTACTTTTTTCTTTGTGTGTGTTTTGTGAAGAGGGGGAGGAGGGGGGGGGGGGGGGGGGGGGGGGGGCTGTGGAAGTCGACAAGTAATGTGCCATAGTTTGCAAAAGCACAATGCCATAACTGGTACAATATTAGTAAACTCACCTTTGGTTCTGATGATGTAACCTTCATTGTTAGTAGGACTCTCTCTAAGCTTCTCCCTACTTCATCCTCAGTATTTCCATTTAAATGCAAAAGCTGGCCTTTCGGCTCTGTAATGTGTTATCAGGAAATTAAGGCAATAAGCAGAAATTTAATTAGCTATCCAATATTCATTTTCAATTAAAAGCACCTGAAGAGATGAAATTGCAGAGAAGTGCAATTTGGATAGCAGTGCTTTGCTTATCACCAGTTAACATCCAAAAGTTTATCCCAGAGCGCCTCAGTATTTCAATCGTCTCTGGCACACCACTCTACCCAAAAAATAAAGTAAGAAAAAATAGTTTGATGCAATAAGTAAATAAATACAAATGCCATACAAGAACCCTAAAGTTAAGTACCATGCCCATGCCAAAATAATAATCAAAATTCCCTGTCAAGAAAGGGTTCTAATGGAACCTAATTTATACTACATTAAGGCTTGAGGAATTCTTACGAACTCAAAATTTATACTATGTTAAGCCAAAATATTAATAAAAAATACCTTTCAAGAAAATGTTCTATGCATCACCTACATTGAGGCTTGAAAAATTCTTACAAACTGTCATTCAGATAACAAATCTTTATATTTACCTGAAGACGATCCTCTATTGCAGTGGCTCCAAGAATTTCAAGGTCACGCTCCAATCTCTGACAGACATCAGCAACTTTCCACTACATTATAAATAGGAGACCATAAGCAAACATCAAACTTTGTATCCAACTTTCCAAAAAAGAACGGAAAAAAAAGAAACATCAAAGGTACCCTACAAATGTCATGGTTTCTTCAATTACTTTAATAACCCAGCAACAATATTGAAGCGAGTCTATGTCACTATGAAGCACCATATCACTACTTCCAATTGCTATATAAGTTAAGAAAATGTGATGTGAAAAATAATACTTCCTTATTATATCTATATTACATTCCATGGTTTCATTACATCCCACGTAACACAATTTCAGAGAGAGACGGCTAGAATTCAAAACTAGACTATCTAAACTGGTTTATTACCTCTCGATCAATTAATGAGCTGCTAGCTTCTATAAACAACTTTGACCATTTGAAATATTCATCTTCTCTCAATTCACGCCATCCCAAGCAGAGAGTACGCAATCCTAATTGCGCATACTGTTCTACTGCATCAACATAGACTCTGATTTGTTGACCTGAAATTCAAAAATCACATGAGAAACCATTCAGAAAGCAACAATGTTTTTTTTTTGATGTAGCAGTCGAAAGACCTAATTTAATTTCCTTAAATAAAATAAAAAAAGTACAAATTTTTAGTAGGTAAAAAGTAAAGAAAGTAAAACTTCAAACTGCCACAAGTTACAAACTCATGCAGTACACAGTACGGTGTCATTACTCTGATTGGTAGATATTTCTTTGTTCTTTCACTGTGGTGTTTCTTCTTTTATTTTCTTTGGGTGGATGCAAATTTCATTGCACATAGATGACTTTTTTAAGCACATAGGCTCATGAAAATTGGAAACCATGACATCTGTCACTAACAGACATGAGAAATATAGATAACATGTATACCATAAACCCTTGTAAAGCTATCCCATTGTATTAAAAGCCAGCATTGTTTTCGTTTCCTCATATTTAACCCTATACTATAGTCGAGAAAATTAAATTGACAGGCGCCACACTTGTTGAAACTGACACAATTGGAAACTAAAATTAGGTTACTCTAGATCATAAAATAGGTTATAATGGAATGCTCTGGCAATTTAAAATTGTTTGGGCTTTGGAAACCAATCAAAAGCAATTTAAGAAGAACTTTTTTGACGTTGCAAAAGAATGATCGCACCAGATACAATACGTAGAAATAAAGCACATCTAAATTTGGAAAATACATATAAATTTCTTTTTATATCTACAAATTCTGGCCCGGGTGTTGGGGTTGGGGGATGCTTAAGGTGACCCTGCAGATTAATTAACCAGTACATTATAGATGACTCTACAAGTTATATAAAATTTTACCTCGATAACAGCAAGGGAAAATAGACTCATCAGCGCCTTTGGTTAAGAGCAGAATTGTGCCAGTCTGGCAGTCCTTCACCACAACTGACATTCTTTTTCGATCAGAAGTAAACTCTAGTATGTCAAGTATCTCGTACAACATGTGTTGACCGTTGAAATTGATTCCTGTGAAAGAAAGATTGATGCATGAAAGAAAAAAGACAGGATGTCATGAACACGTTGATAAAGTCCATAACCAAAAGGTTAACAGTTTCTACCAAATATCAGGTGCCGGGTTTGTTTACAATTCTAACCAGTAAACCACTAACTAAACTGAACTAAATAGGAAACAAAATCATAGAAACACAGTACTTCACAGCAAAGAAAAAATTTGACCACAAACCATACAAAAGTCAAAAAGGCTAAAACCCTAATTTTAAAAGTTCGTTTATAAAACTAGAATACCATGAAAGATATACGAAGAAAACGTTCGTGTTAGGCTTAAAATGTTCGTGTTAGGCTTTTAAACTTTACAATGCCTACCACACAGGTCCTGGATGAAAACACACATCTAAATCCACATTATCATTCTAACATAGATGACATGCTTCGAACCACATAAACAATGATTAGAAGTTTCAGAAAAATCCCATTTTGGTATGACTCTGGCTCTAGTTCCTATATTCTAGGGTTCATGGTTTAGGGTTTAGGGCTTAGGGATTAGGGTTTAGGGCTGAGGGTTGAGGGTTGAGGGAGGGTTGAGGGCTGAGCGCTAAGGGTTTAGGGTTTAGGATTTAGGGTTTAGGGTTTAGGGTTTAGAGTTTAGGGTTTTGGGTTTAGAGCTTAGGGTTTTGGGTTTAGAGCTCAGGGTTTTGGGTTTAGGGTTTGGGGCTTAGGGTTTAGGGCTTAAGGTTTAGAGTTTTTATTTGAATTATGGACCAAAATGTCTCGACTTCAATAAACAAACATTCATGCCATCACAGAAGAGAAGTGTTGGCAATGAATACATTAAAGGCACAATTCCATATTTGTATATCTAATTGTGTTTGGCTACGGTGCTACGCGTAGCACGGATGACTCGTGTGCTACAAACCGTTTTTCCATCTTTAAAGTTTAAATGATCGATCCGACCGGTTAAAATATTTTTCATATGAAAATCTAGTTGAGGACCAAATATTATATTTTTTTAGGATTTTTTACTATTTTTTAAGATAGCTAGAAAACGACTCCTTTTGAATGGCTTATAATAATTAAATCAAGTGATTTTTTAGCTATCTTAAAAAATAGTAAAAAAATTCTAAAAATGTAAAATTTGGCCCCAAACTAGATTTTCATATGAAAAATATTTTGACCGGTTGGATCGACTATTTGAACTTTGAAGACGGAGAAACGGTCCGTAGTACACGGGTCATCCGTGCTACGCGTAGCATCGTACGTAGCCAAACTCTATCTAATTTGGATTTATGTTTTTGCTTTTTACAGAAGTTGGTGAAACCAATTGGTACAAAATTTGACAGCTTGGCACCATAATGGAACAAAATTTAAAAACCAAATCTCAGAAAAGGGTGGCAACACCAAGCTATATTTATGTAGTTTACTACCGAGATAATAACTTCTTAAGAGGAATTACCTACCAACAATGCTACCCTTTTTGCTGACCAGTACCATATGCAAGCATGCAGCAGCATTAACAAGAGCATCTTCATCTTGTGACTGTGATTTGTACATAATGTCTCCATTTTTGCTAGAATCCAAATAAAAGTACACATTTTAGCAGAGGAGTTTTTAAGAGTGATTATTTGTCATATTAAGCGATCAGGATCTAAGTTAAACATGAATAGGGGTGTAATACACAGAGAGTAAAAAAAAATGCCCAGAAATATCATAGTATCAAGCGTTCAAAGATCACAAAATGCAAGGTACACTAATATTACTGAAACTGACTGGTACATAGCCTCAAGTGCATTTATGCCCCCAAATATTTCTTCAATACCTAAATATTGTTGCCAAACTTAGCTTCAATTCAGCAAATAACACCACAAAAGCACTGAAGACATGGGACAAACAATGACTGACATCTGCCTTGTACAAAATGGGAACAGCACAAATTTATTTAGTTCATAGTCTGATAAAATCATCTGAGGAGAACTATCAGATTCCAACAATTATTTCATCCATACAAGAAAAATGGTGCATCAAATATTTACCTTTCAACAGGAATAACAGTGTTGCAAAGAGTCATGATTAAGAGAAATCTGATGACATGACTCTCACTGCTAGTAACAGCATTAAGCAGTTTGGTATCTGATATGCAAAAAGAAAAAAAAAAGGATGAGTGGACAGAGACACACAAAGATCACAAGTTCAAGCCAATTACAGTGTGAACAGGAAGATCACAACCTTTCAAAGCATCACCACTCTCATTCCCATAAAATGTTCCATTAATGCAACATCTCCTAAAGATCATTTTATTCTCTGTCAGAGTCCCTGTTTTATCTGTCAAGATGTATTCAACTTGCCCCAAGTCTTCACTAATTGCTGTGCTGCAAAAACAAATAAAAAATGATATCCAAAACATTAAAGCATGTCCTGGATATAATAGGTGTTCAGTATACAAGACTTGGTGCACGTGGTGGAATCGATTTTCTCCTATTTTTTTCAGCACTCAAACCCCATGCTTACTGGGTTTTGCATATCAAATCATGATTTTAAAAAATTTCAACCATGACCAAGAGAGGAAGTTCACACCGAAAGCTAATAAACTAAATCAGAATGGGTGCAATTCACCAATGGATATTCAAAACAGTAAAAAATAACAGTGACAATGAGTACAGAAGTTTACTTAGCAGCGTGAGAAGGAGTATTAGTTTCTTGATCAAACATTTCTTCATCCCAGTCAATGAACTTTGCGTATATGCTTTTCACAAAGTCAAGTGAAACCTACAAAGAAAAGATATTCATTCATGGAATAGTTCATATTTGAACCAAAAGCAAAGAATAAGAGCCATAAAACCTTCTAAAACCACTGATTGTAGGATAGTAAACTCATTTATTCCTTTCAAAATCTATGGAGGTGTTTTGTGTAGTAGTGGTGACTTAGGTGCTTTAATTCACCAAATGGAAGTGCTTAAGCCTTAAGGTGATTTAAGATGGAGTGAAGTTCAATAACCAGACTCAACTTTGGACATGTTTTACCTTCACTATTTCACTTGCTAACATAGTATGTTAACATCAGGACAATTTAGTCTTTATATTTGTTACTAGTAAATCTAATTCACCACTACTAATGCTATAAAATGGTTTAACATTTCCTTTGCTTTAATTTTACTTCAATTACAAAGCGTAAGGCAAAGTTTAAGGTTTATATCACCAACAGAAAAGTACATACCTTTATAGAAATAGGAATCATTATCGAGCATAATAACTCGAATCGTAATGGTATTATAATGAACTCATACCATGGATCTACATCAGCATATGCAATATACCATTGCTGCAAAACAATAGCACAATTAGAGGACAGAATAATATATCAGTTGACAATAAATCAAGCACTGTAGACATTGGTTACAGATATCATTAATATTTAATATTGATCAGAGACTCACAACAAGCACTGTAGACATTGGTTACAGATATCATTAATATGTAATACTGATCAGAGACTCGCAACATTTAAATAAGTTCTACAATGCCAAACATTCTTGTGGATTTTGTTATTCTTTTCAAGGGTTGGGTACTCTTGGCAATGAGTATTTTGACAATCTAGCGATACACTTCCAAAAATCATAATAGAAAAAAGGACAAAACTTAGAAATAAAAGAACTTCACAGTCTGAAAATTTTGAGACTTGCATTTTATTTTTGTTTTGTTCTTCTGCAATTGAAGAATGATGGAACTGAAGTATGCAAATGCAACAAAATGAAATAATAAAAAGACATTACCTTACGAGATTCAGTATCCTTCCAAATATTACCAGCAAATCCTAGAACAACAACAACGGATATTTGAAACAAGAAGATTGCACCCGTCAACTTGTCGATCATTGCATCGACAGCTGTAAGTTTGGGCTCTGGTATGCCCCTACTCATTCCCAACTTTGTTTCATTGCCTGAGAAAATATTTATAATTTTCTAAATATTAATTAAAATACATACCTATTTTACAATTTCAATAACTGAAGAGAACAAGTGCAAATCAAATTTTATACCAATTCAGAGGGTCTAATGCAGATAGCACACAAACTATCAATGTAAGAGACTAAAATGAAAAAAGAAATGACTAAGAGCATGTTCGGAAATTAACCTTAAAATCAGAATGCCAGAATTTTATTTGAATGTAGTGTTATAACTTAGTAAGTTGGATAGGAACAAAGGCAGAATTGAAGAATGAATAATGTTGAAAATTGGGTACAAATTGCCAATATGGAGTATGCTGTAGTTTACAATTATGGTAAAACATTATGAAATTGGAAAAATATTTTCATGATCTCAAACAGACACCAATAAATGACAACAACAAAAAGTAAAACTGTTCACTGATTTGAAGAAAAATAATAACAAACAACATTTTTTTATCACACAAGTTACGGACCCAGATTAACTGTTTTGAAATCCTTGATCACTTGACAATGTATACTTGTTTAAAACATATTCATTACAACATTTCTTTTTACAACTAATTTATCTGACAGCATCTATTACTGTTAATTATTCCTAAAATTTTACAAAACATGGTTTATTTTGAAAAACAACAAAAAAAATTACTAACTATCACGATCTTCAAAGTAACTTTCAGTGCACAAAGAACACAACTACACGTTCTACAATGTAAAGTAACTAACCAGTATAAACAGCCACACCACAAGCCCATTCAGTGTTTCTCAAGTAGCAGGATTGTAAAAGAGTGTTGATTATGCTCAATGGACATATATCATTGTCGATAAAGGGGGGGAAAAGCCGCATATTTGCATCAAATCTTCTGATATCTTTATCTGGATTTGGGCACTCAATGACCCCCTTTGGCATTGACATGAGAAAGTTAGGAACTAAAATAGAGCAAAACCTAATTGAAACTAAAAAGAAAAAAAAAACAAAGTCGGTTGCAGTTTTGGTCATTTAACTACCTTGATCTTGCAAAGTTGCTCAGCATCGAGACCGGCACAACTTGGTGGGATTACTCTTGTCTTGAGGTCTGTTTCTCCATCTAGAGCAGTTGTCTAAAAACACAAAAAGAAAACTAAAATACCATGGATCATGAAACATCACAATTCCTCCAATGTAAAGTACTAAAAATTAGAATGCCGTCGACTGGTACAAAGACTGTTACATTACTTTAGTTTTGTACAAAGTGTGAGAGTTATGCCTAGTATAACAGTCAAACACACCAGCACCTTGCTAATGAAGCTTGGCAAGAAAAGCATAGTGCCAAGTGCCAACCAATAACAGATGAACTTTGATTTTTGGAACTATAAATTGCTATAATAAGCTGCACCAAGTTATGAAAATTAGAAGTGAAATGACTGATATAAATATAAGAGAAAATGCGAAAAAAGTCTGTTGAAATTGCTTTACCTCAACACAGCATATGCCTTGTGGATCAGAAGTCCCAATTATGACAAGATCACAAGGGACCTCTTCATTTTCTCTAAGCCACACTATATTACCGACATGTATTTCTTGGGCTTGAATCTGCATAAGAAGCCAAATGTTTCATTTCACACCCCAAAAGTTAGAACATACAGCTAAATTTGGCATTATAAACTGGCATAAGCTGCATCAACCTAAGATCGGGATTCTGACTAAAAAAAATTGATGGTTCATTACTGGTATTTTCCTCTAGAATCAATTATCATTACTTTAATAAAAATTTGAAGATCTCACCAATTTCTATTATGCAACAGAATCATGATAAATTTCAAAATAAAATATTCATAATGCATTCCTCTCAGGGAAAAAGTAGTCTTAACTTCAATTGTCAGAGCCCAGAAAATGCTGTAGTTAAAGGACAACCATGGTAAAGATATGTCTAAGGCTCACCAATATTTTATCTTACTGAATCCTCTAACCATCTAGCTGAATCTCTAAATGACCTTCAAAAATTGAATTTGATCTACTCTTTCTAATAGTACAGGGAAATGTCTGCGCAGTCCATGTCACATGTCATACAGAAGGGACAAAAGTTAAAAAGGAAAAAGAAGAGCATACATTTCTTCGAACACCATTTTTCACCACCCAAACATCCTTGCAATTTGCTTGCCGGTCAGAGACATAGCGGTTATAGTCATCCCATGCCTCCTTTGTGGCAGATACAGCAAATATGAAGATAAGTGGACCCCACGTGCTGGCTGGGTTGACCGGCGTAATGAGGGACCACAGTTGTAGGCAAGCAATCAGCAGGAAATATAGATTCATAAACCGTCTATATTTTGAAATACAGGTAAAGTAAGCTGAGCCCCAATATTTTTGGAATGTTGTTGCAATTTAGGCACTATAGGTTAAATGCTCTTTTACTTTTCTTAGTGCCTGTATCATCTATTCTAAACTGACTTTTTACACTTTATGGCAATTGTAAGTATTGTTGTGATCATCTTTTCAATTACACAATAATACAATAGTAAAGTTGTACTGTAGGACTACATGATTTCAGGTGTACTACATGAATACATGATGGTGTAAGTAGAAATAAAAGCAAATCTAAATCTGCCAACACTTTTTCTAACAAAAAGGTGGCCAGAAAACTACAATAGGTAATGTTTGAAACCATGAAATTCCTCACTATAAGTTCATTGATGAACATGCTCACAGAAAGAGCAAGGTAAGCAAGATTTTGCTAAAATATTTCAGCTTTTGCTTTACCAGAGTCTTCTTCACACCAGAATTCACATGTAGCAGCTTGTGACCATGTCTTAATAAAATTTTGGTACCTTACTAAGACTTAAATTGAACCAAGTTGCTCTTTTTGTTTGCTTAGTTTTGCACCCAAAGTATAAGGTGCTTCTGTTAATTAGATTAATGCATTTTAATTGATTTGTAGTTTAAGAAAGAAAGACAAACCTAAATTGCTCCCATAGATTCTTGGGAAGAAAATTCAGTAAGGTATATTTGGTGTTAGAGATTCGGTTATCACAATACACATCCTGATATGAATCATCATTTATGTACACAAAGCGCTTCATGTTTACAGAATCCAATCATACATCAGCAGCAGCAGAATTGAAGAATTGGGAACTCTTGAGAAGATCTGCAAGACCAATGCAATAATAAGTTGGATCAATTTCTCCATGAAATAGCAAGGTTTCTGATACAGAAATCACAACAAAATGCTGCCATCCTTCATGCCATTCTCTGTTCTTCATTTACTTCTTCCTCTCACCTATTCCTTTTGTCAGGATCAGTTTGGTTTTCTTAGTTTAGTTGAGTTATGATTTTATGAAGGAAAGAGGGCTCTTGATAATTGAAAATATAAAACAGAAGTATTCTGAAACTTCAGCCATTAATTTGGAAAACGCCAACAACCATATAGCTCAGTGAATTTGGCTAACTGGTGGCACTCTACTGAAAAGAAGCATCAAGTTGATAAACATAACTTAGATCCAAAATTGGATAAAACCCATTAAGCAGGTCAAACACTTCGCATTTCGCGCACACAATACAATGGAGTGCTATAACAACTGATAATACAAGCAGCAACAGCTCAATAGGACATAATACTAACTTCCTTTCTCCTCAGTCTCTCGGTCTCTCTCTGCCTGCCTGCTTGTCACTTGCCCCTTCTGTCAGCACACGGGCCGAGACAGAAGGCAAAAACACTTTGATCTACGGAACTTGTTAATTTACGCGAAGGTTGAGGTGGGGATCTCTTTTCGGAGCAATATGTTCGGCGAATCCGATCGTCGTCGGAGGATGACTCGGCGAGAGAAGGTGACGCCTTGACGGAGGAGAGGAGATTTGGACTGGTCGCTGGTCCGATCGGCTCATTTCCTGATTCGATTTAAAAGTCATCGGATTATTCATTTCGTTATTGCGTGGCATTCGGTGTTGCGTGATACTTTCTTATCTGGTTAGTTAATACTTAATATCACGTATATATCCTTCAACTTATTTTTTTGTTTCATATTACTCATCAACTCTTTGACAGATGCATATATCCTGTAAATTTTATTTTTTTTATATTTTATATGTTAACTAATCAATATATATTTAATTATATTCTTAACCTTCTAGATATTTGTATATTTATCCTTCAACTGTAAAATTTTTATTTTATTTTATATGTTGCGCGTAAGGAATATATCCCGGCTCTAACATTATATTTCATCATTACAAGCTAATCTTAATAATATTTTTATTATTAAAAATTTAACGTTACATATCATGGAAAATTTTAATTAAGTATTATGGACATATGGCATTGCCAAAAGTTGCTCGTATGAGTGACATCTCTCTTTTTTTATTATTCTTTTTTTTTGTTCTTGCATAAAAATGTACTAACACACTTATTTGTTGAAATGATCTGCGAATCATTCTGAATTAATCTATATATAAAAATATTAAATTGAGTTCGAGACTTTTCAATCGTGGTGTCCGATTTAGTTCCGGTTCATATATTAGTTGTGTGAAATATTCTAAAGTTTTATTCTAATATAAAATTTCAGCAAAATATAGATAGTAACTATGTAATTTAATCTCTAAATAAATTAAATTAATCTTAATTCTAGTATAACAATTAATTCGTTGATGTGTATTTGTATCGGACAAATTTTGAAAAATCTTGTTTCTACCTCTTTGCTTGTTTTTATATGCTACTGATTTTTATCGAGAACTTTTTTATTGAAAAGATGAGAGTTAAACTCTTAAATTTTATGATTATTTATAAAGACTACTCATTCAAATTTCGAACCCACAATCTCCCACATAGTGATTTATTGAGAACTTTTAGGTATTACTACTAGATTTGTTTCTCATGAACAATCTTTTTAGGACAAATGTACTCAATTATCCTTAGAACAAACTCAATTTCTTCAAGCTCTTTTTACTACCTTAGAAATTAAAAACATAGTTTTTACTTATAATCCTAATAAGACATCATGACGTTTTTTTCCTTTCAATTTCTATCAATTTTTTTTATATTTAGTTTCAACTAATGTTATTAATTTAGTTCAAGCTTCTTACTCTCATCAATTAAATGTTTCTAAACTTAATCTTGTTACAATTTATTTGATACCAAAAAAATTAAATGCTTTAAAAATTATAAATTTTGGACCAACCAGTCTAATTAATTATAGTTTTAAGATAATTACTAAGTTTTAAATTGGTAGATTAGCTTCCATTATGGATTATTTGATAGATCAATCTCAAGCAGCATACATTAAAAGTCGTATGATTATGAATAATATAGTTTGTGCTCATGAAGTGTTACATCAAGTCAGGTTCTCAAAAACAAAAGGAGTATTTTTTTAAAATCAATTTCAAAAAGGTTTTTGATCGTGTTAATTGAGATTTTCTTTTGGGGACTAGTTGAAATAGTGGTTTTGGAACTAAATGGATTGCATGGATTAAATCCATACTTGATGGTAGTAAAACTTTTCATCTTCTTGAATTCAAGGGTTCATATAAAATAGTCTCTCTTCTCATTTAAAATAATGTGTATAAGTGTATAATATACTTAATGTAAAACTTAACTCTTAAAATGATCTAATTTTTTATATGATCATTTATATATTATTATATATTTAATTATATTATTTATTATTATAATTATCATTATTACTTAGCATTCAAAAATATTATGTCTAAATTTTTTTACTGTGAAATTTTATTAAATATATTTAAAATTTTATATTGTTAATTATTTATTTGAGGATTACCTTATCGGGTGAAATCCGAGTTACACTAATGATGACAATGATAATGATGATCGAGAAGATTTAATTAACCCTCGATTATTCTAAAAGATAAAACATGTAAATATTATTGTCTACATTTGATTAAAATTATTTAAGTTTACTATCCAACAGTATCACGTTTAGTTTAAGTTAGTTTCAATTTATACTACTGACAAATAATCAATGTTTAGTTTCTGCGTTGCGATTCACTGAACCTAGACATATTTCTCCATACCATGCATCTTGACGCGGGAAGCAATCTCGTTTTCTCTCTTTAAAATCGGCTGTAACATCTCCAAACTCTTCTCCCATTTCTTAACCTCACACCATCACACCCTTGTCATACATGCAATCATCTGAAGTGCTCGATCGACCTGATCAGTCGGTTCCAATTTTACCATTTCACCGAAATTTAATTGTAATTAACCAATTATACAAATGTCATCAACGTCAAGCATGTACGTGGCTGATTAAAGCACTTGGAAAAAGTATGTTATACTTTTTTTGGTTTAAAGCATTTCTGATGGTACACAACTGTTTTTTTTTCTTATGTTGTTTATTTTTGTTTTCTTATATTTTCTTTATTGCTTAAATATATATAATTAATAGTAATGTATACATTTCTGAAAATTATGTATTGTACTATATATATATATTTTTTTTAGAAAAGTATAAATAAAATTGTACAGCTTAATTGAAAATAATGCACAGTATGTCATTAGCAATTTAGTATTTTTATCTACTATTACTAGCATTATTGTTGTTAGCATTATAGTTTGTGGGACATTGTATCGATAAAGCACAAGCATTAATTATCTTTTAAGAAAATATAATTACATGTTAACAGTATGCTCGCGATCGTTTCTTGATCACCAGTCCCGTTTGATCCAAATTAATACAGTGAATATATGGAAAAATAAATCTTTTCAGAAAAGAAAATCTGACCTATGTGTTTACGTATCTGCACATGTACCAATTATTAGTGGTAACATAATGATCTCAGAATGTCGACATGTATAAAAAAAACTAATAAATGAAGCTTATTCCCTTACAAATCCTTCAAACCCTAACAAATATCTTCGCCTTCTCTCACTTCTCAGCTGTTCAATCTTCAAAATCAACATATGAGCATTTAAACTCCTCAAAACCCACAATGAAGCTCTTTAACGCTGATGCGAGGGCCCGCCTCAGCTATCCTGCTGAGCCTCATGCATGTAGCTACTCCACCAGCGGCAGCGATCACGATTCCCTTTCTTACCTCGTGCATGCCTTTTTTGAAAACGAGTATGAGATCAGGAAATCCACCTTCCCTTCAACCTCTGGAGATGATTCAGACTCCGATATGGAATCCAGCTCAACTGATCGTGCAAAACAAGCAGCTGGGGAGATAAGGAAGCTTCTGAAGCCAAGAACGAAGCATGACCCATTTCGCCTACAACTTTACTCTGATGTAGAGGATGCAATGGAAGCACTTGCACCAATCAAGGCAAACCGATCTGGCGTCAACCGAGCAGTTATGACTCGATTGAGAGAGAAAGGTTATGATTCTGGTCTTTGCAAGGCAAGGTGGGACGGATCAAAAGGTCTTGCTCCAGGCAGTTACGAGTATATTGATGTGATGCAAATGGCAGTGGATGGGAAGAAAGAGAGATATATTGTTGATGTATATTTTACAGCCGAGTCCGAGGTGGCAGGGCCAACGGACGAGTACAAAACCGTGTTGTCTGCACTGCCGGAAGTGGCATTGGTACGACCAGAAGAGGTAATTAATGAGAATTACATAAAATATTATTTGAAATTCACAGTTAGCTATCTTTCTGAATATATTTGTTTCTTCTTCTACTTATATATAATTAAAAAACGTAATTGTATCCTTTTCCAACTTGTATAACTCTAATTTTTGGAATTGGTTTTTCCCTTTACAAATTTCGACTTGAATTACTCTCATTTTCTACTTAATTAAACTTAATTAAATTCAAAGCCTTGGAGAGGCCTTGCCTTCTGCTTCAAAGGAAAATAAAAACAATGAAACTTAAAAAATCAATTTCACTGCTTTGTCAAAATTTATAATGGGAAGGGATCACTTGACAATGGTTATCTTGACAATCTTGACAATATATTTTTAAATAATTATGAAAAAAATCTTTATGAATATGTTCTTCTATTATAGATTGATAGTGATTCAAAATTGAGCAATTTCATTATCATTTGATAGTCCATCAAAGGCCGTGAAATTATAACCATTACAAATTCTATAAAATTTTGATGATCCTTGATGGAGTATATATCAAATGATAATAAAGTTGTATGAAATTTGAACCATCATCAATCTATAAGTAGAAAAATATTTTCATAAAACAATTCTATTTTTAAGATTTTTTTAGTATTTATTTAAAAATTATTGTTAAGATTGTCAAAATAACTCATTGTCAAGTGATCCCACCCATTTAATTTATAATTAAGGTATCTCAGAAACCAACTAAATGTTCTGCAAATTAAAGCTAAAAACTGAATTAGAGCTTTTTGTTGCGGTAGCAGATGAGACGAGTGTTGCGCATTTTGGCAGACGAGGCCAAACAGTCGTTGAAGAGTCGGGGTTTGAGTGTGCCGCCATGGAGGAAAAGGCAATTTCTTATGGCCAAGTGGCTCGGTCCCTACAGACGAACAATGAATCCCGTGCCGGCATCAATGGGAATGGCAGCTGGATCAGATGCCAAGTGTCGTGCAGTCGGCTTTGTGGTGTGCCGCAATTGCACTGGCAACAATATACATGATTGCTGATGAAATAGTGAAATATCATTTTCGTTTTTATCAGGGGCTGATCGGATATCTGATTCTTGATTGATAGTACGTACTGCATTAATAAGTTGCTCTATGTCAGCCTTTGGATCTATGGTGATGTCATTCAACGGCTCGATTGCTTTGATGGTGTGGACAGTCTGATCAAGGTGGGGCCATGTAATTTTGTATTCAGAGGTGTAGAATTATCGAAGCAGAGAATATGCGGCGGATAGAAGGGGGGTTGGTGGTGTGTTAGAGCATTATGTGATTGTTGATGCCTTGATGGTGATGACAACTTGTTTGATAGATATATAATCGTACATATGAATTTGATAATTTTCCTTGAGAGGTATATAATCGTACATATGAATTATGACGGAGGTGTGTAAAATATAGTGACGTGCCTTTTGGCACTTTTCTGAATAGTAGACTGTATTGCAATAGTTTGTACAATTTTTACCGATAAGGCGTTCATGAAGGGTGATTCTCCAGTATACCAAACGAAAGAAAAATTTGACGGTCTATAATTTTTAATCTAATGAATGATATTTAATTAGTTAAAAGATTAATCATGAGGCAGACAAGTAATTCAAGTAGATGAAAAAATTTAAACAATATCAATGGTGAATTTTTTTAATGATGTGACGAGTTAAAATACTTAATCATTTTTATGTAGTGTAATTTGACAGAATTATTTTAACAAGTTGATCAATCTATATATGATTTTTTTATACCATTTGAAAATATATAATAATAAATAGCTAATTGGTTACATAATGCATAGTTCAAATGGTTACCAAATCAATGAACAACAAACTGGTCTGAAATAAAATTTCAAAATTTAGTGGTGCAACTCATCTGAAATGAAATGTAACCAGAATCGATAAAAGAAATTAATTATATTGAGTTCTTATCTCTTAAATATATCATAAACAATGTTCAGTTTGTCTGTGCTTGATCCTGACCCTGAAAATAATACAAACATAATTTTCTTTTTTTTTGAGAGAGAAAGATAAGAATCTAGCTCACAAATTTCATTTTGAGCCGATGAAAGTTTGAACCCATTATTTTTGAAGGTCATTCTAATTAATTATCACTTGAGTTACTAGATCAATGCAAACATGAGATTTATTTTTCCGGATCATTAAGATTAGAGTTATTACAACAAAAAATGAACTATTTTAGTTGAGAGAACTGGAGCAGTGTAAACTGTGCTTCTGTCCATTGGTATCTATCAGTATCAGTGCCTAAAACTCTGTTGTGTGATCTATGATCCAATCAAATAAAAAATAGTCTTTCTGAAATTCTGGGTCTGATAACAGTCATAAGACTTAAATGCATTTGTAGCATTTGTGGGCAGTGCCCCCTACTATGCCCTCTACTTCATTCACCTTCACTTAAACACGACTTTCACAATTTAGCTTTATAGGAGATCCATTTGTCATAAGTGTTTGGAGCAGTTGTGGGTAGCGACGGTACCAAGGTAGGTACCGACTGGCGTCCAGGTATTCTTTTGCTTCGCTAAAAAATAAATTTTATGTCATAAAAAATAAAGTTTTTTTTTTATCCAAACATTTTATTTTCTTAACTCAAGCATTCCATACCGATCATTTCTGGTTCTGCCTCTGATCGTGGGCACCATGTTGGAGACATTCTATATTTTTTCCATTGTGAAATTCTCTCAAGTGAACAGAACTGCTTCCTTGAATTTTTGACAAGCAAGGTTTTTTTTAGTAATTTACAAAATACAGTTGGTGCGTCAAAATATATATATGGTCCTTAAATATGATTCAGATAGAATAAAGGGGTTTTCTATAATTTCATATACGAAAGGGCTCGCGAATACTTGATAAACGACATTTCGCCCCCCCACATATCTGCAACTGTTGACAGATCTGTGAAAACTTGCGTATCAGCTTGAAATTTGTGAATCATGTCATGTGAAGCTCTAAATTTAAAATCCTATAATCATATTTTGAAATGCAATCTTCTAACTTGCTGGTTCCTGATTTGTGGATCCGATATGCCCATCCTAATTATACTGCACCTCCTTGAAGGGAATATTGGTTAGATAGATGTCATGCCACTGAGATTTAAAGCGACTGCTAATAGGCTATCGGTCTTTAACTACTGTGGTCCATTCCTGAAGAAAGAAAAGAAAAAAGAATCAAGTATTGGGCCGTAATTTTCTACTGGATCAAGATTTAAGGTGAGTGCTAATGGGCTATCCTCATGACATGTAGACGTAGTCAAAAGTCAAGCGTATAAATAAGTGAAACATTGAGATTCTATTTTCTGATCGGAAAGCATTATCAAAATCAATACGAAAATTGATATGAATTTTATTATTTATATTAATAACTTTATTATATATTTTATTTGTACCACACTTCAATTATTCAATTAGATAATATTAATATACATAATAACCCTTTAACATAAATAATAAAGTTTATATCGTTTTTGATATCTATGTATCAAATCCCTTTCTAAAATACACAAGTTTTTAAAAAACGGAAAGTTTTAACCATTTTAATGGTTTTGGCAAACTTTGGCGTTAAGTTTTTAGAAAAACGGATTTAACAGGTTTTTTGTGATTTAACCATTTTATCTCACGTTAAACTCGTTAAAACCGTTATTTAAAAAAATATTTAACGATTGATTTTTTTAATTTTAAATCTTAATAATTTGTGACCCTAAAATTTTATTTTTTCTATTTTTTGATGTAAATTAAGACTCTAATAAAAATAGAAAGCAAATACATCATGTAATAATAGTTTAATATAATTTAAGATTTTTAACTTTTAAGTACTTAATTAATATTATAATTATTATTTTTACTTAATTTTATTAATTTATTAAATATTCATGATATGATAATGTATTTCTTAATATTTTTAAATATCAATTAATAGATAAAAAATGATTGACTATTTTTTAATTTAACGACAGTATCGTTAACCATTAACTGGTCACCTCACCGTTAAAAGTCGTTAAACGTTTTTCTGAAAGCTTGAAAATACATATATATTTTGACGTAAATCTAAGCTTATCAAATATTAACTCCAAAATTATAATATGAATTTAGATACGGAACAACTTTATACAATGTTATAAGTTATAACTGAACCGCTGGACGCCGATTACAATCATTACTGTATTGATCGGTAGATTTTTGTCTTATTTCAAACTAGCCCAAACACAAGTTTAAAGCATCAAGGACTTTGAAGCTTATTTTTTTTCCTTTCCAAATACAAGTAACATAACTGATGCATCTTTATAAAATTATTAATTAACAGTAATATAAATTTATTAAAGCGTAAGGACCTAATATCACCGAGCTCCTTTAACGTTAATCTGACACTAGTTCTGACCATCATAGCAAATTAAGTAAATTAATTTGGATGGCATCGTACTTGAAACGAAACTCTAGAAATTTCTTATAGTATGTTCTGTCTCCTTGGAAATAATTCCAAATTGTTCTAATTTTTTTTTGAAATAGCACAAATTCGACGAAACTATTGCCAGGGGCCCAGGGCAAAAATAAGGTGATGAAAATATATGAAACAAAATCCAGAAATTTCTCAAACTTGAAATTAAGGATAACATTAGCTCCACGTAACTCTATTATCAGCCTTCAAAGAACTTTCGAAGGATAACCCAAACTCCCAAAGCAGGATTTATCTCAAAATTACATTTTAAAAAAAAAAGTAAAAAACAAAGTTGAGAATGAGAGATTTGAATTAGAGGCCTGAAATGTGGGGCCCACATGTCATTACCCTTTTTCTCTCTCTCTCTCTCGTTCTTTCCTTCCCCGTAGGACGTGGGGGCGACTCTTGCCGTGGGGATCACCCCTCGTTCCTTTCTCGTCGTGCTCGATCGAGATCCTCTCTCCATGCGAGCTCGGAGACGCTGAATCGTAAGACTGGATTAAGTATTAGTTTTGTCAAAATTTACTCTCTCTGGATTTCCTCCGTTCGACTTCTCTTTCTAACCCGAGTGAGGGTTTCTAAATCCTTCACACTCTCTCTCGCTTGGTGTGTTTCTAGTGTGCATGATTTTGGATTTTGAGAAAGGTTGCCATTATTGAGTTATTGTACGCCATGGGAACTGAAACCCTACCTCGGGCCCCAATGAAAGATGCATGGCTTACTCAATACAACAGATTACAACCTCTGTGGAGATCGGTGCAAGAGTCCTCTGTGGTTAGTTCTCTGAATTTTGATTGTGTTCTGTTAATTGGCTTCATTTTCTCTAATTGGTTTAAGTATTTGACTTCATTTCCTCTGTGGTTTGTTCTCTATTTGTTAGGTTTCTCTTCCAATCTCCATATCGAGAGTAAACCAGTTTGATGCTGCAAGGTTAGATGTGGAAATGTCAGCCATGCTTAAAGAACAACTTGTGAAAGTATTCACTCTAATGAAGGTACTTGCTGGTATGTTTTGCTGGGAAGTCTAGTCCTGTACGGACCATGCTTACTGTTGACACTGCTACCATATCTTAATGGTTGGAGGGACAGTATATTCTCTTATGAGTTATACCAGATTTTGTAGTCTTGTTATATTGTGCTTGTGCAGGGTGTCAACAATACAGTAGTACCAAATCAATTGCAACTGATACAACAATACAGTAGCCTTAACTCCAGACCCACTGTTATTGATTGCAATTGATTTTTTTCTGTTTTTCTTCAGCCAGGGTTTTTATTTCAATATGAACCAGAGCTAGAAGCTTTTCTAGAGTTTCTCATTTGGAGATTCTCTATTTGGGTTGACAAGCCTACTCCTGGTAATGCATTGATGAATCTTCGCTACCGTGACGAACATCATGTACCAGTTTCTGGGAAAGAAGGTAATGGAAACTAGCCACACAGCACTTCCTTTTAGGCTTTTTACCTATGCATTTTCTTTCTTTGTTATAAATTTTGTTTTCTGAAGAAACCCAGAGTTACCTGTACTGTACTACTGTTCCTCTGGTTATTAAATTACAAGAATGGCCTAGTAAGCTTTATCTGTTCATTGTCACAATTTAATAATATAATCCAGCTTCTTACGTCTTGCTCTTTTGTTTCCATCTCTAGTCAGAACTGGTCTCGAGGGACCCGGACTTTCAGTTTATCAAAAAATCTGGTATTGCCTTGGTATGGTTGGTGGTCGATATCTATGGTCCCGCTTACAGGGTTTCTCAGCCTTTCGTAGATGGGGTGATTCCGAGCAGGTACTGCATGATGCTGTTGTCCACTTATCCTGATCTTTTTTATTTCCTTCTTTGTAAATTTGTTGCAGCATATTAGGGCTTATACAAGCAAATATAAAATATCCAATGCCTTGCAACTGAAACCAAACATAGTTTGCTGGAATTTAATTCAAGGGTTATTTACACTTAAAATGATGAGTGGATTTTATTCCTACTTCTGTCAAGTCAGTTTATTTACCTTTGAACAGAAATTGAACCAGAATAAGCCCACACTGGCACCAGTTTTTGTGGATATTAAATATGTGATTGTATAAAATGCTTTTGGGTAATTACTTCATTTTTCTTCATTAACCTTAAATTAAGTGTTAGTCATCATTTGCAAACCGAGCCAACATTTTCATCATTACTAGTGGATTATTGGCTGTTATCAGGCTATGGGTGAAATATTTTTATGACGTTGAGGAATCCTGGGAGAAAATTGAAAAATGTTGCATTACTTATAGATTTGTGTGATTTTATCCAAATTACTTATTTTTTATGCAGAGACCATTGGCACGTCGTGCATGGATTATGCTACAACACATTGAGGGCTTATATAAAGCTGCTAATTTTCTCAATTTATTGCTATTTCTATATGGGGGAAGGTAGCAACACGTGTTTATTTAATTTAGCAATTATTTTTTTATTTAAAAAATTGTATAGATTTATGTGTTATTCCTTTTGATAGTTTGATTATGTCTAAAAGAGGATTTTTTCACTGAAACAGATCAATCAATTGTGTTGTGTACCAACTTCGTGCATAATGGTGGTTTGTTTTGATGAATCTGTTGGTGCAGGTATAGAAGTATAATAGAAAGGCTTTTAAAAGCTAGGCTAGTTTATGAGAGCCCAAACATGAATAGATCAGTGAGCTTTGAGTATATGAACCGCCAGCTGGTCTGGAATGAATTCTCGGTATGCTTAGTCTGTTGTCTACAACAGATACAATACTTTGTTTATCTCAGTAAATATTGATTTTTTTTTAATGTTTCATTATGTAATTTAGTATTGTGGTCTTATATTTGCCCAAATTTCATGTTCAAATACTATCAAAGTAGTAAAGGAAAAGAGTGAATGTTTCCTCGAATGTCTCCACGTGATTTTAAAATTATTGGGTTCTTTAGAAAACTCAGGAAATTTGTACTGAAGTCTTTATTTTTGGCATAAATTATTAAGAATGGTAGAGCATAAACTTATATCTTGGAAAAAACTGCTGTCCCTTTAAAATTAAAATAAATTATAAAAATGCTAGTGCATAAACTTACTCAACAAATAATCAAGTTCGGTGACAGAAATCTTTACTGGCTTGAAAATCATTTTTACCGAGATTGGAGCTTTTATATTGTTGTGTCGTTTCTTAAAGTAAAAACCAACTGAAGTGGGATATTTTCTTCTTTTTGCAGGAAATGCTTCTAGTGCTTCTGCCTCTATTAAATTCAGCATCTGTTAAGAAATATTTTTCACCTTTCTCTAAAGATAAATCAAATGGTACCGCTGACAATGAAGCTGAGTGTCCTGTGTGTCATTCCCTCCCAAGTATACCTTTTGTTGCTATGCCATGTCAGCATAGGTGATTTAATTTCCTTACTATAAGATATTTTCTTATGACCTGTATGCTTCCAAAAGCAATTGTTGTTTATTTTCTCATTACTCGTTCATTTATGTCTTCTTCAGGTATTGTTATTATTGCATCAAAACTCGTAGCGAAGCCGTCAACTCATACAGGTGTGCGAGGTGCAATGAAGTAATAGAAGCTATTCAAAGACAAGGGCTTAGTTAGTTAGTTTATTTTTGGTCATATGGAAGCTAGATTAAAAACATATTAAAAGGGACCTTATTGGATATACAATTACTTGGTGTAAACAACTATTTTTTGAAAACATTATTAGATTAGGTCCCTACATGGTAATCCTTTGTAGAATCAAAATAATAACATTGTAAACGTGTTATACAAAAATCATTTGGTTTAATCGTTCCTGCTATATAGCATTACAAACTATATGAACTGCTGTTCTTATATATATTTCTGCAGAATTTAGTACTTAACCTCCATTTGTAACAATAATATCACCAAAATACATAAATATGCACACAATTATGTATTTTACATGTACATAAATTAATGCAAGATAGATAAAAAGATACAAGTAATGTGTAAAATTCTAATATAATGTATTTGTGTTTTTGAAGAGTATATTCTCCCTCTCTCTCTCTCTCTCTCTCTCTCTCTCTATATATATATATATATATATATATATATATATATATATATATATATTTATCAATTTATGTCTTATTTGTAATTGTAATGTCATCAAAATTCATATTATAGTTTGATTTACATTTCTTGCGTCTGTGTTATTTTGTTCGAGCTCAATTCTCATGTACTTGTCCCATGGGTTTAGGTAAGAACTGCTGCCATTGATTAAGCGACATAACTAAGGAGTGTCTGGCTGCAATTTCATTTACATATTTTTTTCTTAAAGTGGTTTGTAAATTTAATATTGGATGTTGTAGAATCCAATAACAATATGCTTATAAATATGATGCAAGAGTAAGAAAAATTCGATTCCGGTGTAGCCTATGAATAATGATGAATTAATATTAGAACTAAAAGATGACACACAAGTGGTAAATATATATTGTTTTTATAAGAAGTAAGAGATGAACCCGAACCAATAAACAACACTAATTAGAGAGCAATACCAGTTAGCTAGCCTAGAACCGTCCCAACCGAAATAATCACATAATCAACAGGTCTTAAAAAAAATCAACTTCACAATCACATCGTTGTTCTGACTAAAGCTCCAATTAATTCTGAATCCCAATCATTGACTATATACAATGCTGTGTTTTCCATTCGAGAGTCCGAGTGGACTTATCACAGGCGCATCTCCCATTTAGGGGAATATTTCCTTTTTTTTTTTTTTTCAGGGATCGAAGAACACATCCTTCCTCAATGCGTAGAGAATGACGAGGAGGATGATGGTTAGAAAGAAAGAACAGACGGAATAAATAAAAAAATCTAAAATTTCGGATAATTACTAAGTGATAAAAATGGATAAGTTAAAAATTTAGTGATCAAAAATAATTTTTATATAAAATTGACTGACCTCTCAAAAAAATTATCTTTTTTTTTTTTTTTAAAAAGTAGGACTCTCGTTAAGGTCGCTATATATTATGTTTGATTGTCATTTAGGACTTGAATCTATGTCATTTTATAGAGAAATGAGATCTATTACCGTCTATGATTTATATGACTTAGCATTCTCATACATTGGAGTGTGATTTTGTGTTCATTAATTAAAAAGAGAAGTGATTCAACTATCATCATTTTGGTGCCATATCGGTGCCATTAAAATTAAATATCAAATAAATATTATTTAAATTCTTAAATAACAAAACTAATTGAAGAAATATTTTATAAATATCATCTTATATATGTATAAAAAAGTTATATCATTTCAATATTATTTACATATACATGAATCGCCAATAAAATTAATGTACCAAAATTTACAATTTAGACTCGTTACCTGATAATTATTCAAATGAAATTAAAATTTTATGATTTTTCATATACCTATAATTAGATGATATAGAATACATTCAACTGTTCATATTTTTAAATTTATGTATAAATAAATAAATAAATAAGTATCATGGATACCAATAATAATGGTAATTGAATTCCTTCTCAATTAAAAATTACTTCAAAAAAAATGCACTCAAAATGCATCATTATAATACATTGTCGATGTTTATTTATTTTTTAAATAAATTCTAATATATTAATAATTTTATTTATATTGAGAATCAATCTTTGATTTAGTGGTAGAGACTTTGTGAGAGGTTGCAAATTCGAAATTTGAATTATTTGTATCTGTTCTAGATGATATATGGATAAAAAAAATTTCAAAATTTGAATGCATTGATAGCATGTTTCATTCTGTTATGCTTTTTTAATTATCTAGTTAGTTTGTGTTACTTCTGAATGACCTTGTATCCTTTCGTACGCATTAATCCTGAACTTTTAAGCAATTTAAATTATTACAAAGTACACAATCACCAAAACATAGATAATATCTTACTCTTTATCTAACACTTCATAAAAGTTTACCAGTAATGATTCTGAAAAATAAATCTTTTATTATTTTAAATAACTCTAATGTAATATATTAATTTACACACATTTGCTAGGTGTAGTCATATAATCGCCAAGTCACAAACCGATGACGATGCGTTACTAACCATTTCAATAGGAGCGTGAAGCGAGGCCTTTTTAGCCTTTTTAGCCCAAAATGATGAGATTTTTTTTATTTTAGTAAATAAAACAAATAAATATAAAGAAACGATCATTTCTCTCTCACTTTTGCATAAATATCGATCCGAGTTTAAAACTCGGGTCCGTTTTACGTTTGTGTGTTATATTAAAAATAAAACACAACAATCAAGATAGATTGATCTAAAATATTACAACAAAAATTAAAATAAACACACCCAAGACATTTGAAAATTGCGAGTGTACGACCGAGTTTTAAACTCGGCTCAGTACACCTGGAACCGAGTTTTAAACTTGGTCCCAGCATCATACTATTAACAGGCTGCCAACTCGAGGTCGAGCTCATTCCAACAGAGCATGATTTAGATTACCAGTATGTTTATGTTTTTTGTTGTTATATTTACCAGAACAATTGAATTTTAATTATTGTTGTAATATTTCAATTTGTTTGACACTATTTTAGAACAATGTATTAATCGTGCTTATATTCGGCTTTATAAAATTTTATTTTAATTTTTGTTGTAATATTTTAGATCAATCTACTGACTGTTGTGTTTTATTTTTAATATAACACATAAACGTAAAAATAAAAAAAAAACCGGACCCGAATTTCAAACTCGGATCTGATTATTATGCAAAAGTGAGGAGAGAGATGACCAGTTTGCTATATTTATTTATTTTATTTATTAAAATAAAAAAATCTGCAAAATGATCGCTCAAAATGGGTCCCACGATTCGCTGGAAGCCTGGAACGTACAAGGTTGCTAACCTCTTTATCTCTTAAAAGTAAACGCGCCATCAGACGGATCTGACCGTCTGGACGCAATTAGATCTGCTTATATGCGAATCTAGCTCAGATCAACGGTCCATATTTGTCCCCTTGTGAGAGGATGTCAAGCCATAGACCGTCTTAAATCTGTAGCAATGTACAGCTTCCGAAGTCTCTCTTTTTTTTTTTTTTTTAGATCTTCGCAGAGGGTACAAAATCGTGAACAGATATTAAATTCTTAAAAGTTAAACAGTACTAATATTTTTTATTAGTTATTATTAATTAACTGAGCTACCATCCGTTCTCTCTCTCTTTTTCTTTCTTTTTCTCAATGACCATGGCAGCATTGAGGTATTGAGAGAGAGCGAAGGAGAAGTATGGAAGAGGAGTAAAAGGTGAGAGCGGAGTCAGCGGAGATAATCTCTCTCTTTCCAGTTCATCCCAGGCTGGTGGTGTTTGACCTTGATCACACCATCTGGCCTTACGATTTTTATGGCCTGTTAAATCATTTGTAGAGCGATCTGTACCAGCATATTATGAAAAAAAGATACTGATCTGCTGATGCTGTCAGAATATTAGAAAAGGTATATATGTTGGTCCTGAACGTAAGGAGCTTGGATACCAGTAATGATACATACTGGTACCTGACATAAGCAGTCAAGCATGGAGCTAGTTTCGTACACATGGTCTATTTTAGGCCTAAATCAACACATAAAACCTTACCTGAAACCTCAATTAAGCAACCAAAAATGATAGAAGACCTAATTGATCAAATTGATTGGTACCAAGGTGGTCCTGGTTCGGTATATTAGATAGCAGCAGCACCAAACCACACTTGCCATGCTAGTAAAGTATTGAATGCAATGGTAATATGTTTGGAATATATCTTATGTTTGGAATATATCTTGTGCCAGTGGCCGTTACCTGAAAGGTGAATTGCCTTATCCTCCTTAGCCTCATGCAACGGGCCGGAATAACGCGAGCACTCAAAGATAAAGGCATAGATGTGGCAATTGCTTCACATTCACTGAGGTCAGATAAAGCAAAGTCATTTTTGGAAATAATGGGTATTCAGTCGCTATTTATAGCACAGGTCAGTGTATGATTTATCTTATGTCACTGATATCTATTCATTTACTGCTCTTAAGACATCATTAAAAGATCAAATTGCATAAGACTATTATCTACAGGTCACAAGAAGACACCAATAAGAACATATCCATTTCAGTTTTGAAGATCTTTCATATTGGCTTAAAAAGGTTTTTCAAGAGTGTAGAACAATTTGCCAAAGGTTTCCATCCTTCCTTTCAATAGAGTGACTTTGTTTATTGTTAGATTTGTAAACATATATAACATGTTCTCCATTTTCTATTTATGCCCTCCAATATGACACAACATTTTTGATAAACAAGTAGCTTATCATCATATGCTCGTACTAGGTTTTCCTTGCAACATTGCATGGTCAATAAGGTTGCAGGCACCACCAATTACTGCACAAAATATATCAATCATGTTCTATTTTCGACCAACTATATTTGCAGTCCATTCGATGTAGATATTTAATTTTTGGTTCTGCTGTTTTCATAGTTCAGAAACCATACATAGTAGAGCAATTAGAAATTTATTCCTTATTTGCTGAAGTTTAACATATAAATATTTATGTCAATTGTTTACATATTGTCATCTCTTAGGAAATATTTCTTAGCTGGAATCCTAAAACAGAGAATTTTAAAAGATATCAGTTCAATGTTTTTCTTTGATGATGATTACAGAAATATTAATGCCGTAAATTTTCATCTCATGCGATTTAATCTTACAAAAGAAAAATTAGGATTTTCATTTCCTGTTTACTTTTGACTTGCTTTTTATATCATCAGGCTGACAAACTGCCCCACTATCAATAATTAATAATAATCTAAGCATCTAAAAGAGACTGAAACTGTCTATTATCTAGTACAATATGAATAAGTAAATTAACTTATTTTAAAGCCTTGTGTTATAACTTATGTGAAGCCCATTCTAAAGAAAAAATATTATTTACTGGTTAGAACCTTATCCATACCATGACACAAGATATTTGCCGGATTGTGACAGACTAGATCAAAATGTATTTCTTCTTAACCTTGTGCATGTTGTTTTTTTGTCCTGTAGGACAAAATTTAAGCTTCAAAAATGGGGGTGACAGGTGTCCTTGTGGAGGATGGAATAAATCTTGAGAAGTTAAGGTCAGGCTTAAGCAGCTATGCTAACAAGTTTGCAAGTTCTGATACAAATCAAGCACAACAACATGGCTTATAGACTACATAACAATTTCACCAATGAGTGGTGCAGTAATAAGTGTTAACAATACCTGGTTTGGCATGCTGTCCCATCTGATCTCTAACCGTACATTGTTACTGATTTTACAAAAATATTGATTGACACATGAAATTTGGGATAAAACTTTGGAAGATTTTTATATTTCACCTTTTTTTGAGAATTGTTATAATAAAGCAGAGACTGGCTCACCTGCTAGTTCATACTGTATTATACCATGGACGGACGCAATTAGAAAACTCCATCTAAGTTTAATGGAGCATGTTTCACTAAATTTGGCATGTGAATGCAAATTTTGAATGTCCTTATTATTAGAATTATTATTATCATGGATGTCCTCTTTATTATTATAGTACTATTATATTAACTATTACTGTTACTTAGAAGCGGTAATCGGACGGGTCGTGTCGAGTTCGGGATCGAGCGGGTCGGGTTGATTAGGTTTGATCAAAAAATTATCAAGTCATGGGTCGGGTTCGGGTCAGGTTTTGGGTCGAACATTATCGAGTTTTTTCAGATTTTGGGTCATTTCGGATCAGGTTGGGTCAAGTTTCGGTTCTTAGTAGCTTAGGTCATTCGGGTCTGGGTCAGGTCGGATTTCAGGTCATCTAATATCGGATAGTCTCGGGTTTAACGAAATATTTTGGGTCGGGTTCTTTTTTGTGATGTGTTATTTTGGGTCAGGTTGAATTTTGAGTCGAGTTGGATTTCGGGTCATTAGACATAAAAAAAAAATTCAGAAATTTATTTTAGAAAATGTTAGGTCATTTTGACTTTTCAAATAATATGGATATGATTAATTAATTTGAGTCTAGTCATATCAGCTCCAAGTTGATATACTTTATTTATTTTATTAACAAACTGAAAATATGCTACTTATGATAATTTTGATTAATTGATATTATTTTTTTATGATAATTTTAAGTTATGACATATAAATTTTGATTAATAGACATTATTATTATTATTCAAAAAAAATTATTTTGATATAAATTTTGAATATATATATATATATATATATATGTAGCGAGCATTTTTTTAATTAAAATTATCAAAATTATACGTGTAACTCTTTGCACGTGCTATATTGATAAAAATATTTATTAATTTGTGTTAAAATAAATTGACAGTCCATCGTTGTTTATGAAACTCGTGCTTAACCCGATCCTCCACTAAACCTGTGCTTAACCCGACCTCCCTCAAGAGAAGTTTAATATTTATACGATATAATTTTAAAGTAATTAGATATATATATGCAGCACGAGTCAGATTAGATCGGGTTTTTGGTTGTCTAATCTCGGACCATCTCGGGTTTTTGGGTCGTTCGGGTTCGAATCGGGTCGGGTTTCGGGTTGTCTGATCTCAGATCATCTCGAAGTTTTCGGGTTGTTCGAGTTCGGATAGGGTCGAGTTCGAGTTGTCTAATCTCGGGTCATTTCGGATTTCAGGTGATTCGGGTTCGGATTGGGTCAAATTTCGGGTTGTCTGATCTCGGGTTGTCTGATCTCGGGTCATCTCGAGTTTCGGGTTGTCTGATCTCGGGTCATCTTGAATTTTGGATCGTTTGGGTTCGAGTCGGGTCAGGTTCAGGTCAATTTGACTTTTTAAAAAATCAGGTCTGATCGGGTTCGGATCCGGATGGATCGAGCGGGTTTCTTGAGTCTGGTCGATTTTTGCCACCTCTAATTACCACTACTACTACTATTATTATTATTACTACTACTATTACTATTATTATTATCATTATTATATCATTATTACTATCCGTATAATTATCATTATTACTATAATTGACTTTAAATATTTGAGATATTTAATTTCTATGATTTCGAATTGGATTTCATTTCTATCTTATTTCAAGTTATTTAAGATTAAAGACTCTTGTTGTTGTTGTATGGACACAGTAAAGCTACAAGAATGTAGTCTTTCTGTTAACCCAGTGTCGTGATTTGGAATAGGAGATACGGTGAAACTACTAAATCTTATGTCTCACCTCCGATATTGAGCAAAACAGATAAGCATCTCCTAGAAGTGAGATGCAAAAGTGCATTTCAAAACTTGAATAAATTCTTGTAATTTTACCTTGGCACATGAAAAGGACTGGCAGATCTTCATTATAAGAATTCTTATGACAATTGAGGGTTAACAAAAAAAACGAATAGAGAGTATAAATTGCATTTTGGTCATAAAAGGTTTCAGAAACTCAAATCTGTCTGATTTACAGTTACATTAAAAAAATAATTTGGATCCTGGCAACTTATCAAATTAAGGTCTAAATTAATATCCATTAACAGAGAAATGATTGCAGCAGTTATTAATATCGTCATTACTCCTTTTGCATCCAAGGTTCTAAAAGAAATAGTTAATTTCAGAGATCAAATATGAATTACTGGCAGCTAATTGATTTATTTGAATCTAATACACGAGCTTTTAGAAAGCCTCTTTCTTTGGAAATAAAAAAAGGGAGATTTAGATCCTTGCCATTGCAAAACTTTTAAATGAGAAAAATGCCAATGCAAAACACACTCTTAGATAAATACCACTCTAAATCTATTTAATTAAGAGTAATGCCCTAATCTCTGTATAAACCTCTTTGAAATACAGTAATTTTATGTATTACCAAAACTACCCCTTATTCAAATGCTATTTGGTAATTTTCTGAGACTCTATCCCGATCCTGTTTCAACATAACCCTAGCATAAACCAACTTCACCAGTTAAATTAGAGTCTGCGGTCGGTCCTTTGTCGGTCAGTCGTCGGTCCGCCGCTGGCCCTCCATCAGTTCGCCATCTTTGACGCCTCTTAGCCATTCTTCATCTGATCGGGATCTGTAATCAGTAAGCCACCATAAATTTTGTTATTGTTGCTTATTCATAAATTAATTCAAACTGATGCGTAATATATGCGAAACTAGGTCTGTGCATAATATGTGCGAAAAAATAATATGATCATCAAGTGTTCTCCAGTTCATGCCACTACAATAATAATTAGCCACTTGCTGGTAGGAATTTAGTTGACTACCTTCTCCATTTGTCAGGTCTGTGCATAATTTTGCTGTGTTTTTTCATCAAAAACAACAAACTGTGATTGCTTTAAATTCTAGTGCGTTAAGTAATTGCAATGTATAGGCTAAAATAGAGATGGATTTTTAGTTGTTTCTTGGCAGTTTCTAAATTCACTAACGGACAATGAGAGAAGGCGTTGGACATCAGTGAACAATAAACAAGAAAATTAACAGCACGTGTCTTGCATCATTGCTAAATTACTGAATTATGACATAAGTGAAAACTACAGATGCTAAATATGAAATATTAGTGAATGGTGACAGTTTGGTACTAATTATGAAAATTTTGGTATCGAGTACAAATTGTGCAAAGTAAACAAATTATAATAGAAGTTGGAGTCTAGAGGCAAATTAACTGTGTAAAATCGCAAATACTGGTATTGCATACTGATATTGCAAAATACTGACATTTGCAAAAATTGCAAAGCACAAATCAATGACAATTGCAAATAATTGTTACCAGAGGTAAATCGCACAAAGACTATCTCCTTTAACCTATTACTTAGTTCTCCTCAAACCTGAATGCATTCTCTTCTCATTGCAAATCGCAAAGCACAAATCAAAATCGCAAACCACATAGTATTGCCCAATCGCAAATATCACTTACAGTTTTATTATTACGGTATTTGAAGAATATTCTTCCTGGGTTTGTACTTAATTGGTTCTCAAGCCTCAGCAATTGAACCCCGCAATGTGGGCAACCCACGACCAGCAAGTTACTGTCGACTGCTTTGTCAACGCTCTCTGATACCTCTTTGTTTTCTCTTTGCTTGGATCTGGAAGACATCGATCTGGAGTCGCTTGCTTTGGTTGGAGTCTTTTTGGTTTCGGCTTGGTTAGCAATGGAGGAGAACGAGTGTGCCTTCGGCTTGGTCAGAGCCTCAGAGGAGATGGAGAGAAATGAGAGTGCGGAGGAATTAATAAATGGAAGAAATTAATCTGTACATGAAGGGTAAAATAGGAAATACAAAATAATATATACAAATACAACATCTTTTTTAATAAATTAATAGGTTTATAAAGAGATTGGGGTATTTATCTTAATTAAATAGATTTAAAGTGGCATATATTTAAGAATGTGTTTTGCAGTGATATTTTTCTCATTTAAAAGTTTTGCAATGGCATGAATCTAAATCTCCCTGAAAAACAGTATGCGGACGGGAAGAAGCAAGCAGTAAAACACCTACCAAAAAAAATGTAAAAAAAAAAAATATGAGAACCGACTTTTTATAAATATTTTAATTTTTAGTGGCTTAATCTCATTTCTTATCTAAAAAATGATTTGGCATTATTTAATCCCGTATTTTTAAACAATTTCCTCCTCTCTCCGACATAGTTCGTCGGTTCTCCGGTACAAAAATGCATTAATCTAAGGCCACAGAGAGCTTTGCGTAGAGACGATATATCTATTGATATCCACTTTGACAGGCCTTCCTTGCTTCTTACTTAATGTAAATTCTTCTATAATGTTTGATAATACAAGAAATCGTTCAAACATTACGTTTGTTTCTGGCTTATCTTTCACCATAAATGATTTTAGAAATTGTTCTATTATATAATTTTCACCCAATTACAAGAGAAAATGTAATAATTTATACTAAAATGTAACGTAATTTATTAGCCTTGTTATTCAGGACACATTACATTACGTTCGCAAGGAAGGACCGGAGGAAAGATATAGAAACGGTGTAAAAAATGCAATGGATTTGAGCGAATCTTACAACGGCTTGGAGATCGGATTTTAGGGGAAGGACTAGCTGATTTTGAGTTTTATCTGAAGGGAGATCTTGAGATCTCCGTTGTTAGAATATATTGAAAATTTCGCGAAGAGCAAATGGGGTATATCACTAATCAAATCCAAAGTTTAAGTCATCATGGTAGTTGGATAGATCCTTCGGGCACCTTTGACCAAGGTTTAGAGGATGTTGATACGGCTACAAACATTCTTTTTTAAAATGCGGCCGCATGGCCGCATATGCGGTCCGCTTATGTTTATGCGGTGCGATATTGTATGCATAAAAGTATGTATCCATGTATTCAACAATGCACGTTATTTTTTAAAATATTTATCGTATTAAGCCTATAAAATTAATTATATTATATTTTTCATGCAAAATATTCAAAATTATATTAATATGTTATTATATTTTCTTATTTTACATTAAAAATCTTCAAAAATAAATGATCAATTCAAATATTGTAAGAATTTTTTTAGAATACATATCCGCATATATAATCCGCATCTGCGCTATGCAGTGGTCGATAGCGATGAATATTATCTTGAAGATGGCGATAATTGTCACACCCCAGAAATAATAAATCGGATTAGGGGTGATTAATCCCGTCACGTACGCACGACGAGACGTGTGTACGAAAGGCTAAATGAATAAAATAAGATAAATCTAAGAATAAATAAAATAATAATAATAATACAAAATAATAACAGTCCAGAGTAACAAGAATAGAATACAACGCCGACATCGGCGGGGCTATCTCCATCAGAATGGACAGCAAAATCTCTCAAAGAAAAATCCAAAAGAAGAAATAAAACTCGAAACTCGATAGATCTTAATCATCTACCCACCTCACTGTGCTGATGCGGCGAAGCATCACAGTCACCGCGCAGGACTGCACCTAGCACTCTCTCATCCAAAAATCATCCCGCACCTGTGTACCTGGATCCCACAACCACCGTGGAAACGTGAGTAATTTAAAAATTACTCAGTACGGATTTAGATCCAGCCTTAAGATTTGATCTTCTTTCCTAGACTGGACCCAAATATCGATACCAAAATTTAAATGCAATAAAATAATTTAATATATATTAATGTAATATTATTTTATACATGTTTGAGAAAACACCTGCATGAATGACATGAAATGATAAATAAACCCGAAATAGAAAATCTATTGAAACAATAATATAATATGAAATATAAGGTACGAAAATCAAACACCCGAAATAAATATCTCGATTTGCAAATCACCAGATCTATCCCAGCGGGCGCCACCAGCGTCCCAACTTACGAACTTAGGCCTTGCCTAAGCGGGCACCACCAGCGACCCAACTTACGAACTTAGAACTTTATGTTTATGCGGCGTCAATACCGCATAAACGACAATTCGGGCTCCCGAGGCGATAACGCCCTAGGAGAGTGAGCGTGCATAAGCATGTACTCTTGTCTGCTAAATCTGGTAATTCACCTTACAAAATAAAAACAAGCGGATGGGTATGTCTTCAGTTGTCATATCGCCAAAGGAGATAACTACCCGTGAATTAACAAATTGAAATAAAATGGGAGCCTACACTGTGCCAACCAAGGGCCAGAGGACCGCATCCCGTAAAAATATCAAAGCGAAATATAAGCAAATGGGAGCCTACACTGCACCCACTAAGGCCAGCGGACCGCATCCCGACTTTCTCTGTACCAACCAGGGGCCAAAGGAGAAAGCCCTTTGGACAATAACAAGATCCTAAATAAGCCGGATAAATAAATATAATAATATAGTATCACGAAGTAGATTCCAGTCTCAAATATGGCCGCCCATACTAAACACTGAAGTATAAGGTATCCTAATCACTCAAATTTGGATTAGAAATTTAATCATATTAAGAACAATAAAATATAATAAAGATCAAAAGAAAACACTCTGACAGACGAACCCGCCAAATGACGGGATCGGTGGATAACCCGACAGGCAAAGATGTGCAGTACATATACAGACCGGTGGGTCCCACGGGCCTATGGGTCACTGTACGTAACCGTAACGATCTGGTTATGCAAGGAAACTCAGACTGAGAATTACCCGGTCCGCCTCTCAGCACTCTCATTCATTTAATGCATGATAACTACCAGACTTAATTAATAATTTGTGATAGTAATAATATTTCCTAATAATTATAATCTACAACTTGAGTTATTTAATTCTATCTAATCCTATCTCGAGAATATTTCCCGAATCCTACTCCTACCTGTCTACAAACAATGTGACATGATATGATATGCAAATGAGGGTATGTCTCGAATATGCTGATCAATTTACCGGATGCATATGACAGATCAGATTAAGTCTCTAATCATGTTTGGTCAGAAAACACCGCAATTTAGATTTATTTTGAAAACAATTTTATTTTCTATTTGGATTCCTATTTCTGAAGAAAGAAAATAAAATCCTAGAAAACCGTACCTGAGAATAATTCGATCAGGTCGGTAGCATCAATTTGCTTAGTCTTCGGTGGAGCCCACGATTTCGTCAGTCATCTCATCCTGAGTGTATTTGATTGTTGACTCGTCAAGATATTTTTTGAAAACCTATGAAGTCAAAATAGATTAAATTGGCGAGTATCCTAATCACATTGGGTCTAGTTTGGTCAGGGTATACCGGACCCTCAATTGAAATTATCATTATTTAAGTTCGTGTTTTAAGATTATATTTATTTTGATTTAATATAATTGATTTAAATTTTATTTTGATTAATTAACCTAACTAATTATTATCACTTAATTAAATTAAATTTATAATTAGGATAATTAATTATTTAGGAATAGAGAAATTGATTAATATATAATTATATATTTATACGTATTATTCCATTATTAAATAGAGAAATTGATTAATAGGTATTTATATATATTAATTAATGTTATTCAATTATTAAAATAGAGAAATTAATTAATATATATTTTATATTATAAATTATTATTATCCTTTAGTTATTATTTTATATCCCTTAATTATTTATATCATATTCTTTAATTATATCTCATTTTATATTTTAATATTATTTTTATTAATTAGAAAATATATTATATAAAACTAAAATTAAAAAATCAAAATCAAAATGAAAGAAAAGAAATTCAATTAAACTTAAATTTAATTAATGTTTTTATTTAATTTAAATGTGTTGATGTTTTAATGTTCGGGATCTTACGCTGACTACCGAATTAATTGTGTCAATGCACTGATATCCCGTAACGGGGGCAGTCAGGGAATATAATCATTTCTCGATTCTTTTGATTTACGTATTAGTCTATGGATACCGCCTAACCTCTCGGGGCGGCTTTCAATTAATTAATCACCCTTTTAATTTATTTACCTTTAATTATCTTAAGACTTTTAGTCTATTAGGCCTTAATTTAATTTTACCAATCCTAAGTATTTATTTATTATTTATTTATTATTAATTTATTGGATTCATTGGCCCAATAGTGAACTTATTTGTTTTGAGTCCTTAATAGTAGTTTTGGGCTAAGTTCCCATCTGGAATTTTGAATTCATCTCCTTAATATTTTGTTAAGCCCATTTGTCTTAATCCATATTTACCCTACAACCACGGTTTAAGCCCACCAAACAAGTCCAGAAATGAAAAATTCAACCAAGACACAACCTTAACAACGGCCAGCACTAAAATCAGTACAAACCACAATTTAGACACAGGCACCAACAATAGAAATAACAACCCAATTACCAGCAAACAACACAAGGCATAACCCAACCCCGAAATCAGTACCAATATCAGTCCACAGAGGGGGCTGTTCTACTAGTAAGGTAGATACCAGAAAAGACAAGCAAAATAATCAGACAAAAATCAGAACAACCAGCAAAGACAACATGTTCCAGACCTTATTTGTTACCAGCATACCAGAATCCCATAGTCATTACAAGCAACACAAATCAAGCCAGCAATAGCACAAATAATCAAACGAGCCAGTAACATCACGACATAGAGGGGGAAACTGGTACCAGCATAGGCTGTACCAGAAATGACACAGAGGCAACAACAACCCAAAATACCAGAACCAACAAGGCGAAGAACAGTAACGCATCAAATAGCTAGAGTCAAGGTATCAAAACCAGCAAGGAATTAAATGGACAAAATTCAGGACAAGGGATCACTAGTACCAAAGAACTACTACACACTGTACCGGCTTTTAGAACAGAGCCAGAAATAAATGGAACAACAGAGGAAAAAATAACACATAGAGTAAGGCAACCACAGGGCTCGATGACCCTTAAGCAACAAGCAACCAACACACCACAGACCAGTCAATAAACTAGCAAGAGCACAACAGGGACAAGGTCTAGGGTTTACCAGGAAAAAAAAAGGAGATACAGAATCGGGTCAGCAAGCAAGGAAAAGGCAAGGTCGGTGACCGCAAGCAAGCCCACCCCTTGGTTCCGGCCACCACCTCTCTCTCCCCTTGCAATCCTCTCGGGTTGAACTTTGCTCTTATCGTTTAAAACTTTTGAATTTCTTTTCAAATCTCAACACATGAGAGCGGCAAAAAGGGGGAGAGAAGAGGCGCACACACAATTATATAGGGCGACATAGGGAATGTAAGTGAGGGAGCGAGGGCTACAAGGGTCAAGGGTTGGTAGTGACAGGGAGTGGTTGACAAGGAGGCGTGAGTGACAGGCCTCTCGCTAGAGAGTTTCAAGGGGAGAGGGGGATATCGGGTGGAAGGGCGACGAGAGTCAGAGGGAGAGTAGGTGAGCGCATTAATGAGGGAAGGGAGAGGCGGAAATCGGGTGAGGCGACAGGTGAGCTTCTCGTCGGGAGAAGAAATCGAAAGAACCAAGGGGGAGAGAGAGACAGAGAGGCACGCCTGCCTCGGAATAGAGGAATAAGGGGAGAGAGAGATGGGGTGAAAAGGACAGCAATAAATGCTTGCATTTAATGTAGGTGGGTTTGGAAAAAGGGTTGGGATTTTCTATGGCGGATTGTGCATGACCCTAGTATAGTGGAATATTGGGTGTAACGGGTCACTAATATTATTTAGATTATTCTGATCGGGGTTACGGTCCTTGTCACTGTTATTATTATCATTAGTATTACAATTATCTAATTTATGACTCATTATTGATCATTTTGATTAGGACTTTTAGGTTGTTAACTCGTCCTCTCTGATTATTATTATTATCATATTTTATTTATTGATCGTAACTATATCTAAAATTTTAGGTATCGACCAATTGGTTCATCTCTATAGTTATTTCATGTGAGGTTATGTGCTACGTCAGCGTTAAGTCATTTCAATTAAGAATTTTCATAAATCATTAGTGAATTATTAATACCCCTTATTTTATAACTGTCATTTATTCTTCATATATATATATATATATATATATATATATTATTTTAGTTATGACTTGATTTATTTATTATCTATTTCGAAGTTACGAAATTAAGTAATTAATCAATTAGTCATTATTATTGTTTAAATAAATTTCATGGTTTGACATTTCACCCCCCCTAAAATAATCGTTTCGTCCTCGAAGCGAACAACTCATGATTTATCTTGTTGATCAAGTTATCTTATATTAATTTGGGTGATTAAGTTTTGTTATAGTCGATAAGTTCATGTTATTTAATTACCGACCCCCTCCTTATGCTATTAATTTTGATATCATTAGTTTTATTCTCATCTAATCTGCAAAATTTCTTTTTTCTTTTTATTTATGTATAAAAGTCTTTTTAATCCTTACGACAAAATCTCAATTAATCAAGTCTTAAAGTCGCATTCGATTTTATATGTTTGCTTAACCATTAATTTAGTATAATTTTAGTTTTATTCTGATTACATTACTATTAATTCCTTTACCAGATTTCATTTAAGCAGTGAATTATTTTTTTCTATGCAATCGAGAATTAAAAATTACTTTAGTTTTAATTTTTCAAGCTAATTTCAATTAATTATTTTAATTTCATGTTAAGGTATATGTACTCATTACCTTTATTGTATGTCATCATTAAGAATTGAGTTCAGGGTTTCATTATCATGGCCCCTTTACATAACTTTTTATTTTAAATTGATGTTATGCTCAATTGTATCTGATCTTAATTATTATTATTTTATTTTATTTTTTATTATTATTATTTTTTTAATTTAATCTGGACCAAGGACAATTATGGATATCATTAGGGATGAAAAATCAATGATACGATATCCGTCGAAGGGTTGAATTACGACCCAAATGAAATTTCAAACACAACATTAATAGAAATTTTACAGAAGCAAATGCGGTTAAATAGAGGTTCGGGTAATCAAACTCGAACTAGGAGTGAAACTAATTTGGTACAATTGATAAATTGGTTGACTAGATATCAACAGATAGCAATAGTTGCTAAGAAAATATATCCGCGTTCTAAAATCAATTTGGTTGATATTAATTCAATTAGGACCGAACTGACTAGGCAATTTAGCGGAAGCATACAAAATTTTCATTAATGAATTTAATCTAGACTTAATTATACAAGATTAAGTAAAGAGAATACTATTAGCTAAATCCCCAAATGATCATATGATTAAAATTAAGAAAGAATAATGCAATAGCATCAGAGTCGGATATGAAGATCATCTACGAAGAAGTTTAAAGTTACTAATTGCAGTCAGTGATCTAGGATTCAAATATCGTAACTAAGATCAAGGATTAAATCGACTGAACAATTACCTTTAACTGATGTCTAGAGATCCCTTTCATTGAAATTAGGAGAGTCTAACATAGATAACAGAACTACAAGAGTTAAAACGTGTGGATTAATTTTAAAGAAATATATATAACTCTTAGTATTATTATTATACTTCGATTTAAAATTTTAATTTCTTATTAGTTATATTACTATTTCAAATTTACAAATATTATTATGTATAAACATTTAATTTTGTTATTATTATACGTATATATATACATTATGCTACGTCATTGCTTTCTGGCGTGAGATTTTTGAAGGTTACTATCCTTATCAGAAGATCGGGTCAAGACAGAAAGACGAAAATCTAGGAAAAGTAAATACAATTTTAAGTTTTTAAATTCTACTTTGTTAAATTATTTGTAAATGCATTCATTAAATTTTCTCACGCTCGATTAGTGGGATCCCTAGGGTCAGCGGAGTCACGATCGTATTATCGTGCAACGCTTGTCCTTTTTCCTAGACCTACCCCTCACAAACCTATGACATGTACATATTATTGTTTGTTTATATATTTATTTATCTCAGAATTTCTTAGATGTTAACCTAGCATTTGCTAGACGTTCATTTTGCTCAGAATTACATTTGCAAATGAACGTCTAGGAAATCTCAAGAAAATTTAGCTAAGTCGTAAAACTATTCAAATTTAATAGATTGTATCATTAAAGAAATATTACAACGATATGAATTATTGCAACGACTCACTAGCTATTACAATGTCTTCGTAATACATAAAGCTCAAAGGTAATCTTGGAGACTAATACCATCCATATTGAGTAAACATCTTCTCTTCTTATATGTAGGGTTCCTGTGATTTCTTTATGTAAAATTTATATGTAGGGTTCTTTTGATTTCTTTATGAGTATTCATTTGCTATATAATTACTCAAATATTTTTTTATTCTTGCTAAGTCATTATAATGGCTCAGCTCGCAGAACCCATCTGATCAACAGACAAAGTCAAATGCTCAGAGCCCTTTATATAATAGGGCTCTCTGTTTTCAAATTACAAAAATTACACAATCAATCCTTAGCTATTTTGAATCTCTTCCTGAACATTCCTATTGTCTAGAACTTAATTCTCAGAGCAAAAACCTCATAATCTTCAAAATTTATTATTCAAAGGAATTGAGTATAATCACTCAATTAATCCTTCTTTCTCTTTGAAATTTGACGAAGTGAGGCCTCTGGGAGGCGTAAAAGAGTGACAACTACCCTTTTCAAAATTCAAAACCCTAGACGGGGAGGCGGCGCCACCTCCCCCCACTTCCCCCTCCTTCCCTCCCCCCTCTTCTCCCCCTCCTCCCCTCCTCATCTCTCCTCTCACTCCTCTCTTTTACAAGCAACCTCGGCCGACACATCACTAATGCCTCACCATCACCACCTCAGCGACCTACGCCTCAGCGGCTAACTGCATTCACCACGCTTCACTGACGACTCACCGACTCAACAAATCTGTACAACGACCACCTCCTCGTCACCGCTACACCACCGCCTCCATGCAGCGACTACCTTCTCCTCATCGACGACGATTTGTACAATGACTAAATTCATTTATTTTCTATTTCCTTACTTTTTGCACATACTGTCAATTCGGACATACGCGTAGCGTGAATGAAGGAGCGTGCTGGGAGACCTTTTGGGCCCAAAGAATAAGGAAATCGCATCAAAGCGGGTCCCACAGTTCGCTGGAACGAACAAGAGTTGCTGATCTACCTCTTTGAAAAGAAAACGCGTCTTCAGACTAATCTGACCGTCCGTACGCAACGGGATAAACGGCTCATATTTGTTCACATGTGAGGACGCGAAATTATAGACTGAGCCTTGCCCTTTAAGTACTGTAGCAACTAGCTAGCAATGTACAGCTTCCGGGAACGGTCATTACTTCATGGGCTTTTTTTCTTCTCTCTTTCATTTTATTTCTCTCGATAACCAACCGATCATTGAGGTGTGTGGACGGGGCAATAGAGAATGGAAGGGGAAGAGAAGGTGAGAGCGGAGGCAGCGGAGATAATCTCTCTCTTCCCGGTTCTTCCAAGGCTGGTGGTGTTCGACCTTGATTACACCATCTGGCCTTACGACTGGTTAGTTACTTCTCTGTCCTATGCTTCTAAACCCATACTTTATGTGTCCTGTTAATCATTTCTAAAGCGATCTATACCAGAATATTTGGAAAAATAAAATACTGATACGCTGATGATTTAATTGCACCCAGTATTTAGAAAAGGTACATATATATGTTGGTCCTGACTCTAAGGAGTTTGGATTACCAATAATGGCATATACTGGTACCTGACCCAAGCTGTCTAGCTAGTTTAGTGCATATGGTTTTTATTTAGGCCTCAATTAAGCCATAAAACCTTACCTGAAACCTCAATTAAGCATCCCCAGAAATGCTACAAAACCTTATCGATCAAATGGCACTGGTATTGAAGTGGTCCAGGTTCGGTATATCTGGTAGCAGCCATGCACCAAACCACACCTGTCCTGCTAGTAAAGTATTGAGATGGAATGGTAATATATTTGGAATATATTTTGCGTACCAGTGACCATTACCCGATAGGTGAATTACCTTATCCTCCTTATCCTCAAGCAACGGGAATAACACGAGCACTTCAAGATAAAGGTATAGATGTAGCAATTGCTTCACGTTCACCAACGCCAGACATTGCAAATTTATTTTTGGAAATAATGGGTATTCAGTCGCTATTTATAGCACAGGTCAGTGCTTCATTTATCTTATGCCACTCTGATATAATGTCTATTCATTTACTGCTCTTAAGGCATCATCAAAAGTTCAAATTGCATAAAACTCAAGTAGTTATTGTATCTGCTGATCACAGGAGACCCATAAATAAGCATTTCAGTTTTAAGATATTTTGTATTGATTTTAAAAAAAAAATTGTCAAGAGTGTAGAATAATTTGTCAAGGGTATCCAGTCGTCCTTCAATTGAGTGACTTTTCTTATTATTTTTTTTTAGAAAAAGATGAGGATCTAACCCTCAAATTTTCATTTAATGTGATCATAAATTGTGATCAGTAATGTACATAAATGAAACAACAACAAAAAACAAAAAGATTAATAACCATAAACAAAATGTTGAGAGGAACAAGCAACCATGATGTCAAAAGTGTCAGAAACTGGACTTTTCTTATTGTTAGATTTGTAAACGTCTATGACATGTTCTCTGTTTCCAATATGAAACATTTTTTGTTAAATGATTAGTTTATTGTCATATGTTCCTACTAGCCATTTTTCCCTTGCCAACATTGTTTAAAAAATTCTTTAATTTTATAATTTAATATATATCTAAAGTTTGATCAAGAAATTAAATTAAATAGTTACTTTGTAGAGAAAATAAAAATAAATTAACTTGTTTACCCGGAGCTAAGAAATACGGACCTAAGGTGACTCTCCGTCCTATTGCACATGATTTATTAGACGAGAATGACCTCAAGTTACGCCAGTATTCCTCATCATGCGGGTGCAACCGTGATCGAGGTTGATGCAGCCTCTTTCAATAATGATAGCAAAATATAGTTTAAAGAAAATATTTTGTGGGGAAATCTAAATTTAACTAGATGAAATATGATCACTTATGGAAGAGGCAAATTATATTGTAAGAATTTGATTAGATAGAACAGAGAGAGACTGTATCGATATCTCTCCATGCAATATCAGGTTCTATATATATAAGGTATTAAGTAACGTTCCAATTCTTAAATTGATTATAACCATTAATGTGGACAGAGCATAATTCTTAATAAAATTATGTATTGGACCGTTGAGTCATGATGACAATTAAAAACAAATTGGTAACTGGCACTAGTGGCTTCGGATATGAAATTAATAGTGTCAATTGAAAATTTAGTCCACATTGATATACGGATTCCAATGGCCTCATAATCATCTAATTAAATATAAACAAAATAAAATAAATAATAAAAGTAAAATTTATTTTATAAAATTTTGAGTTTTAAATACTAATATCTAACAAACATAGCATGGTTGATAAGGTTGCAGACACTGCCAATTACTGAACAAAATGTACTTATCATGTTTTATTTTCATCCAACAGTATTTGTAGTCGATTTCATGTAGATATTTAATTTGTGGAGCTGGTGCTGTGATGTTTTCATAGTTCACAAATGATACATAAGTATAGCAATTAGAACATTTGATTCCTTAATTCTGTTCAAGTTTAACATGTAAATGATTCTGTCTGTTGTATACACACTGTCATCTCTCAGGAAATATTTTGGAGCTGGAGTCCTAAGACAGAGCATTTTAAAAGATTAGCAATGACAACTGGGATTGCCTTCAATTCAATGCTTTTCTTTGATGATGATTACAGAAATATTCAAGCGGTACATTTTCATCTCATGCAGTTAATCCTACAAATGTGAAATTAGGATTTTCATTTGCTTTTTATATGATTAGGCTGATAAACACTCCTACTATTAATCAGGGGCAGCATCAAAATAGGTGTGAGTCGGCGTTCATACACCCCTTTGGTTCATTAAAAAAATAAAACTTATGCAGTAAAAAAATAAGTTTTTTTATCTAAACATTTTATTTTTTTGACCCGGACATCCTTTACCGATCATTTCTAATTCTGCTCCTCTATTAATAATAGTCTAACAGAAGCCAAACCGTCTATTGCCTAGTACCATATGGATCAGGTGAAATTAACTTATTTAAGGCCATGTTATAACTTGTGTGAACCTCATTCTGAAGAAAAGAATAATATTTACTGGTAAGAAACTAAGAGTCCTGTCCACAACTAAATAATTGCCTGATGTGGGACTAGATCATGATGTGTTTCTTCTTAACCTTCTGCATTTTTTTCCTCTTTTTGGATAAAATTTAGGCTTCAAAATTGGGGGTGACAGGTGTACTTGTGGAAGATGGAGTAAATCTTGAGAAGTTAAGGTTAGGCTTAACCAGCTATGCTAACAAGTTCGCAAGTTACAACACAAATCAAGCACGACAACATGGCTCACTGACTACATAATATATATTCTAAATTATATATCAGTTATCTGATGTGCTTTCTTTATATACCACAATACCTGGCTTGGCTTGCTGTCCCATTTGATTTCCAAGTATACATTGTTATTGATTTTACAAAACCATTGATTGACACACTATGAAATTTGGAATAAGAACTTCTCAGTTTCTTTTATTTTCCTCTTTTGGGGATTTTTGTTTGGGATTCAAGGATTTGTTGTTGTTGTGGTTCCTCTTTTGGAGAATTGTTGTAATAAAGCAGAGATTAGCTTCCCTAGTTCATACTGTATAGTGTATAGTGTATACTATGGGCACAATTAGCAAGACCCCATCTATAACCTGAAAGTTATGGAGCAAGTTCCACCAAAATTGGAATGTGAATGCAAATTTCAAAACCGAAGAAAAATATCCAAATATGGATGCAGGATAAAGTTATAAGATCATGGTCCTTTCTGTTAAAACAACAAGTCATGATTTGAGATTGGAGACACGATGAAACTCTTAGTAATCTTACGGCTCACCTCTGATATTGAGCAAAGCAGGCATGCATCTCCTAGCACTGAGACACAAAAGTGCATTTCAGAATTTGGATATTTTTTTTATGATTTTACCTTGACACATGAATCAGACTGTAAAATCTTCATTATAAGAACCCTCCTAAAAATTGAGGGTTGATAAAATGTGCAATTGTGCAATTACATCTTGCTTGGTCTGATTCATTGCATCACAAGACTTTTTTCCTGTATGAGTTTATATTTATTTGTCTTGTTTTGTCTCGTTATTTCTTGTCTTTTATTGTTATTTCTTTCCTTTGGTGTTGCCTTTGCCGTTTGCAAGGCTCTGCCAAAGGGGATACACCCGCCGCTTGAGGGTAAGACCCGTGAGGCCAGCGCCGATTGAGCGCAACCTCCCTGCCTGAGAGGAATCAAATTGGCAGGCCTTGCATTCCAAAAAAGGAGGGGCTTTGAATAGTTCGAATTACATTTTGGTCATCAAAGATTTTAGAACCTCAAATCTGTCTGATTACGGTTAAAAATTTTACAGTAACAATTTGAAACCTTGCAACTTATCAAACTACAGTCTAAATTTATCTCCATTTAGAGAGAAACAATTGCAGCAGTTATTATTTTTTCCATTGGTCCTTTTTGAATATAAGATGCTAAAGAAAATAGTAAATTTGAGTGATGAAAATGTGAATTACTGGCAGCTAATTGATTTTGTTGAATCTAACACACGAGCTTTTGAAATCATCTTTTTCTTTGGAGAAGTATAGTAAGCTGATAGGGAAGCACCGAAGCAGAAACCTAAAATACTTTCGCCCGGGAAAAAAAATTTTGAACCAAATTTTGATCCGAATAACAAGAATAATATTCATATGAAAGACCACATATTAGAAACTTCAATAAAAAAAATTTAAAAATATTTTAATATGTAGCTTAATTTCACTTTTCATTTATAAAAATAATTTGGGAAATTTTCAATCATAGTCTCAATTATTTTTGCAGTTCAACATTGCTATATTTGGAATCACTGACATTATCAGCGAATCAAAACAGATTTTCTGCGATCTTTTTATTTTCAATTTTTTTCCTTTTCATTGCCTTTTGATTTCAATTTACTCAACAAAAGAATTTTATTTTATTTTTATGTTTGGTGTGGTCGGTAGGCTAAAGGACGTGCTCCCGTGGCATCTTTTGTGAAACTTTTTTCTTGCCAGGTTTAAAGTAACAATGCAAGAGTACAAAGCTTGTTGGTGTCCTCAATAGTACGGGTTCGAGATAATTGGTGACAAGTGTACCGTATTTGAATGTTAAATTATTGGCTTGTAATATTAATTTGGTCATGATTAACAATCTATTAGTTCACCAATCATAGAGCGGAGCATTGCTGACACCGAATATGAAAGAAAAATATAATTTCTGGATAAAAACAAAAATCACATGATTGGTTGTGAAACGAGAAAGCACGTTATGAGATGTAATTAAGTAATCAAGGTAACAAAAATAAATTTACAATGAAAACACGGTTCACCGCCGTGACTTTAGTGGGTTCATTTCCTCTGTAGTGTACGAGTATAGTTATTGTTCGAATTCATAACGGTTGTCGAATTTGAATTACAAAAAGAATACAACGATCTTCAGCGGACAACTTTAAAAGTTATTTTATGTGTACAATGATGCGAATTTGTCTTTGATGCGCATACATATATTAATCTGAAAATTTCATTCCACGCAACCAAGAAAATACAAGTCTTCTATTCCAAAGTATGAAAACATATTTTTGGTTTAAAATATTGAATCATGTAGGTCATAATATCTAGTCGTACCATCTTTCTCCAGAAGCGCAATAAGTAGATTAATTCATTGTTTAACTCCTTTGGAATTATATATGGTACCAGTAATATATATAATGTATCTTCAATGAATTTAATACAACTTTATATATTAAGTAGTTTGCCCATTAAAAAAATCCAGTTTTAACATACCTAATTAATTTCGCATCATTTGGTCAACTACTATGGAGTATTGATAAATAAATAAATAGCATCATTCTGAGTTGTTTCATTGTTAATCATTTCTGCAATTTTGTTAAAGGGGATCTCTACAAATTAGTATATAATTCATTGCTAATAGATCTTGAAATTCTTCTCAAGACAATATGCACCTTCAATTTGAGGATACAAAATTAATTACTCCGTTATTTATTTTTATTTTTTTGAAGTAAATGGTGATTACCAAATAGGTTTTTATAAAAAGAAGTATTTTTCATAAAAAAAATACTCCGTTATTTTGAAATTGATATTGCAAAATTCCTCAGCATAGAATTCCTCCTAGTTTGAACTTTGTATCAAGATTTCAAGACCTCATGTATTAACCATTGTGTGTCCGTATTCATTGGAGGTCATAATTTTCTCGTGTCATTAACGTTGTATATTTTTTTCTATTTGGACTATTAATTTTTGCTTTGTAAAATTAAAATACACTAACAATAGGGTTTATCGTTCATACTTTGTAGAGACGAAAATGTTGCGATCAATGTGTATCACGGAGGTCAAATTTTGAAAACTTTCATGGAACGGATTACGATATTCAAGCCGCGTGCATATTTTCTGTCGACGAGACAATCAATTTTCGTGACTTGAAGAGGCGATTCATGCTTTGGTTTGGAGCCGCTCCCAGGCGAATTCAATATCGGCATTAGTGCACGGATCAACACTTTGCCCAAAGCGAGTTCGAGTGGATTTTTTTTATATCTTATTTGGGGTTATTTCTGATGAAATTTGGGGAATGATTAAAACAACAGCTCCGTACCACTTACCCGGGTATAAAACACTGGAGCTAGTAGTTTAATCCGAACCAATATCCAGTTCTGATAACTATGATCCAACTAGTCTTAACTATCGATGCTGGATTTTTATCGGGTCGGTATGCCGGTAAACTATTTATGACATGTGGTTATGATGCGAAACAACAACTACTATCACTTGCATTTGCTGTTGTAGCAGGCGAGGAAAGTGTGGCAAACTGGGGTTGGTTCATGCAGTGGTTACGTAAAGAGGTTGTCGGTCCTGGTAAAATTACTGTTATCTCGGATCAACATCTAGGTATAAGGCGGTATTTGAGAGGCCGAATTTTGGATGGCGAAATCGACGAGGTAGGTTCGCACCATTATTATACTCAACACATTGCGCAAAATGTGTATAAGAACTGCCATATAAAAAAAATAAAGGCTCTTTTCAAACAAGCTGCTAGACATAAGAAGCCATGAAGATGTGAGATATATACAAAAAAAATTAACAGTATTAGACCGGCATCTTATTAATTCGTCAGAAAAGCAGGAATCATGCAAGGAAATCTTCCAACGGAACAAGTGTCCAGCAGAAGGACACGAAATAACATAAACTGCAATAATCAACCCGTCGCAGCTGAGGAAGTGTCAGCCGAGGAATTCCATTATGAGGAGTTAACCCGAAAGCAAGTGGCCGCATTGCATCAAGAAAGATGGGCACAACATCTAGACGGGGGTCTCAATCGGTGGGGAATAATGACAAGCAATGGTTCAGAATCACTGAACAATGTATTCAGGATCGCCAGACAACTTCCGATATGTGCTATCGTCGAGAACACATGGCACAAATGTGTTGAGTGGTTTTATCAGCGTCGACAAATTGCAACAGCTTGGGAAACTCAAGGTCTGGTATTCTCCCAAAAGGTCACCGAAATGATAAAACATCGCGGTGATAAGGAGAGAACTTACGATGTTATACCACTGGATTGGGGTATCAACAACTACGATGTTTACAACAGAAATGGCCTTATCGAGACGGTAATATTCCATGCTTATATAATTTTTTATTTAATTTTAAAATTTAAGCAATAATTTATTATTTCTATTTGAAATAATAGGGACAAAGGTAGGGCTGCAAACGAGTCGAGTCGAGCCGAGCTGGGCTTAACTCAAGCTCGGCTCATGAAAATTCGAGTCGAGCCGAGCCGAGCTCGTGAAACGATTCGAGATGAAAAACCTAGGTCAAACTCGACTCGTTACTATTCGAGCTAGCTCGCGAGCTGGCTCACGAGCCAATGCATGTGCGTTGACTCAATTTGATATTTAGATTTAATACATCTACAAACTATAAAGTTGGTATATCTAGAAGATTTGTATGAGAATTGATACAAAATTGTTATATCAACAAACTATTTTTTCAATGACATCTTCGCTACATTAATTTGAATGGATGGACCAACAAAAAACTATCGAGCGAGATATACGAATCTAATTACGAGCGAGCAAGAGACGTCTTTAAGCCGCTGATACGGTGAGATGGTGAGAGATGATGAGAGAGGAGTTATTGGATTAGAGTTCGGCAAAAAAAATTATAAAAACTATTTTTTATTCGAGCTGAGTCGAGCCACGAGCCGAGTTTTATTTACAAAATAAAAAAATCTGTGATAACATTGCTGTACTATTTTACATCAGCACGGAGTCTGATAATGAGAGCCAACTCACTTTTCTAATGATTAGAATTGTGCAAGGTTGATTCCATAGCGATTGAATAGATTTTTTAACAACAACAACAACAGATAAATATATAACATGCCTCTCTGTAGCTCTGTTGATTTTCTTGGTTTTCAGTGAAGCGCGCTGTAGGCTCAGACCTCAGAACCAATGCCAGAAAGACACCACCGCTAGCTGTACCTAATAATAAACAACTTCACCTCTGTACCAGTCAAATCGGTTCTTTGGAAATGCCTGAAATACCCTGCAAATTGTCAGATATTCAACCAACGCTAACATCGAAAGTAGATCTAAAAGAGAACTAGTCCAGCATTCAATAATTCACTCTCAGCTGGATCGTAGAATCCATTTGAAAGTTTTTAACAGCTTCGTAGTTTAGGCCCTCAGCAGGGGTGTCGTCGATACTTTTTTTTTAATCAATTTAGTTAATTTATTTGATATAAATAAGGATAAGAAAAAAATTTCGGTTAAGTAAATGAATAAAGATATAGATAAAGATTATTTTATATTCATTTATTTTATAGGATAAATTATTAAAAGATAAATTATTATTTTCAACATAATTATCTTATGTGATATTTATTCTCTATGTCCATTGTCTCAAATTGTATGAGTTAGTTATTATGAATTATAATTATTATTATTTTCAGATTTTTTTTATTTTTAATATGTTTTATTTTCTAGTTAAAAATGTTTGTATTTTTTAAATTATTCATTAAAATAACTCAAGTAGGAATTGAGTGCGTCGTTATATTTTAATTTCATCTAGTAAATTTTTTTATGTATTTGTATGAAAGGAATGAGTTTGGATGCTTCTTTTTATAAAATATGATAAATTAATTAATATATAAATATTATTCGTTAGCACTCATTTTCATTTCGTTATATGTTTATTTTAGTAGGTAATGGTAGGATATGGGTAGAACTAATTTAATAAGTAACTGTAGGATATAGGTAAGAATAATTTTAAATGAGTAAATACATCCATCTGATTTGTATCGTACCTATTGACACCCCTACCCTCCAGATACTTATCAATTAAGTAGAAACTAAAAGTAAATTCGAAGAAAATTGGATTAACAGTTCAAAGCTAATTATAAAAATATGGTCAACCAAAACTTTTGAGGAAAAATATTGTTGTTCCCACAAAATGTAATTATACAATGCAGTGTTTTACTCTTCAATTGTGAAAGCAGAGATCAGAACAACTTAATGCCAATAAGGTGTCGGGGTCACCATGATTTTTGTTACATGACTATATATGCTGCCTTTATTTCTCTAAAATGAAACGCCTTAATGGCAATAAAGTGTCATGGTTTCTGGTGAAATCATTTTTATTTGTTGTTGTTGTTGAGATTTAAGGACGTGCACTCAAAACCAGAGATCAGAACAACTTGCATACAATCAGTACACCTGTATGATTGGGTAAATCATTTGTGAATTTAAGATATTGAACAGATTTGTGACTTGACTTTCAAAATTGTCCGATTCGTTTCAAATAATAAATTAAAATTGTTTATGATGAATTTACTCTTGAGTTGAGTGTTTGCATTTTTAACTTTCTATTTTTTTAGCTCTTCTAAGAGATTAACATCTCCACAATGTAACAAAATAAATGCACCGAAATGATTTACTATTTAACCTCTCAATTTATAACAGAAAACATGAAAATGAAAAGGATTGTAGCATTTTATGGTTTGGAGGGGGGGGGGAGGAGTTAATGCATTGTATTTTTATGACACGTCTATTACAGTTGACTTAATAATACGTGGTCAACATTTTGATATTTGACCTTGATTAATGATAACAGCTAAGTTCAATCCTTAAGAAAGTTCCATTTAAATATTTAATTGATCCCCGTTTTTAGTCAAGAAAGTATTTTAACTATGGGTGCGGATCACTTGACAATGATTATTTTGATAATTTTCACAATGTGTTTCTTAATAAATATAAAAAAAATGAAAAAAAAATTATAGATATATTCTTCTACTTATATATTAATAGTGTTTCAAATTTCATGTAATTTCATCGCTGTTTGATAGTCCATCAAAGACCATCAAAATTTTCTATAATTTACAATGGTTCTAAATTAACAATCTTTGATGGACTATCAAACGGTGATAAAATCATATAAAATTTGAAACACTATCATTTTATAAGTGGAAGAATATATTTATAATTTTTTTATATTTTGAAGAAGCTCATTCTCAAAATTGTCAAGTGATACGTCATAACTACAGCTTTTCCTCCAAATCACAGATGCTAAGCCATGTTCAAAAATTAAACAAGAACAATTGCTATAGCTCAAAACATTAATTGCGTGCAGACCACTTATGGTCAATTATCCCTTCCCTTTAACTAATTTTAAAGGCTCTCCGTATTTATTCTTTGCATCTGGTCCAACATAGATTATTTTTTATCAGAGAACAACAACCAGTACCACCTTACAACAGCGTGTAAGCAATAGTTACTGCGATTTGAGATAATATTTTCAAACTTTTTGACGACGGAATAATAATCATTATTAAAACCTTGGTCTTATCACTTAATTAAATGTTAATCCAAACTGAATAATTAATTAACTTATTTAATTGCGAGTGTACACTTGGCAATACTTGAGCTCTTCTCCAGAAAAAGTGACATAAAGTTCGCATGTAAAACAAGCATATGGGGCCCATTATAAAAATCAATGATTACATCCATGTTATGCCAACCAATAGCAATAGGAGATTAGAAGAAAGGAAAAAGTTACCGGTTCCTACAAAGTGCAAACGCACATTCATGCACAAACAAAATTAGAAGCATCTTTGAGCCTCTCAAAGGGCTTATTTAATATATTCAGTGATAATTATTAATTTCTTTTGATTAAATGTATTTGTCGTCTTTTTCATGTTGAGAGAGGAATAATTTTGAGAAAAAGCACCGCCAAAATAATAAGTGGCCTACCTTCACAGTAGTTTTAACGTATATACTATGGGTAATTCTAGTGTGCATCCAATACATCTAACGCTTATGATATATTTTTTTGAAAAAAAAATATTACTCAAATGCAAAATCTAAAATTACGTGTGCATTTCTAATGGTTTGGATAGAATGTGTCAAATTTTAATTAATTTGGAAGAGATTTTAATATCATACAATTTTAAAATTTTAGCTGTGGAGTTTCAATGATTAAATAATCTGCAAATTATTTCAATTTTGGTTCACATTCTATCTAAACTGTTAGAAATACATTTATGATTTTGAATTTTTTTATTAGAGTAATATGTTTCAAAAGAATATACACTTATGAGATATATATATATATACCATAAAATTAAATGTACACTACCCGTATATTATTTATAATAATAGTTTCTTTTTGTTTACTTTGCTCTGAAAAATATTTATGAAAGTGAATGTTGGAATTTTCAAATGAGAAAGTTTTATAAAATAATCTTGCACTAATTAGAAAAATTGAAAACAAACAAAAATTTTCAAAATGCTGAATACCTGAATTAAAAACAAAATGACTAGCCACGTAAAAGTCCTTACAAAGATGCACAAAACATTGTATTTAAATATATAACTTATGTATGAAAGTATCGGTACCTTACATACATCAAAGACGTAATGTTCTTAATGTGAAAGAAAATAACTAAGAGATAACATGAATCTCTCGATAACAATATGAAAAGAAAGATGCAAATTTAATTAGACAAATGAGAGCATTAAGATTTTATATGGATGGAAAGACATTAAGATTTTATATGGATGGAAAGACATTATACGTCATTTATGGATTGAAGATGTACAAGCATATATATGTGTGTGTCGGTGTGTCTTTCTCTGGGCATTAATTAGTTCTCTAATGAACAATATATATTATTTTGATATGTGCGTATGATGTATTATGTAGACAGAAAACTTCGTTCGAAGTAAAATTGGGTAACTTGCACCCCATCTGATCAATTTATTTTCCTCCACACAATGACATGCTTGGGTTGAGTTTTTATTTTCCTTTTATTTTTTCTTCTTACCGTTCCACATTTCCTTGGGTTGCGAAGGAGTGGGGTTGCATAACAGATGTTCTGCCTTAGTATGACAAAGTAAGCGGTGTTTCATTTCTTTGCGTTTCTGAAGGTATAATTAAACAGCACGTAAGTGGTTGTTAGATCTCTTGACCATGCACATAAGTGGTCGGCGCTACATAAGTTTGTAATATATTATTTTAGTTTGATTTAACGATGGCCTCTGGTAAACGTCCCCAAAGTTCATTAATTAATTGAAAATACTGATTATCAGAATATGAATTTTCTATTATTCATTGTTTTTATCAATTACATAGTCAGTCTATATTTATAGACATCATTAATCAATATATTTAATTACATGTACATTGCATACGTCTAACTACTCTGTATCTATTCCTAACTAACTAACTGAACGTTGCACTTCTCCATTGCTGCATCTGCTGGAGACGTGCAGTCCTTCTGACTGTGATGTTTCTACAACCCCGCAAGCTGAACGGTCTTGTAGATAGTGTCAGCTTGGAACATATTGCTCGAAACCGTTGTGATGACAAACTTTTCATAAATATGTCACCTAATTGATCTGTTGAACAAATAAATCGCACAATCAACTTCTTTATGGCTACTTGCTCTCTGACAAAGTGAAAGTCCAATTCGATATATTTTATTCTAACATGAAAAACAGGATTTACCGTCAGAAATGTTGCACCCAAATTATCACATCAAAGAACTGGAGCTGAGGAACACTGAATACCCAATTCTAAGAGTAAGGATTTTATCCAAATTAATTCAGCTGTAGCCATAGCCAAACTACGATACTCAGCTTCTGTTGATGAACGAATACTGTAGCTTATTTCTTGGATGATCAGGACACCAAATTGGACCCAAGAAATATTGCAAAACTAGTGGTGGATTTTCTGTCATCTAGACAACCAGCCCAGTCAGCATCAGTAAAGGCTTGTAAGTACAGTGAGGATGACTTATGTAATGTCAGTCATTGATTGATGGTACCCTTTAGATATCTCAAGATTTTTTTTACAACATTCTAGTGTTCATTAGTTGGATTTGACAGAAATTGAGACACTTTGTTAACTAAGTAAGCAATAATAGGTCTAGTGATTGTTGCATATTGTAAAGCACCAACTGTCATTCTATATTGCTGAGGATCTGAAAGAGCTGATACCAGAGAACTTTGACAGTTGTAAACCTGGTTGCATAGGGGTGTTGCAAGGTTTGGCACCTGCCATATTGGTTTTCTGCAGAATCGATTGAATATACTAATGTTGAGAAAGGTGAAGTGAGGTTGGAGATGTTGTAACTTCAATTCCTAGAAAGAAATTGAGCGTGCCAAGATCTTTGAGAGAGAATTCTGAGTTAAGTGCGGTAATCAAAGACTGAAGAGCAGCTGGACTATTTCCTGTAAGGATGATATCATCCACATATACCATGAGGTATATAATTATGCCTTTGCTTTTGAAGATAAATAAGGAGTTATCTGATTGAGAGCAAGTGAAGGTATAGCCAATAAGAAAGGATTTCAATTTTTGAAACCAGGCTCTAAGCACTTACTTAAGGCCATATAATGTCTTTTCAACAAATACACTTTGTGAAGGTATATGTTATCAATAAATTCGGGAAGTTGCTACATGAATATTGTTTTTTTCAATTCACCATGTAGAAAAGCATTGTTCACATCCAACTGATGAATGTGTCAGTCATGTGCTAAAGAAATTATTAATATTGATCTTATGATTGTGGGTTTAACAACTGGGCTAAAGGTTTCAAAATAGTCCAACCCTTCTTCTTGAGTGTACTCCTTTGCAACAAGCCTTGCCTTAAACCGTTCTATGGTCCCATCAGCTCTTCTTTTTATTCTGAAAAGCCATTTACACCCAATTATGTTACTGTCTGGAGGAGGATCCACCAATTTCAGGTACCACTCTTGGCCAATGCATCCAATTCACAAGCCATTACTTGGCGCCAGTGTGGTGATTTTATTGCTTGAGTATAGCAACTTGGTTTATCTCAAAATCAGAAGAGGGTAGAGGATATTTGGTAGCTGAGTATAGCTCATGTTGAGGGAAACATTTTGGTCTAAGGCTATTAGTTTGACTTCTTGTTGTCATGGAGTGACTAGGTGCAGGTGTATGTGTTGTTGAGGTATGATGTTGTTGTGGTGAAGTTGGTGAAGAGCTTTGAGCCAAGAGAGGAGGTGAGGGTAGAATGATAAGTGAAAGTGATACAGTGAAAGATTATGATGGAGTGGTAGGAGGGGTAATATGGGCAAAGGGAAAATATTGCTCAATGAAAAATACATGTCTAGATATATATATATCATGTTGGTAGGTATGTGAAGACATTTATATCCTTTATGTGAGGCTGAATATCTCATGAAAATACATGCTTCTGACCTAGACTGTAGTTTGTGTTGATTATATGGTCTAAACAAAGGGAAACACTCACAACCAAGGGTGTGAAAGTACTAATAATCAGGTGCACTGCCAAATAATTTCTCAAATGGTGACATACTTGCATTGGGTACTGAGGGAAGTTTGTTAATAATAAATAATGTGCTTTCAAATATAGTATCCCAGTGTTCCAGTGGAATTGAGCTATGATACATAGATGTCAAGCCTAATTCAACCACATGGCGATATTTTCTTTCAACCAAACTATTTTGTTCTGGTATGTAGGGACATGAGAGATGGAAGATTATTTCAGGAAATTTGGTTTGAAGCGGCTTGTACTCAGTGCCTCCATCGCATTGCACAATACAGATTTTGTTAAGGCTATCTGGTGTTCTTTGTGATAAGAAGGTCCCAAACAAACTAAAAGACAAGTTCTACATGACGGTGATTAGACCCGCGATATTGTATGGCGCAGAATGTTGGGCTACAAAAGGACAACACATCCGGAAGATGAGTGTATTTTGAAATACGGATGTTACTTGTGGATATGTGGCTACACAAGGAAAGATCGAATTAGAAATGATGATATTAGAAACAAAGTTGGAGTAGCACAAATTCAAGAGAAGCTAGTCCAACATCGTTTGCGATGGTTTGGTCATATCCAACGAAGGCCTCCTGAAGCATTAGTACGCAGCGGTATTTTAAGTCGTCCTGAAAATACAAGAAAAGAAAGAGGTCGACCGAGACTGACATGGGAGGAAACAATAAAAAGAGATTTGAAGGAATGGAATATACCCAAAGAGCTAGTTTTGGATAGGAGTGCGTGGAAGATAGCGATTCATGTACCTGAACCATGATTTAGAAGTTAGAGTCTAATAGTAGAGTTATAGACTTCATATTCTTAGATTTTTTTAGGATTTTAGGATTTAGAATTAGGTTTTAAAATAGAATTTTAGGATTTAGAAATAGATTTTATAATAGAGATTTATTGTACTATTATTATTATTGTTATTATTGCTACTATTATTAGCATATTATCATTATCATTTTATTTATATATTATTATTATTATTTTATTTATTTATTTTCTTTTTCTTCCATCATATTCATTATTATCACTGATACTTGAGATCTTTGATCTTATATTTTCCGATTGGGTTTCATTTCTAGCCTACCCCAATTTATTTGGGATTAAAGGCTTTGTTGTTGTTGTTGTTGTTGTAATTTGAATTGAGTAAAAATACTTGATACATCAGACTTAGAAGCACAACAATAAATCCAACTTAATCTAGAATATTCATCAGTAAACAGTACATAGTACTTATTGCCAGTTTGAGAAAGCACGGAAAGAGGCCCGTAGATCAGTGTGAATGATCTACAAGGATTTGGTGACTCTAGTAGTTGAAGAAACAAAGGTAGTTTATGTGCTTTTGTCTTAGTACAATGGCTACAAAAAGAAAATTTTGATCTAAACATGTTAAGTCTATTTGCTTTGCTCAAATTGTTTCTTATGGAGGATGAACAGTGTACCAATCTTGAATGCCAAACATCAGCAGTAGCAGTCAACTGTAAGACATGATGAGATGAATGTGGAGAGGCTAGTTAGTAGAGACCATTACATATAGTGCCATGCAGCAGAGTTGTCTGAGTTGATAGATCCTTCACAAAGTAAGAATTGGATGTAAATCTACTGCAGTTTGAGCCAGAGTTGAGACGCAGTTTCACAATTGAGCACTTGTGTCAGAAGATAGGGAATTGAATAACCAGGCAAGAAAAAGTTGATCTTGATTTTGCCATCGTTCAAACGCTGGATTAGATTGTACCGTACCTGTTGCTATGCTGATGGTTGTAGCTGGTACCGAGGATGATTCTTTAATGAAGGAAATGAGGCCATGACCTCGGAGAACTGATAAGATCTGAGATTCCCAGATGAGATAATTATCATTCATGAGTGTTGTGTTGATTTGATGTGAGAACTGGATTGATTGATCCGATCGTAGTTGAGCAATGTGAGATTCTGCCATACTTGATTTTCAGTATGCAAGCAAGCTATGATTCTTGATTAGTAGAAAAAAAAATTGATAAGCAACTGAGCGTGAGCTCTTTTTGTGGCTCTGATACCCTATCAGAATATGAATTTTCTATTATTTATTGTTTTTATCAATTACATACTCAGTCTATATTATTCAACCGTACCTGCGTGTATTTATTGCAAGATCTTTTCACAAAATATTAAACAAATTAATGTACGTGGCAAGTAACTAATTAAGTACTTAATTATAAATACAAAACCTGTGGCAATTTTAAATAGATGCGTGTCTATTTACAGTCACCCCATTTCTTTGGTTCGTTATATACAAACTTATTTACTACTGGACCCTGTGGTATTTTTAAACAACTGTGCGTCTATTTACTGTTGCCCTCATTCTTAATTTGGTTCGTTGTATACTAAGAACTTAGACATTTTTTTTTCATTTAATTCACCCCCCATGCAGAAGACAAGTTCTACAAATTAAAATATATATGTTGTAAATGATAGATGTTGTAGATGAGTTTAGGGATAAGAGAAGATGATTTTCTTATTATCCAATCAGTACAATGTACAGTCTATTTATAGACTTCATAAGAGTCTGGAATGATCTAAAATATAACAACTTATAACTGCTTTGACTTAAGTCAACTCCGCTAACTAATGCTCTAATTACAATAACTAACTAGCTATCTGTTACATGCGCTATCACCCCCCTCAAGCGTGACGTGTGAGATAGCACACAGAGTTTGTCCCTTAGCAGACAAAAGTGAGCTGATCGAAGGCTTTTAGTTGGTATATCGGCTACATGATCATGGGTGGATAAGAAGCGAACTATAATCTTTTTGGAAGCAACAAGTTCCCTAAAAAAAAATGAACATCAATCTCAATGTGTTTAGTTCATGCATGATGAAACAGGATTAGCAATAAGGAAAGTTATACCTAAATTATCATACCAGGCGTAGGTAGATCAAACGTATCATGAAGAAATTCACAAAGCAAGGATTGTAACCACACAACTTCAACAGCAGCGGAAGCAAGAGTCCGATATTTTGCTTCAGTACTAGACCGAGCAACGGTGGATTATTTTTTTGATGACCAGGACACAAGAGAGTCACCTAGAAAGACACAGTAACCTGTAATAAATCGTCGGTCATCAGGATTGCATGCCCAGTCAGCATCAGAGAAGACTTGAAGAGAGAGGTTGGAAGATTTACGCAGTAAGAGGCCATGATCAATTGTTCCTTTAAATACTACAAAATGTGTTTAACAGTTGTCCAATGTTGTTTAGTTGAAGAATGCATAAAAAGCGAAGCTCGGTGAACAACAAAAGTAATTTCTGGACGTGTGATTGTGACATACTGGAGGGCCCCTACGACACTGCGATACATGGTTGGATCAACCATAGGATCACTACCATCCTTGGTTAATTGAAGGCCAGATTGCATAGGTGTTACTACTGGCTTAGCATCTGACATACGAGCCCGAATAAGAAGATCATCAATATAACGTGTTTGAGACAGATGCAAACCAGTAGGAAGATGAGTGGTCTCAATGCCAAGAAAGAAAGAGAGGTTGCCAAGATCCTTGATAGTAAAGGTATTGTGAAGATTAGTAAAAAGCCTGGTGATGAAGGATTGGGACGTGCCCGTAACAATGATATCGTCGACATATACAAGGAGATACATTATCTCACCATGTGTTGTGCTGATGAAAAGAGAGGATTCTGATTGTGAGGACACAAACCCATGAGCTAACAGAAACTCCCTGAGCCGATGAAACCAAGCACGAGGTGTCTGTTTAAGACCATATAGCTTTTCTTAAGGCGACAAACATGGTGAGGCAGATCAGAGTTGACATAACCCGGTGGATGGGTCATATAAACGGTTTCATTAAGATCCTTGTGAAGAAAGGTATTATTGATATCCAATTGGCGAAGAGACCACCCTTTGGAGATGGCAATAGAAAGAAATGTTGGGTTTTGGAATGCCCAAATCTCATTAATGCTTAAGCTACGGAAAGACCGTAGAACAAAAATTTTACTTTTACTTAGGTTAGGGATTAAAGTATGTCGGATAATTACCGAGAGATACAGATATTTAATCATTTACAAAAGACGATAAAATATTATTTTACTTCTAACTTAAGCTTAGGGTTAAAGTGATATGTCGAATGATTACCGAGAGATACACACCTCTTAAAACCTTTATTGATCTACTCCATGATTGATTTCTAAACTATTAATCTACTTAACAATTAAATAGATTAATATAAGATTTTATACCTCGCTTCCAAATTTCAATTGGAATGAAAATCGGCTTGTCTCGGAGCACTAAACATTTGATGCCTCTGTAGGTTATCCACCAGGACTGACTAGAGAGCGGCTTATTTCTTTTGCCAGAAATACCGTAAACCGCGGTTTCTCACAAAAACACTATTCACCCGAGAAAAAGACGAAATAGTATTATTCATGACTCACAGTAATTCTGTTTCATAAATGTGCAGAAATACCGTAACTTTCGTAAAAACATTATTCACCGATCCCGTGAATTCTGAAACAACCGTATACCGAGAGAGAGAAAATAGAATTGATTTGGTGTAGCTTTCTCTCTCACCCCACCCCTCTATTTATAGAAAATGTGGAATTGCCAAATTACCAAAATGTCCTCATGAATAGTAGGGAGGTTCCAAAGTGAAAAGACCAAAATACCCTTAAAGTTCATCTAATTTACCAAAATGCCATTGGGCTTTGGCCAAATTACCGAAATACCCTTGGGCTTTTGGCCAAATTACCAAAATACCCTTTTGAGGTCGGCATGGGCTTTTCATGGGCCTTTTTGGGCTTTTAATTATAAATGGGCTTTTGGCCCATAATTCAAATCCATAATTAACATTTAAAATCTAAATCAAATATATATAATTGTCATGTACAATTATATTTTTCTCGGTTGTTGTTTCGATGAATTTATACGACGTGTCCAACACGTTATAAATTCAATCTGATTTTTGCTTCTTGTCATCTCTATGAAAAATATAATTATATCATATATAATTAATTATAATCATCTTATTATTAATTATAAACAATTTATAATTAATCAATAAGATTCTCCGATTAACTCCTATACGGTGTGACCCGACAGGATCCGTGTTATGTTGGTAAATAGAGTTAAAACCATTTTAACTTCTATAATCATAGGAGGCATCTGGCATAATGCACTATGACCATCCAATTACACAGATGATGATGTACTGTACAATATCATGATCCAGTAAACTATTTACTTGTGTTTAATTCTTTTGTCTCATAACTATCAGATCATATTCAAGGTAGGTATGTGTCATCCTTGCAAACTTAATCATTTCTTGATCTTGAGTAAATTATCAAATATAATTACTCTTATAATTATACTGCTAGCAGATAATCTTACTCTATCAAGGGGCCTAGTGATGCTATAACTCGTATAGAAATACGAGAGACAATAGTACTTTTGGCAAACCATCTCTTCCTCCGCATAAGTTATGTATACCGAAGAGCTACATTTATAGCCACCTTTTACGGATAACGTTTGGTAGAAATCACACACATATATATCTTATGTAGGAAAGATGAATACCTCATACTTTAGAATTTAATACTGAACGAAAACATTAATGATACGAATACAATTGCATTTAATGTTTCATTCGGGGTCTATCAAATATGATGTTCCTAGAACATCTATATATGTGATTAAAATGACAACTATTTGTCTATGGTCTGTAAAACTTGACCATCATTTAATCCACATACTAACATGATAACGATTAATTAGTGTTCCTGCTAATTACCTTGATTAGTGACTTTTAAGAGTATATTCTATATTATGAAGTTTCATAATTCCAGTCATGAACTCGGAATGATTCATAAATTCAATAATACTCAAGAAAATAAAATATCGTTTAAATATTCAATTCATGAACAAAACTTTATATAACCAATTTATCGTATTATTGACTTCAAAATTATTACAATGTATAATATACAGTCTGTTTATAGACTTTATAAGAGTCTGGAATGATCTAAAATACAACAACTTATAATTGCTTTGACTTTAGTCAACTGTGCTAACTAATGCTCTAATTACAATAACTAACTAGTTATCTGTTACATGCGCTATCAGTAAAGGCAGAACTGATATTTTTATGAGGTCTCTCTCCAACAATGTATTTACTCCTGTTTTAAAATTAACAATATAATTGTGGAATTAAGTTTTATTTTAAGGTTTCCAAAATGATCTAACTAATTGAGATAAGTTAATTTGAGGGATATCCGAGAGACTTGGGAACGCACTGGAGACATTAATGGTAAGGTAATTTAACAAAATCATCTCATATATATATTATACAATCTATCTTGATGAGTTCTGTACTAATTTAATAAAAGAACTTTATGTTGTATACGTGGAGCTTCCCAGATCACCAGACCAGAGGAATATCTCCGAAATAAATAAGGCAATATACTTTGTTTGGCCAAAGTTATTCATTTGTTACTTTGTTCTTTGGGTAGTGATATAACGCTCCTGTTTTGCCTTCAGGGTTATTGATGAGTTGAATTTTGATAAAAATATATATATATATTATATTTTGTATAATATAATTATTATATTAAAAAAAAATTGAGATGGTAAAGATTTGTTACGGGAAATTCAGACAGGAAATATTATTGTCGGTAAAAAATTGTACAATTGATTTACTAATAAAAAATTATGTGTGGGCAATTCGGTCGGAAATATTATTGTTGGTAAAAATTTACACAATTAATTTACTAGTAATAATTTACATACGGACAGTTTGGTCGGGAAATTTTTTTGGTAAAAATTTACACAAATAAATTACTGATAAACATTTGCACGGTGAACTATTTATTAAAACTTTAATCAGCACATTTATCTACTATCAACACATCAATATATTTGATGGGGAGGGCATTTCATATTTATTCATGTTCTTTCCTGGGACAAATCTTGTTCTCAGTACAGCAATACACTGTTTAATTATGTAGCTTGAACTTGTTTAGTGGTATACTACATTATCACTATCAGCATGCATTAGACAAATACTATTTTTCCCATAATTAATCAATTAATTGAGGAAAACTTCTGATGAGTTGGAACGTAGTAGATGTAACATTTTTAATTAAGGAGAGATCAAATGTTTTCATTTGCTATACTTGTACTCTGCACCTATCGGAAACTCGAGATTTTGGATAGCTGAAATATAATGTAAACTAAATGGGTGGGGATAAATTGACAATGGATTATTTTGATAATTTTGACAATAAATTTTTAAATAAATATTAAATAAATCTTAAAAATAAAAAAAACGTTATGGATATATTTTTCTACTGGTGATTCAAATTTCATGTAATTTTATTATCATTTGATACTTCATCAAAGATCATTAAAAATTTATATAATTTGTAACAATTATAATTTGACGGTTTTTAATAGACTATCAAATGATAATAAAATTATATAAAATTTGAATCATCGTTAATCTATATATAAGTAGAATAGCATATTCATAAGATTTTTTATTTTTAATTTTTTTTTAATATTTATTTAAAGATTGATTGTGAAAATTGTCAAGATAACCATTGTCAAGTGATCCCTTGCCAAACTAAAATAGTCAACAGGAAATAAAATATATACGATGCAATCAGTTCTACTTCTACTGATGTTATAAGAGAAGAAAGGAAATGAGAGAAAACCAAAAGAAAGAAAGAGAAATGCACATATGCAACCTAGTGCACATGTGTGAGCTTACGAGAGGAAGAGGCTCCACGTGCAACCTGACCTGCTTCTGTTTCAAATCAGACTTCCAGCCAATCACTGTACTCAGAACCAACTTTTTGTTTTAATTTCCTTGTTTTAAAAAAAAAGTACTATCTGAAATATTGAGGTGCTTTCACGTCGATTGAATTAAGTTTGCATGCCTACCACCAAAATAAATAATAAAGCTTGCATATGTCTAAATGTTTGCTTTTTTTTTTATTTTAGTAAATGAAAAAATAAATAAATGAAATTAGCCTTTCTCTCTCTCACTTTTACATATTTAGTCAGATCCGAGTTTGAAACTCGGGTCCGATTTTTTTTTACACAGAAACGTAAAAAAAAACACGGACCCGAGTTTCAAACTTGTGTCCGGATATTTTTTTTTTACGTTTATGTGTTATATAAAAAACAAAACATAACAGTCAGTAGATTGATCTAAAATATTACAACAAAAATTAAAATAAACACACTCAGTACATTTGAAAATTGCAAGTGTCTGGGCCGAGTTTTAAACTCGGCCCAGTACACCTGGAACCGAGTTTTAAACTCGGTTCTAACATCATGTTATTATATAACACACCCAGTACATTTCTTCTTCAACTTCCTTCAGCTAACTATTTCTTCAAAATCGCCATTATTACTGTTGCAAGAGCTTACAACTGGAAATTTATTTTTCGACAGATCCAGAGCCGATCCGTATTAACCACTCTCGTCTCATCAACGTTGTAAGTTTTTTTTTCTATTTGGACTATTAATTTTTGCTGTAAAATTAAAATACACTAACATTAGGGTTTATCGTTCATATTGTAGAGACAAAAATGTTGCTGATCAATGTGTATCACGGAGGTCAAATCTTGAAAACTTCTCATGGAATGGATTACGATATTCAAGTCGCGTGCACATTTTCTGCCGACGAGGCAATCAATCTTCGTGACTTGAAGAAGCAGATTCATGCTGGTTTGGAGCTGCTCCCTAGTCAATTCAATATCAACATTAGTGCACGGATCAACACTGCCCCAACAGGTTCGAGTGGTTTTTTTATAGCTTATTTGGGGTTGTTTCTGATGAAATTTGGGGAATGATTAAAACATAGCTCCGTACTACTTACCCGGATATAAAACACTAGAGCTAGTAGTTGAATTTGAACCAATATCCAGTTCTGATAACTATGATCCAACTAGTATTCTTGAAAGTAGTAATCTAGTAATGGCTGAGGAAAGAAGAGTGGTCCAAAATATGGATGTGGATGAGGATGATGAAGAGGAAGAGTGGCACCTGGATGTCGAGGAGGATGACATCCATGATGCAACAGATATAAATATGGATGAAGCTGATGATGTGGTAGATGTCGAAGAAAAAGTTAGAGAGTGACAAATGTCTGTTCCTTTTATCAATCGAGGAATGAAGCACATGTGTGCACAATTTGCTGATAATACGCCAATGTCATATGCAGACGAGCCTTATTTTCGCAAACCACCTAGAATTGATGAATAATTTAGTGTCGGTCAGCAGTTTAGTACGAAATTAGAGTTGAAAATGAAAATCGCTTATTTTCATGTTCAACGAAATATAGAATTGAAGGTAACAAATAGCAGCAAATCAAAATTAGTGATGAAATGTAAAGATTCTAACTGTTCATAGAGGATGTATGTCACACCCAATATAACGGGTATTTGGGAGATCAAAATAAATTCGCTCGAGCACTCTTCTTTTGGCAGTGCTACTAGGGTGGACCACAGTCAGATGACTTCCAGAATGATAGCAGATATTGTTAAGAATCGGTTGAGAGATAATTTAGAAATGACAGTTAAAGAAGCAAGGGGTTTGGTTAGATAAAAGTTCCCCACGGTCAACCGAGTTATAATAAATTATGGAGAGGAAGAGAACGGCAATTGCAGACCTATTTGGTAATTGGGAGATGATCATATGAAATACTTCCGTCTCTACTAGAAGCCATACAAAATTCCACATATGGCACAAAATACATCATAGAGACAGTGCCATCAACAAAATTCGGTGTTGAAATTTTTGATCGTGTTGCATGGACATTTGGACCATGTATTACAGCATGACCTTACTTACGACCAGTCTTAACTATCAATGTTGGATTTTTATCGGGTCGGTATGGTGGTAAAGTATTTATGGCATGTGGTTATGATGCGGAGCAACAACTACTATCATTTGCATTTGTTGTTGTAGCAGACGAGAAAAGTGTGGCAAATTAGGGTTGGTTCATGCAGTGGTTGCGTAAAGAGGTTGTCGATCCTGGTAAAATTACTGTTATTTCCGATCAACATCTAGGTATAAGGGCAGTATTTGAGAGGCCGGATTTTGGATGGTAGAAATCAGCAGGCGAGGTTGTTCACCGTTATTGTACTCAACACATTGCGCAAAATATGTATAAGAACTGCCATATAAAAAAAATAAATGCTCTTTTCAAATAAGCTGTAAGACATAAGAAGTCATGGAGATGCGAGGAATATAAATAAAAAATTAACAGTATTAGACCGACATCTTATAAATTCGTCAGAAAAGCAGGAATCATGCAATAAAATCTCCCAACGAAACTAGTGTCCAACAGAAGGACACGAAATAACAGAAATCGCAATAATCAACCCGCCGCAACTGAGGAAATGTCAGCCGAGAAATTCCATTATGAGGAGTTAACCCCGAGCAAGTGGCCGCATTGCATCAAGAAAGATGGACACAACATCTAGACGGGGGTCTCAATCGGTGGGGAATAATGACAAGCAACGGTTCAGAATCACTGAACAATGTGTTCAGGATCGCTAGACAACTTCTGGTATGTGCTATCGTCGAGAACATGTGGCACAAATGTGTTGAATGGTTCTATCAGCGTCAACAAATTACAGCAATTTGTGAAGCCCAAGGTCTGGTATTCTCCCAAAAGGTCACCGAAATGTTAAACATCGCAGTGATAAGAGGAGAACTTACGATGTCATACCACTGGATTGGGGTATCAACAACTACGATGTTTACAACAGAAATAACCTTATCGAGACGATAATATTCTATGCTTATATAATTTTTTATTTAATTTTAAAATTTAAGCAATAATTTATAATTTCTATTTGAAATAATAGGGACAAAGGGGTGAAATATAATATGAGGTTGAATTAGCCATGACGGGTTTTGATAATTGTTGGTGTCAGAAATCATAATTGACCGGCATCCCATGCGATCACTTGCTTGATGTTTGTTCATTCAGAAGGCTAGATTACACTCAGTACGTTAGTCCATATTATACCATCCAGTACTACATTAACACATGGTCTGGTCATTGGCGTAGTTATGGCAATAAACGAGATTGGCCAATTTATAATGGTCCGGTCATCAGGCCAGATCCAGCAAAAATCAACAAAGGAAGGAAAAGGAAGATACGCATTCCAATGGTTATGGAAGAAATGGAGAGTCGTATCAACATGCTGCCAACTCGAAGTCGAGCTCATTCCAACATAGCATGATTTAGATTACTAGTGTGTTTATGTTTTTTGTTGTTATATTTACCAGAACAATTGGATTTTAATTGTTGTAATATTTCAATTTGTTTGACACTATTTTAGAACAATGTATTAATCGTGCTTATATTTGAGTTTATAAAACTTTATTTTAATTTTTGTTGTAATATTTTAGATCAATTTACTGACTGTTATGTTTTATTTTTAATATAACACACAAACGTAAAAAAAAATCTCGGACCCGAGTTTCAAACTCAGGTCTGGCTAAGTATGCAAAAGTGAGGAGAGAGGTGGCTAGTTTCATTTATTTATTTATTTATTTCATTTACTAAAATAAAAAAATCTGTAAATGTTGGCTCCAAATTTACTGTTATTTTAGGAGAAAAATAGAATATTTATTTCGAACAAAAAGTTTATATATATGTTATTTTTATTTGTAGATTGATAATCCGTTAAATTTTATATAATTTCATTAATATTCAAAATTCGTTTGGCAAGTAGGGGATATTTTTAATGTGAGTTCCACTTTCATATAATATCTAAATTATGGCACATTTGTGTCATTAAAAAGGTATGGCAACGGATATAATTTCTAGTTAGGACAACATTTCATGCAGATTTTAATGAGTTGCACAGAAGACATCAGAAATCAAAGCATATTTTCAAAAGCACAAGGGGCGTTTGATAATCTGCTACCGGTGCTATATTAGATAACTATATAGTGTACTGCTAATATATATGTACAAAAGTTGTTATTAATTATGTACAAATTTTTATTTTGAAATAGTATAATAACATTATCATGCTGTCCTGATTCCTGAAGAAGGTTGGAATAGCAAAAGAGAGGAGGAGAGGTGAGAGAAAAATTAGTTAGGGTTTGTTTGGCACTTGGTGGAATAGCAAAAAGTTAGAATAGAATAGTTATTTCGATGAATTAATTTGCCAAACGAATTTTAAACTAAGTAGAAGAGTGCGGAAGAGTACTAATTCGGTATACCAAGTTATAGGTGGTATACCGAATTACAGAGGCGGATGCAGGATTTTGGTCAGGGGGGCAATTATCGGATTGTAATAGCTTATCGTGTTCAAACCCATTAACTAATCAGATACTAAACAAAAAATTAATAATTTAATATATATGCTTACCTAATAAAAAAAAAAAAAAAATCATAACATTTTATATATTAAAATAACAACAAAATAAAGCTCAAAGTAATAGATAATTAAGTTGATGAAGAAAGTTTTCGTCTACGAAACTTTATATTTTGACATCTTTGCATAATTATTTCATTATGCATGATATTAAATATTTTTTCTCAATAAAAATAATCAGACAATTCATGGGGGGACAAAAAAAATTTTAGGGAAGGCAAATTACAGAAAGCATTACCGAAAAACACTATTTTTCAAAATCCAGGAGGGCAGCTGCCCCCCTGGAACCATGTAGGTCCGCCCCTGTCGGATTAGCTCTCGTCGGAATAACGATTATTGTTTGATTATGTTGTATTATATTATTATATTATGATTATAATTTATTATTATATTATGATTATAATTTATTATTATATTATTATGATTATGATTATAATTTATTATTATATTAATATTATGATAATTATTATTACGATTATTGTTTGACACACTTTCTTATTTTTTTCCGTTATCAAGCACACCCATGTATGTGTCTCAAATAGATAGAAATGAACTCCAGCTACTTCGTCATTTTTTTATATTTGTGCTTTTTATGTTATTCATTAATCTACCAAACAAGCTAATTAAAAGAAATATGTGATATGTCATCATATTTTGATATAAAGAATTTATTGAGACCCATAAATTAAAATTTGGAGATGATTTAACTATATTTTTTAATTCATAATAAATTTAATCATTAACTACGCGTAGCCTAACTCTATGTCTATATTGATTGTGGAAATTTGTTTAGTTAAATTGTACATATATCAGAAGCAATTAAAAATTTCACATATAGAAATGTTTTTTTATGCTTTCTCCAACATGTATATATTTTGTTTAATATTGCTCAGATGTACTATGCATTCAAAATTTCTTGGCTTTTAAGCACTAATTTTAAATATGTGTTTATAAGTAAAAATTATTATTTATACATTTGAAAATATTCCCTAAAGCATCAAAAGATTTAAGAGTTAGCGACGCACATGTTTATGATGCTTACTAATTACCATACTGATATGTACATTTCACAAAACAGAGTGGGTGACGGTGTCCTGTTTTCCCTGGAAAGTTGGTACATGAATATATTTGCCATCGGTTCAAGTTTAGTCGTTTTAAAAAAAATTAATAATAAGGCCCCGAGGAACAAATAAAAAGCATATGATTAGAGAGTGATGATTGTACTTTAATATATGCTTCTGAAAAAATATTCTTACTTGATGATAAATATAAAGATAAAGAAATGCTTATGTGCTTTACAAAGCATGGATAAATTATATTTTATATCTACACCTCAAATTCTATATCTAAATTAACTTGATGATAAATAAAAATATAATTTTATATCTATTACAAAGCATGGATAATTAACATGTTCTCCAAATGAAAATATCCTTAGAACTCAAATTTTATATTATTTAGAACTTTACTTCCAAATGGATGGAAATTTCATTATCTAACGATTCTGGACCGTTCAATAGCAATAGTAATGTTTTTTTTTCACATATCCAATAAAATAATAAAAATTTAATTAAGCCTGCCGTGGAAAAAAATATATAAATAATTTTACATTGTATTTTATTGGAATGCAAATAATTTTAACTTTAATTATTCCCGCCAAGTTTATCAGTGCTTGTACAGATATTAACGTATTTTACAGAAATGTTAACCATCAAAGCAGGCCACACACAAATGAAACTGGACGGGCTCGTCGTGCAGAACTTTATTATATAACGTAACATTTCAATTCAAATTTAGCTTTTTCCTAAGCAGTGTTATTTATTTAATTTCCATTTAGATTTTTATTTATTATTTATCCTATTTTTATCATTTTTATTTTACTTCGTACAAATTTAAAATGACAAGTTTATGCTCATAATTTTTTCTTTTTACATAGTCAATGTATTTAGTTATTTACAGCATTGTTTATATGCTCCATAATTTAAACAATTACATATTCAATTTATGTTACACGGTTGCTTTTTGCTTCCCTTGTGAAATATTCATCAAGGAAAAGTTAAAAAAAATGGTCATATGAATCAAGTAGCATCATGAATTCATGGTGAACTCAAAGTCATACTCGGAAGAACTGCACATACATTTATTCATTCAATATTTTCAAATCTAAAATCCTTTTAAATTAATATTTTAAAATTTAACATTCAAATTTTAAATCTAAATCGTTACCCTTGTTAATTTTCATGGATGATGCATACACATAAAATTCATGATTTTTAGATTTTATTTTATACTATATTAAATGATCACAAAATGAATAAATTTAGTTAACTATGATTAACTAATTCTAATACAATCAATTTATAACCATTGGATCTTGACATCTAGTATGAGATGAATTAAAGAATCATGAAATTTTATATGTTTACACTATCCACATATAAATAAGATCGATTGTATTAAATTATAAATTTGAGTGTAAATTTAAAACATAAATAAAATGTTATATCTTGTGGCATCAAAAATTTGTGATATTGAGACCCTCATATAAAGTAAATATTGTGTGAGGTCTTCCATGAGTTTAATTCAAAAAGTACACCAAATCATCTCCAAATTTTAATTTATCATACTCATTAAAAAAATTCATTTGAAATTTTTTTGGGTTATAAAAAGTTAGGGTTTTTTAAGTTTTCTAAGTCGTTGCTTTTAATTTTTTAAAACATGTACAAATATTAAATATTTTATTATTATTTTAGAGCTAATTTTTCAAAATTAAAAATAATAACTTAGAAAACTCGAAATACCTCAAATTTTTATATCCACAAGATTTTCAGTTGAAGAATTATTGATATATTTTTTAGTTAGCTCACAAAAGACTTCCTTCGTGAGTTTAAGTTCATACTTCACACTATCATTACTCTCCTCATGTACCAATGAAGATGCTCTCTAGATTTTGTGTGATATTTTATGTGATCTAGGGGTATCAATAGCATCCTTTTACTCATTTATATGATCCGTATCGTATAAAGTATCCAATAATTATGTTTTTATTTATGAATTTTCCTGAGAAATTTCATAACCTTTGGTCCCGAGAGGTAGATTTTTGGATTTCTCAATAAGATGGGTATGGATAAAGATTTTTTTCATTAGCTTATTTAATATGAATAAGGGTAAAAAAAAGTTTGTTAAGTAACTAGGTAAGAATATGGATAAATATCATTTTTTATTCATTTGTCCCATAGAGTAAATTATTAAAAAATAAATTAAATGATTCTAAATAATTATCTCATGCATTAATTTTTTCATGTTAGATGCTCCGAATTTTAATTACAATTATTATCTTTCTCGAATTTAACCAACTTATAAATTATAATATTTAAATAATATTTAGCATAGTATTTATTCAAATGATTGAATGAGACAATATAAGATTTCATTTTAGATAAGATGTTATTTTTATTTTTAATATATTTTATTTTCTAGTTAAAAAGTTTGACAAAAGATATTTATATTTTTTAATTTATTTATTTTGAAATGACTCAAATTAGAATTAATTATATAGGTATATTTTGATTTCATACTAGCAAAATAAAAATATATTTATGTAAAAAGAATGAGTTTATATATTTTTTATAAATGATAATAAATTAAATAATATATTAATATTATTCGTTAGCTTCTGGCACCTATGCTTTCATCAGCTGGATCGGAGTTCGATAATTACTGTAGCATTATCTAATTAGTCCATAATGCGTCCACTTTACCATTACATTTACCAACAACCGGCCATCTTTTCTTTGACCCCAATCATTGCTACTTTGCTCGAGACGGAAAAGCAAATATCAAACAAAACCTAGCCTACTGATCTCGCATGGCCTCTACAAGTATAGCTATACCTGTTGCGGACTGGCCCAATCACCGCCACTGGTGACTCCAAACTTCGGAGTCCAAAGCCACATATGCATTATTAAAAAAAATAGCAATAAGTGCTTTCAGAAAAAAAATTAATATTAGTACGTAGGCGAGGTATTTAATATTAAACATTATGTTTATAATTAATTGAAAGATCTATGAAATGAAATAATTCTGAAAAATTAAATAAGAAACAAAGAGGGAAATGATTGAAATAGTTCAATAAAAGAACTAAAAAAGAGGCGCAAAGAATTAAAAAAAGCCGGAATTATTGATAGTCCTATTTAACAAAAAATTAAAACAACTGTAAGGAAGTATATGCTATTATTAGTAACGAGCATTATATTGCGTAGAGGTAGCTAGAGTCAAGAAGGGCATTGGCAGAAAACTGTTACTCTCAACCTAACTTTTTTTAATATAACAACATTATTATGTTTTTTTTCTCAAAAAGAAAACATAAATAATTATGATTCAAAGTAAACTTAAAAAATGTATCATCTCTTATCCCTTATCTAAACAATGTTGTCATCTTTCATTCTTCCTTCTTCTATAGCATCCAGAGTTTGCCACCAATTTCAAGATGAAATGATTTTTCGTAGTAAAAGTAGAGATGAATTGTATATGCTCAATATAGAGATAAAAAATGGATAAAATTCTATAAATAAGTAGTGCAAGTGCATTTAATTTAATTAATATTCTATGCCAAGAAAAAGTTAAATTGTCACATTCAATTAGTCAATTTTTCTCAATTTTTGCTTCAAAAATAGATCCCTCGGTAACTTTACAAAATAACCTAAATATTAAATATAATTAATGCTAGCATATAATAGTAAACACGCGAAGCCTCTATATTATGTATGTTAATGGAATGACAATTATGATAACCAAAATTTAAATTTGCTATAATTCTTGATTTGAATTTTTTTCAGTCTGAATGGTCTGATTTAATACTAACGTACCACATTGATTGCCAATGTCATTATGAAATGCATATGATGTAAAAAATAGTATTTATTTTAAACAGAATAATTTAATTTTACCGACAAAAATAATTCCTAAATTCTAGATTAATAACAACGGGCACATTTCCTCAAAAAAAAACAACGGGCACAACACACTCTTGTTCACTATAATAAATGCCACATAATTAACATTCAGAAGTTAATTGCCAATGAAAAGGTGTACTGGTGAGACACCATCCTCACAATATTTTGCCTTGATCTTAGTAAACTAATAAATGAAGTTTGATTTACGCAATATAAAATTAAAAGAAGACATGACAATTAAATTACTATAACCGTAAGGCAACTAGAGAGGGTTGGAAAAGTTGTGTCATTGTATGCATCTTTCGTGAGCTTAACATGTAATGATAACCAACCAGCAGGAATAAAGAAAGCAATACAATCCAACATAAAAAGAAATGTTAATCAAAAAAGTATGCTAGACGAGATAGATGAAACATGATTACAAACTTATAAAGTTTATTCTTGAAATTAATTAATGACATCAAAGTTTGAAACACAATTTGGTTTTGGTGTCTAATATTTTCAGAATATATATCATACTGTTTACATAATATAAGACTATAATGTTATTTATCATGGCTTCAATATATAATTAACTTGATAATTCGTATGGTATTTAGGACCACACTCCACAGAGAGAGGGGTTCTGTGGGACCCACATCTACCAAATGAACTTTTGTTTGCCTTCTCAACTTGCATGTGACTGTCAACAACAATCCAGCCGCACTAACAATTGATTAGTCGCCATTAAACGGCAAAGGAGACTTAATAATACAGAGTTCGGTGACAATACACCTCAATCTTCCACACAGTGCATAAAACAATTTGAATTTATAAATTTGTTGAAAAGACTTGCTTTACATCTTTTTCAACAGCATTTACCTCGACCTTATGCGCTAGCTGTAAGTGTCCACTTGCGTATTTTTTTATGCAAATTATCAGCAATAATTTAGGTTTGACTGTTAATCAAATGAAGAATAATTTCAAGAAGTTGTATATAATACAACAATTTGCAGCAGGCAGCAAAAATTTAAAGCAGGAGAAACCCCATACAATATCTTTGCATGGATTTTTCTTGGTATTTTAATCACATTCTATTGAAGTATTTAATTAGTGAAGTTGTTAATTCCATGATAGAATGGACTCAGCGTCAGTTGGGGAAAAAGATACCATGAGACATCAACATGAGGATCAGGAAAATAATTAAACCAAAATATTAGTCCTCCAACGTCTTTTTTTTTAAATAAGAAAAATAAGAAGTCTATTGTATTTCGATTGAAAGAATATCCTCATTTTCTCCCTTAGCTTTATATTTTTAATGGCTGAAAGACGTGCCCTACAAAATGTCACGACAGGTTAAAGAATTAAGCTCTGGTGTCTTGTAATTTTTTGTTAATTAACAATTACCAATGTTCTAAACAACGCCATTACTTTTGCCTCAATGACTGTTGGATCTTTTTCCTATTAAAACAAGTGACGGTGTGCAGAAAAACATGCCAATTGTTTACTTGTGTAAAGAAAAAAATTACTCATCTAAATAAGCAGCCTCTAATATGTCAAAAAAAAAAAAATAATAATAAGCAGCCTCTTGTCACCTGGTACCAAAGATTTTCCTGTCATGTCATTCTTAGTAGTGTCTTACAGCATATTAAATTCTTTACCTCACATGAAATTTTTAAGTTCCATGCAACTCAAAATTCGCTTCCATTAAGTTAAGACATATTACGCAAAAGTGGGCACTTAAAAATATTATTATTATTATAGCAATGATATTTAATAATATAATCCCAAAAAATGAAAAGAAAAATGAAAAAAAAAAAGGAAGAGAAAGGTCCTTTCCCAGTTTCCCCGCTCCGGCTGCAAAGGGGAGTCTTGCCTCCTCAAAATTGAATTTTATTTACCGTTCACGGCCCGTCAGTACCTCTCTCTCCCTCGCTCCTTCAAATTTTTTTTTCTTTCTTTCTTTATATTATATAAACAGCAAAAGGTCAACAACTCCACTTCTTCCGCCTCCCTCTTTCCTCTCACATTCATTCCACTTTTCTCTTGCACGAACCCCTCTCTCTCATAAGTCATATACCACCACTATTCAATCCCTTCTCTTGCTCTTAACTCTATCCATAATCTAACCACCGCTCTTCCCAATGGACAGAGACCTTTGCTCCCAAATGAACTCCGACCTCAACTCCATCTCCTACCTCTCTCTCAATTACGATCACTTCGACTCTGCTTTCAGCTCCATGGTCTCCTCCCCCACCGCAGCTCCTCCGCCTCCGGGCCCCGCTGACAGCCTCGTAATCCGCGAACTCATGGGCCGTCTCAGCACCATTTGCAACAACAAGAGCTTGGCCGCTGGAGGCGGGGACAACAGCACGAACACCTCTTGCTATAGCACGCCTCTGAGCTCTCCTCCCAAGAGCTCTCTCCATTCATTACCAAGCATGAACCTGAACCTGATGGCCTTTCCGCCTGAACAGGTCTTTATGGACCGGGCCGTGAGAATGTCCTGCTTCGGTGGTGGGCCCCACATGGCTGTGCCTGGACAGCTCTCGCGTGTGTCAAGCAGCCAATCTCTTATGGATGCAGGGATTACCGGTGGGACCCAGCTGGAGGGAGAATTGGCGTTGCAAGAGAATGGTGGTGGTACAAATAATGGGAGGAAGAGAAAGGCTGGGATTAAAGGGAAAGGGAAGGATCCGTCTCTAGCCACCTCGGGCACCGCTGATTCTAAGGTATCCGTATTTTTCTTCAGTTCTCTCAGGCATAATGTCGAACAAGTTCCTGGCCGGGCCATGGGTCCGGTATGTGTCTTTCTGAAACGCGACGTATCGAGTTATATGCGCGCGCTTTCTCTCCGTTTTCCTTTCTTTTGGTTTAAATGTGCTCGTTTTTTTATTCGGATAACATTGGTTGAAAAGAATAATGCCATAAATAAAGAAAATTGAATTCTAATTTTAGTATATTTCAGTTTTCTTTCCTTTTAAAAAAAAATAGTATGGGTACATATAACTTCTTTGAAGGCGACATTCGAAAGTTCCTAATAACTAAATTAGTTCGAAAAAAACAAAATTCTTAATTACAAGTGGCTTCTTGGAGAAGCCCTTTATCCTTATCCAACTATCCAACTTTTTAAATGCTTCCTTCCAGTATAATGAAGTTATGAAAATTAAAAAAATAACTACTATGCTTGAGCCTTGAGTTTGTTACTCATGTCTCACCTTGGTCTGCGATTGGAATTTCTAAACTTTATAGATAGGGAGATTAAGAAAATGTTTCTCTGTAATGGATTCATAATCGGCTTTATGAACCTATACCGTGCTTGTATTATGATTTCTGTATACATATGATATGCACTGATAAAAAAATTTTTCTTTTTTCTCCCTAAAAAATTAGATATCGGAGGAGGACCCAAGTGCAAAACGCTGTAAACCAGTTTGTAAAGTAGGGGAGAAAAAGGGAAGTGCAGAAGAAAAGAATTGTAAACGCTCAGAAAATAATAATGGAGACAGAGAAAATAAAAAAGAAACAGATACTAGTAATGCAAATGCAAAACCAGCCGAACCCCCTAAAGATTATATTCATGTGCGAGCCAGGAGAGGTCAAGCTACTGATAGCCATAGCCTCGCTGAAAGGGTATTTTCATCTTCCTAAACTTAATTTTATTATTTTTCTTTCTAGTGTTGTTCATTTCTTTTTTTCATGCAATATGCATTCTCCAGGTTTGCTGATATGCAATTTATCTGACTGCTAGCATGTCAATGGTGATTTCCTATAATGGGCTTTATTCTCCACTTTATGATTTGATTGAATTGAATTGTTGTATTTTCCTAATTAAATCCTTGTTTTAGTTGTAACCTGTTCTCCCCTTTAAATCTGCTGATTATTTCTTGATGGCCGGTATGCTGTTATTAGGTAAGAAGAGAGAAAATTGGTGAACGAATGAAGCTACTGCAGGACCTTGTACCAGGCTGTAATAAAGTAAGCATGTTTGTTTCCCTTTTTTTGGTTTAGGAATAACCCTCCTAATTTTTATATTACGGAAAATTACAGTAATAATTTGAATTTTGGAATGGCATTAGTTTGTACCCATGAGTAACATTTAATAAAAAAAAATGCAGGGGTGCTAAGTTTGTAAAATAAGGGAATTGGTGACCTTCAGTATAAATTAAGGTGGGTCCTGACTGTAATTTGCTCACATTTCCCCTTCTTTTGATAAAAATGAACGATAGGTGACAGGAAAAGCTGTTATGCTTGACGAGATAATCAACTATGTACAATCTTGCAGCGGCAAGTTGAGGTACTTAATTACATGATTTAATGAATCACAAGTTTGAAATTGTAAATGTGTTCCTTACCCAAAGTTCTGATGTCTCATTTTTTTTTTTTTAGTTCTTGTCAATGAAGCTTGCAACAGTTGATGCACCAGTGGATCTTAACATGGATAACCTTCTTCGAAAAGATGTAAGCATCTTGCTCCATATCTTTGCTTGAGCATATAATTCACTGTTTCCACTCTATCCTATTTGCATAGAACAAAAAGATCCACAAAAAATTTTGAATTATTACACTTAGAAAGATTTAAAAACATTATGAACATCCTCCCTTATGAGGAGCATAATCTTCAAAGAAAAAAATGTTGTTTTGGGCACATCGACTATATCTGATCGCTTAGAGGGACAGATATTGAACTTTCACCTTCCCTGGAATTTATATTATGTTCTCAATTCATTTTAATTTTATAAATCATTGTATTTTCCCCTTATAATTTATGTTTTGTGTTCTCACAGATGCATCAAGCCTGTGATAGGTTGATGCAACAGCCGTACCCTTCATCTTTTCCATACCCTAATCAGCCTCAATCAGGTCCTCTTGATAGTTTACTAACAACCAACAGCATCCCTAATTTTGGCATGCGACCGGCTTGTAATATGCCTTTTGACGGATTTGGGGACACCAGTTCTCAGGTAAACAACAAACTTGTTTGGTTGGTTGTGCAACTGACATTAATAAACGTCAGTTTTGTAACAAATTAATTTCTTCAGGACCTTTCTAATGCAAGAATTTTCCTTATCCATATTGTATGGCCATAATATACCTTTTGATTTAATTTCACTTGACAACTTGAATATTCTTAGATTTGGTTTAGAGTTCATGTTTCACAAGTCATGTATCTTAAACCTCTGGAAAACGCAATAAAAAGTAATGCTGATAATCATTCAAATTTTACATTAAGAAAAAATTTTCCTCACATGAAGAATGTTTATAGAAAATGCAATGTTTTGTAATTTGTTGAAACTCATTGTGGGTCAATTTAAGCTCTACTGTAAGGTTACTTTTCATCAGGTACCAATACATGCAGGCTAATACGCTTAGCTGTTTTTTTTGGGTTTATCCCAAGGCCGTATTTAAGAGATCTAACATGTTATAACAAATTATTTATTTCTATACAGATTGCGGGTTTTTGGGAGGATGACCTTCAGAGCGTAGTTCAGATGGGTTTTGGTCAGAATCAGGAGGCTGCTCTATCTTCTCAAAGCTTCCAAGGTACAATTTTTTAGACCTTTTCTTATATACCCTAAAAAATTGCATTTTGTTTGCACCCACCATGCTTGATGTTTAGACAATATTTTTTACGATGATGACTGGGTATTTGCATGAAAATAGATGAGCTCAGTAGATAGTAGCATGGCAGTTCTCATTTTATGCATTTATCCTTACGTAAACTACTAATCATAAATTTACTTATTGCATGAGGCAAAACAGAAAAGAAGCGTGTGGTAGTGTAAGTCGGGAACTTTAGTAGAGATCAAATAGGAAATACCGAATACCACAGTACTCTAAAGTAAAGAAACCACTTTTAAAAAAATAATAGGAACTGTCAAATAATAAATTACACTGTTATTGCTTTCAGGCTCCGGACCATCATCATCAGACATGAAGAACATGAAGATTGAACTTTAGAATCAATTCCATGAAAGCAGGTCTAAGAACTAAGAAGCCTCTGTACATAGAGAAAAAGAAACACGAACTTTCTGAGGGGGGAAAATGAGTTAAGAAATTGAAACTAACATGGTCTGGTTAAGATCAGAGCACGGTATTATGTGCAAAAGATTTCCTGCATACCTCATGTAATTCTGTAATATTATGAGGTCTGCAAGAGAAGAACTGAGGAAAATATGTTAATTTTGTATTGTTGCTGACAATTATTCTTGATCATCAATTTATCAATGTTAATCTCAATGTTTCATTTTCCAAATTATAATTTGTAAATCATGAGCTCTGATTTTAATGCTGCTGAAAAGAATTTTTTTGTCATGGGTTATAGACTTATAGTCAACTGGTCCGTACATAAGAACTTTCTGTCAAATTCCACAAAACCAATAAAAGTACAAAAGAAAAAAAAAACAATGTAACAGACAAAACATGCCACTGTAAAGCGAAATTAGAAATTAGAAATGTTTTTTTCATGAGAAAAAGAAACACTTTGATATCTTTGGCCAACCAGCTGGATTTGGAAAAAAATTGTACTAATGTACTGTTGAAAAAAAAATTGGGACTCGCTGAGCTGGATATCAATAAAAATATTAAGAATAGTATCATCATCTCTTTATTTTGGGGTTCCATGAGCTGGATATTAATTAAAAAAACTTATTTAGAGTATCTTCACCTCTTTATTCCATCACAAGTACATGACACCAACCCTATAGCCAACTAACCTTGGAAAATATGCCCCAAAGGGAACCAATCAACCAACTATTTTAATTAATCCATTGTTCAAAACAGTGGAAAATCCATTTAATTGCTCAACCACTGAACCAACCATCTAATTGCTCATATATTTTTTTCTTGGGAAGAAATTGCTCAAGTTAAATTTCAATATTGAATTAATTAGCAACATCTCTGTTTCGGTTGAAGTAGATTGAAAAAGTGTAATAAATAAATAAGGTAAAATCATGAACGAAAGAGGATGGATTAGAGTGCAGCGGAATAGAAATTCTTAATATATAAATAGATTAAGCTTTTAAAATTTTCAATTATGTCACAAACATTATTTTTTTATTATTAGTTTTATTTAAATCTTTTCATCTACTTAAATCCAAGATCGATATATATTATTTTCATCTCTCCTTATTTTTAATTCTCTGTTCTCATGTTTAAATTCGTCGAACGGGGGCTTTAAACTTTCACAATCCTGTTTTCTAATTTTTGTTTACGGGGAGGCAGTATATATAGTTTTCTCTAAATTCATTAAACATCACATTTTTTTATCTACAACCATACGGATTTTAATGCATGCCATCCATCACCTCACGGAAAAAAAAACAGAACAAAAAGAATAAGAGGTGGAAAAGGTTCGACGTGAACATATCCGAATTCGTAATGAAATGATGAGTTGAGCTAAGAAAAACACATCTACACATGTAGAAATTATGAGCAACAAAGTCATAATAGCAGAAATTGCACGGTTAATGAAAACAACTAAGGTAATTCATTGAAACTGTTATTTACTTTATAGTACATTATTATTAATTATCAAAATTATTGACTTTATTTTTTTCAGATGATGGATGGTGGTATTTCAATAGGGTGTTATGGTCTTTGATGTAACATTTTATATAATTTCAGATCTTCGATGTAATATGTTAGATAAGAAATGGTTCATATAGTATTTTTGTTAATTTGAGAACTTTGATGTAATATTTTATTTAATTTGAGGAATTTCATGTAGTATTTTTACTTATTTGAGGACTTTGCATGTCGTATTTAATTAATATAAGAATATTAATGTACTATTAATTTAGTGTGATAATAATTAATTATTTACGTAATTTAATTTATTAATTTATTGATGTTGAAAGAAACAAAGGGCATGAGCCCAGCTTATATCCTAGGGATGAGGTCGTGAGCTGGGCTCACGATCTTGTCTTAAGGTGTGAGTTCGGGTGACGTCTTGTACTTAAATCAGGCAATGATGATAAGGGTTGGGCAGTGAAATTGGAGGGTTTAAGGGCGTGAACTCGGCTTACGTTCTTTTCATGATTATTTTTAAAAATAAATTAGGTCCATAATCGTTAATGTAATTAAGAAAGTTTTCCAAAGGAGGAGTCGGAGGTATTGTTAAGCTGGATCCCAATCCCATACATACATGTGGGCGCAGGACAGATCAGTTTATTTGTGGAGAGGAGAATATGAATAACATATCAATCAGTCAATCTGACAATTCTTTTGACAAAATTCTTTAAGAGCGTTGGACCCTGCATATTAATAAGAGCCATGTTGGATAAAAAACAAACAAAAAAAAACAAAGTATCATGCGGAGAAATTTATACGCTTTTTTTTATTGTTGTAGCTCCACTTTAGTGACAAAATTCTGCACAAATGAGAGCTTTCCGAAATAAAGGACGATTTTATGTACTTTCGTGTTGTATGGTGTTCAAATTTGACTGTTTATAAATAATTTTCAATAATGATTGAAAGAAAACAATATCATTCATAACTTTAATTTAAATAATATATAATGAATTACATAAGAAGCTAGGACCACTAAATTTCAGATTTTTTTATAGTAAATAAAATAATTAAATATATGAAATTGGTAATAGCCCTGTTTTTTAGCCTCCATAACCAGATCCGAGTTTTAAACTCGGGTCCAGTTTTTTTTCTTCTATTTATTTATTTATTATTTTTAATAGGTTTTAATAGTTTATTTAGTTTGTTTATTATGTTAACAACATAATTAAATAAATATTTTAAAATAAGCTAAATTAAAAATATATATATTAAAACCTATTAAAAAAAACTAAATTAAAAAATAAATATTTAAACATAATAAATAAACTAAATAAACTATTAAAACCTATTAAAAATAATAAATAAATAAACAAACAGGAAAAAAAAATTAGACCCGAGTTTCAAACTCGGGTCAGGGTGCTAGACCTGAGTTTCAAACTCGGGTCTGGCTATGGGGGCTAAAAACCAGGGTCATCTTACCAATTTTATATTTTTAATTATTTTATTTACTATAAAAAATCTGATTAAATTTGCAGGCGGTAGTCAGACGAGACAAGTTGAGTTAGGATCAGGTTAGGTCGGATTAATTTATATGTTTATTTTTTCAGATTTTATATTGATTTTGTTTGAATTGCAGGTCATTTTAATATTGGATCATATTGGATCAGATCAAGTTAAAGTCAGATTAAATTATTTTGACTTCTTTAAAAAAATCAAGTCGAATAAGATTTAGATCCGATGGATTTTTCAGATCGGATCGGATTTTGCAGTTGTCATCTCTAATTAATTCGTAAAATATAAATTTTCTTTGTGCTAGAGATATATTCCTGATTCTTGGTACAACCTATCTAGATTCGTGAGAGGAAAAGGTGGCGCAAAGAAAATTGAAAAGTTCTTAGGTGACAGGTTGGATACATTCTATCCAGCAGGAACTCCAATTATAGCACAGCGCAAGTTTCATACACTTTTTCTTAATTCTGGTCTTATATACATCATTACATGCTCACTACAAAAGCATCTTTAAATATTACCATGCAATCAAAGTTGTTCGAGTTGGTGCAGATATAGACCGAATTGGTGATGTGCTTATTGTTACCTGTTATAATGTCAGTATCACGAAATTTTTGCTGCTCTATAATAATTTTGCGAGTAATGGTCACTTTATAATTATTATTTTGACAAACTTTCAATGATAGTTTTTTTTTGTAAAAATAAATAAAATTAAATATTAACTTAATAAATGTTGCTACCTGTTATAATGTCAGTATCACGAAAATTTTGCTGCTCTATAATAATTCAACGAGTCATGATCAGTTGATTATAAATTTCCGAGTAATGTTCACTTGATAATTATTATTTTGACAATCTCAATGATAGATTTTTAAAAAATAAATAAAATTGAAATTGATGGCTTGATGCACAATAAAATATATTCAAAATCTTATATATTATATAAACATAATACATGATAATGTGTATATACTATATAGTATATATAGTATAGAGTTGGGATCTAGTGCTACGCATAGTACAGATGTTCCATGTGTTATGGAATATTTTTTCGTTTTAAGAATTCAAATGATCGATGCGACCGCTCAAAATTATTTTCATACTAAATTTTAGTTGTAGACCAAATTTTATATTTTTAGAATATTTTTATTATTTTTTTAGATAATTAGAAAAATCATGTTGAGAGGTCACATTGACTAATTAAAATTTAAAAATGAAAAAAATGATCCGTAGTACACAGATTATTTATTTTATGCATAGCACTATAACTCAACTCTATAGTATATATTATCAGGTTTTTAATTTAAGCTCCACTTTTTAAGATTGTTAAAAACTTTAAATAGTCAAAAGACTCAAAACGATGATTTGTCAAGTGACCACCCCCTCCATTTTTATAACAAAATAATACTCGACATTAAAATTTACCAATATTTAATATTACTTTAGAAAAGATAATTGTATGAAAAATAATAAAATGAAATGCTTATAAACATGGATCGAAAAGCAACAAGTATCTTGTGATCATGTTACAATGCTATTATGACATTTTCACTGTACAATATGACATTGACACGTTCATGTAGATATGCCTGCTGTAGCGTATCACATCCCTAGTTTGCAACGGTGTAAACAAAAATGAAAGGGAGTGTGGGTTAAATGACCCCACTAAATTTGTAAAAATATCTTATAAATTTATAAAATTATTTATATTTTTTACCCAACTTTTTATGAGATTGTTATTGTTGATCCCAAAAATTAAACATTTCTCCCTTCGGCGTCGAGTGCCTGCAAAATTTTGGAGCAAGATACCTCTGTATTAAAAGATATTTGTTGTTTTTTAGAGAGAAAGATGAGAATCTAACACATAAAATTTATTTTGTATCTATGAGGACTTAAACTCATGATCTCTTTGAGATCATTCTAATTAGCTATCATTTGAACTACTAGATCATTTGTGAAACATTTGTTGTTTTCGTCAAACCAAAAAAGACATTTTTTTTGCTCAAACAGTGCATGACACTAAAGTCATGTATGACACGACATGTCACATATCAAATTGTGGATAATATAATTCTTTTTTTTAGAATATAATTTTGCAGAAAAAAAGTAAAAAAGGTAAAAATATATAAAAGATTGAAAAAAAAAAAAGGAAACAGTCCACGGAATTATGAAAAATTCATAGCACAGCACCAAAAATAACGTTCCATTATTTGCAATTTTATGTTTTTCACGGACCTTACTGGAATTTGCATAAAATTTACAAAACTTTTTGTTTTCTATTTTATGGACATTTTATTCAGACCGTTGGAATGGAAATTAAAATCTGAAACCTACCATGGAATTATGTAATACTTTAAATGGGCTCTAGCTGAAGTCACGATCCAGTAGTGGGGTTGTACGAATAAACTGCTTAATCTGTCCCACCTTCCTGGACCAACGAACTCGAAAAACAGTAGATATGATTTTTATTTTGTTCGATATAGATTGGATTTTAGGTTCTTGATTTTATTTTCTAAGGGCGATATTTCTGTTCTTTTATGTTCAGCATTGGGTCTGGTGTCATCTGTGCTTGTTTGGTTGGTTTAATTCTTTATTTAATATATTTCATATACAACCTAGTTGGGAATTCTTTGGCATATTTAGTATATCCAAATCTAATAGTAACCCCAGATCAATTTAAGAATAAATTAAGTTTAAGCTTTCACCATTTTAGATTTATATGGTTAGTAACTAACATCTTTGGTCCAATAATAAAAAATGTTTTGCGTGCGAGAGGTCTTTTTTGAGAAAAACTAAAGGTCAAACCCTTATTTAATTCAAATAAGTGATATTTATAAACATCCAAAGATTTATATATATATATATTTTTTTTAAATATGGAACTCTCTCTAATTTCGATATATATTACTTTATATATATTTTGTATAAAACTTATCAAGCATTGCTCCGTAAAGAGACCAAACAAATTACAATTTGTACTAAGTTTGCGCCTCTGTGATTCATAAACATCTAAAGTTAGATTTTTAATTGCATCTTAATATCATAATTATAAATTAGTATTTCATCTAAACAGTTAATACATATTGCACTTAAAAATATCAACCTATACAAAGATCTATATTTATACTATATCTATATTGTCTATACTATATCATAAACAATGTATAGACTGAACTTTTTCATAATGTTGTTAATTCTTTTGTTGACCAAATTATCCTCACTTAAAAAACAGTTTGTACAAATTAAAACTTAAATAAAATTAATGAGATATGTCAATGCATCTCTCTTTCTTCTGCTCCATTTTGTTTGCTATGTTACTACATAAATAAAAGGATGCTTAAAAGTTATCCATTAAATAAATTAGTCATTAACTATTTTTAAAATAAGATGTATCACTTAGTTATAATAAAATTAGTGTTATATACAATTACAATAATTTTAAAAGTAAGAGCGTTCTGAATAACATACGGATTTCCTTCTAGTTATAAAGAGTGTATACACTGAATTTCTCCATTGATGTTGTGATATTTTCATAATGATCAAAATATTCATATCTTAATTTACGATTGAGATTAATTAATTTTATAAAACCAACGATTCTAATTTTTGGCCAAAGTAATTTTTCCTCTTCATTATGTTTGCTATTTTTTTTTACCATATATCAATAGAAAATCTAAAAAAAATACACATCAAAGAAAATTACACATCAAACAATCACTAGTTTCTTTTAATGAAATAGGGCTCCGAACAACTCCAGTATATATTATTTTTTATATGTCTCTTTTATAATTTGAACATCTGTCATTCCATATAAAGAATATTATTTTTTTACCATTTATACTATATAGATGAAATTCAGTATCATTTGTACTAAAATTATAATTTTATATAAAAACTCCATTTAAATTTTGACCTTCAACTTCCCACACACGATATTATCTTTTTCCACTCGAGCAACCAACAATTAATTAAACACTGATTTAAGATTTCAATTGATTTGATTTCCAAACCAAAATCGAAGGCTTCTTAAACCGGTTCTATTAAAAGCCCCCAGTTTAAGCGGGACCCAGAAGTCGGTAATTGATAGTCCAAAAACTCGAAAAGACCAAGTGCGGCTCTTCTTTTTAGCATCGTGGAAAATCCCCAAACGAAATCGCCGCTGCCAATTTCTCTCTTCCCCCTCTCGACATGCGCTTCCGATCTATTGATACTTCCGCTTAAACCGACTAGGGTTTCTAGCGGGGTCGAGATGGGAGGTTCGACGGAGAACGTTGCGACCGTATTTGAGTTCAACGAAGAAGAAGAGTCGACAGAGGCGACTTCTCAGCAATTGTTGGAGAAATTTCAACCGAAAAATCACGACAATCCCCTTGACAAATATGCCTTCCTTCAACATTGTAAGTTTCTTTTCCAAAAAAAATGGAATTTATAAAATATGTATTGTTGTTACATGCTTCATTAGTGTTGGTTCGGACCGGATCAACTTGAAAGCTATGTCTAAGATCTTTGTCTGTTTGGTTTGGAGGTGTTAGATCGGGTATGAATGTAGTTAAGACATGATGGGACTTGCATATACCATACACCTCAAAAGCCCTTATAATTCAACTGTACATTAGTATGAACGGAGTTGGCTCAGGTTGAAGCCAAATTTAATAGAATTTGGGAGTTCTGTGAACAACCCCACCTCTCTGTTGTTAGGTATGTGATGCTTGAGAGTTTTCTACACTTACATGTGTTACCACCTGTGTAATTTTTAAAGCAAACTGGTTTCATCAGCATTTATGCCTGTAGCTGGATCAAACCAGCTAGAACTATGTTATTTTGTGACAATGAAGGCACATTTGACTTTTGTACATTGTACTTCCATTCATTCTGTTGAAGATATACTCGTACCTTAGTTCGGTGATTGTCATCTCCATCAGTGTACTGTATTTGCTGATATGATGTTATATCTATGTGCCGTCATGTTTAGATAATGCTGGAGTTTGGTTTGCGCTAGACCACTTGCTCTCCTTTCTTATCCCAATAACTTAGTTTTGTGTCCAGTAGCCCTCATTTTTCATGTATTCCCTGAACTATGTCTGGAGTCAACCCAATTTTGACTTCATATTGATAGGTACCATTATGGTTAGTCCTGACTTAAGGGCGTTCATCTTAATTAATATATGAAGTTTTTCTTATTGTTTCTTCTTTACTTCCGTTATAATTATTTCTGCAAGAAACTTTTTGGAGCACCCTGTCAAATAACATGTGTGTCAGCACATGTTAAATGATTGTTTATTTGTCAATTCATCAATTGGACTGCAGTTGATGAATTGCATTACTTACTAGATAACACTTCATTATGTTTTTGGCCGAAACTTGTACAGTTGATACATGAGTTACATTATTCTACCTATCAGATAACATTAATTAGGTTTTTGGTCAAAACTTGTCCAATTGAACTACTGTTGACTGACAGTTAATGGGCATCTTAACACATTACAAAGAACATGCAATATAACATATATTTATTTGTATAGCCTACTAACTGCTTCTATGTTCTGATTTCTCATTACTTTTTGTATCTTATAGTCACCTCAGACTCAGATATGAAGCAGACCACTATGGATAGTGGCATGTGCGTTGACATACATGAGGCTGATGATGTGACACAATCATACACATCTGGCTTGACAGATGAAAACATGCCATTTTCAGTTCAAAGAACTCAGTTAAATAGCGTCTTAGGAACAGCATGTTACAATGAGCATGACCATCTTACCTCACTAGTAAGTTGTAACACTTGTGCAATTTAAAATCTTATAGTTATACGTTTAAGTTAAGTCTTTTGGTTTCAGATGTGAGTGCATTATCACTTACCAGGATAACCTTGCTTATACTGAACTAATTAACTTTGTTGTTTTATCCTTTTTCATACATGAGGTATAAATAAACTATAGAAACTTTGAAACCCTATGTACATTTGGTGTAATTGATAGGGAATGGGAGCAAATACAGACTCGGATGGGGAAGAAGACAACTGGAATTCCCAATCTGAACCTTCATCAAGTCCTTGTTCTGATGTCCCATTAGAGGATGGCAAGTTTATTTATTTGTAGATGGAGTTGTTCCTTTTTCTTTTGTTCTTGAAGCTGAATGAATGAAACTGAATTTACATTGTGATTTGCAGAGTATATGGAGGGCACGATGTCTGATGATTTTCCTAGTGCACATAGAGAAATGGTAAGAAAAAAAATAAATCTTTATTTACCCCTAAGCATTTTTTTTTCAATAATGAAAACTGGTATGCTAAACCACTTGCTCATCCTTTCTTCTCCTTGTTTGTTTTATATATATCGAGAACTTAATCATTGAACAAATTGTGCTTACTGAGTTGAGTTTGAAGTACACCAGGTAGATAAACAGAAAAACAAAATACAGATGTCTATTGCTGGTCGATGGAGAGATATACCCATTCAGGCAATGTTTCATATACTGTTTTTGGATATTTTTTGCATATTTTTTATGTAACAGATATGAAATGCTCCTTTTCAATTTTTCATTACCAGCAAACATTCAATTTTAATATTGTGCAAGAGTTATAAATGGCACTTAACTGTTGGGTTTGTTCCACCTAGTGGCTCAAGTATTCTGCTTTTCTGATTACAGAATGAAGAAGAAGGGGAGGTTAGCTTTCACCCTGATTATATCAAATGCGGCACAATTTTGTATGTGGAACCCCTTGTGACCTTCTCATCAGTAGGCATCAAGCTGGAGACTACAGATTCTGACTATGATGAACAGATATTATTGGAATGGGAGATATCTGACATCATTTATATTAACTGCAAGTGGATTGGAACTGTAAGTTTCATACAACATATACCAGCTGCCAATTAGTAGTCATACAAGTTTAAGCTGGTATGGAACTGATGTTAAAGGGTCTTTTAGTCTCTAAAACCTCTATGAAACATTAAAACAATGTTAAACGTGATTCAATTGATGCTTCTTTGGGTAAACTTTTGTTTGCAAATTTGGGACCCACTCAAATCCTGTTCGTCCTGTGTAAGATATTAGATATACCTGGCAAGGTTAGTTTTCGGTTTTGGTTTAAATCTTTCCTGGCCTGTTACAGATTTTGATAAGGTACATATTAATTGGTCATGACACATGTGTGCTTGATTGTACCTGAAAACTAACTATTGCCAGTGGACCAGGTGTACAGGCAAGATGCAATACAAAGATAAAACAATAGGTAAATTAGAAAATGCATCAGTAACCAAGCAGGAGATCTGAACCCACATCTTTCACAGAATAAGTCAAAAGATCTTAGCCCCTGTGCTGCTTAATGTTGTGTGAAAAGCAGCACGAGAATTTAGTACAATACAAACATCAGCACTCATTTCCAGCCTACTTGAAAATATTAAATATTGTTGACCTGACCTGCTGCTTCTATTTAAGATGGTTATAATTCTGTTATATAGAATGGGGATTGATTGTCTAATGTACGTGTTCATTAATTTTGCAACATACTTGATGGATAGTATGATTATTTTGCTCTTTTGTTTTACAATTAATTAGTTTACATTTCTTTTACAGGCTGATGGTGTCTCAGTGAAAATTCTCCTCCAAGCCAATCATAATGATTACTCTGAAAAAGAATGTCAGTTCATGTTCTATCTATTTCTGTCTTTCTGGAGCTTCACTTTAATACTTTCTTGTAACCTGGCAAAGCAGTGGATCATTCTTTATTGTCATTGCAGGTTATGTTAAAGTTTCTTTTTTTGTGTCTGGTATACACTGGCAAGAAAAGGAGTGTAAGCTCAGGAATCTTGCATCAAGATATGAAGAAGTCTGGAATTCTGTTCCTCTGTAAGTTCCTGTTTTCATCCCTTCATTTCCTTGCCTTTTCTATTTATTTACTTATTCTCATACCATAGAAATTCTGTTGTTGACAAGTACATCCACTTGTACTTTGCAGCAGACACTGAACTAATTAGTGTGGTTATAAGTTCTTGTACGAACCACCTGTTGTTGCTCATAGTTATATGTGCATTTCTGAAAGATATATAATCTCTTAAATCCCTCATTTCTCTTTCCTATTTGCAGGATTGATGCTGATAATGATGGCCACGACATGGATTCTGAATTGCGTTTTCCCAAATGCTATTTTTCTGGGTAAGTTTTTTTATGGTGATAAACAATACTGCTTGATCTTCTTAAATTTATTTCAATCATATCAACAATTTTTTCTTAACATGTATTTTCTTGATGACAGAATTGCACAGAACTTTGAAGATGTTATATACCCTAAAGGAGATCCTGATGCTGTCTCTATAAGTAAAAGAGATGTGGATCTCTTGCTTCCAGAGACATTTATCAATGACACTATAATCGACTTCTATATAAAGTGAGTCAATCCTATAATCTTTTGTCATCAGTTGTCACTAGGAATGCACATACTATTACCATGGGTAGTGCCAAGTTGGCATTTACTGACTCAATTCGATATGAAGAAGCCAATTCCCCTTCTTTAAACCTCAACAACCAGTACAGAACCTAAGATAAAAAAAAATGTATTTGTGGCCATTAATATGCCATTGATGCTGCAATTTCATATTGACTGTTATTTTTGTAAAATGAACCCCAAGTAACGGCATTTTAACTTGGTGGAGGCAGATACTTGAGCAACAGAATGCCATCCAACAGGAAGCAAAGGCTGCACTTCTTCAATAGTTTTTTCTTTCGGAAGTTGGCAGATCTTGACAAAAATCCTGGCAAGACAGCTGAAGGGCGGGCTGCTTTTATGCGTGTCAGAAAGTGGACCCGCAAGTTTAACATCTTTGACAAAGATTTCATATTTATCCCTGTTAATTTTAAGTATAACAAATCTCTCTCTCTCTCTCTCTCTCTCTCTCTCTCACCCTCTCCCCTCTCTCAATATAGTTGTCAATCTTCAATAGGATTTTTCAGGTGACTATTCTTTTCCTTCTATAAATTGTAGTTTGCACTGGAGTTTACTGGTTATTTGCCATCCCGGTGAAATTGTAGAGCTAGGAGGTAAAATACTTGCCAATGTTCTTGTTGTAATACTTTTCACCAATTTTCTGAATTTTCATGTATTATGTATATTTGGTTTTTCAGATGATGTAAGGGAATCCCCAATGGTACCTTGTATACTCCACATGGATTCTCTGAAAGGGAGTCACAGCGGTTTAAAGGACATAATACAAAGGTGCAGTTCACCGCTTTATAATAAATATAATATATCAAAACCTACTTGGTTTATGCTCTTTCTCAAGTGGCCCTTTTTTCATTGATTGAGACGACAGTTATTTGTGGGAAGAGTGGAAGGAAAGGCACCCTGATATGACTGAAGATAATTCATTGAAGTTCTTGAACCTGCGATTTGTATCCCTTGAGGTTTGTCTCTCTTCTTCAATAACATGATTGCAATAATTTTCTCAAGATGCCTAGTGGTCCTATTTTTTTTTTCCCTCCCCCCAGTTGCCTCAACAGGAGAATTGCTTTGATTGTGGGCTATTCTTACTGCATTATGTGGAGCGTTTTCTGGATGATGCTCCTTCTGAACTCAACCCTTTCATGATTACAAAGTATTCAAGCTTTGTAAGTCTGTCTCAACTATGTGATTCTGATTCCTGATTATTTTTCATTTGTATTTTTTTTTTTAGTGAATGTACTTTCTTATTTGTCTTGCAGTTAACTCCAGAATGGTTTCCTCCATCTGAAGCCTCTTTCAAGAGGTCTCTTATAAGAATGCTAATATACAACCTTCTACACGAGACAAGTCAGAAAGATGGAATTGTTGCCACTGTCAGCACCAATGGACATTCTCAAAACAGTGATATTGAGCTTGAAAAGGAAGCTGCTATAGAGCTTCTTTCTCACCCTTGTGGCCCCACTGAAACAGTCATTAGTCCGGTCTGTCCAGTTGATAGTTCAGCCTGTCCGATGATTGTTACTCAAACTGAAGGTGGTGGTCATGATATGGTGGAGGGAGAAAATGTGCAGAAAAACATTTCTGAAGGGATCTCACAGTGCGAAGAGAATACTTCAGCTCAGATAGCTGTACCTGAATCTTGCATCTTAGTGGTAAAATAATTGACTTTTTGTTTCATCTCACAGTCTTACTCATTTACTGAATTTTTAATGTCTTGTGTTTCCAATTGGTTGAAACAGAATAGTGGTATACCAGGTATACCATAGCTAATCTCAAAAAGCATTTCATAGCAATTGGGGTGGTCCATGTTGGATATCCTGGTACTATAATATGACTTTCAGTTTTGCTGTGGTTATGTTTCTGTCTTCCGCTTCTTTTGCCATGGTCACTTATTTATTCATGGCAATTAATTGAGATCCAAACTTTGCAAACATAAAAAAAATGCCAGCTGATTTGAAACATGGTTGGCAGTGACATATACTGTATTAGCTATATATATTTCTCTAATGCGGTGTCATGAAGCCTTGAGACTAATCTTTCTGTATTAGACAGTTTCCTCAGTATAATGACAATAAAATAAAAGGTTGCTTTATCTCATTTACTAGGATCTGGGTTTATACTTTTTTGGTTTATAATTACAGGATGAAGAAGGAGAAGAAGAAGGAGAAGGAGAAGAAGAAGGAGAACCTTCAACCATACCGAACGAACAAGAGGAGCCTGATGAGAACTATTGCAGTGGACCTAGTCCAAATCATGTCAACTTGGAGTCTCCACTAATTTGCAATTTGGAAACAAAAAATTCTAAGCTTGATGCCGATGGCTTTCTGGAAGATTCAAGCAAAAAGAGTGAGATCATGAAAGATCCTGCTTCACCCCTACCCAATCCTTCAGAGTATGTGCCAGACACCCCAGTTGTATCTCTCTTTGAGATAACTGACATGGATGATGGTGAAAAAGCTGAAAAACCAATCGCAGAACAAATTAGAGACACACCAAAGACGCCTATCATATCATCCAATGAAGCCAGAGAGCCAAATAATTTTCTGGAAGATTCAAGTCAAAAGAGTGAGATTATGAAAGATCATGCTTCACCCATACCCAATCCTTCTGAGTATGTGCCAGATACCCCAGTCATGTCTCTCTTTGAGATAACTGACAAGGATGATGGTGAAAAATCTGAAAAACCAATTGCAGAACAAATTAGAGATACACCAAAGACACCTATCATATCATCCAATGAAGCCAGAGAGCCAAATAACTTTATGGAAGATTCAAGCAAAAAGAGTGATACTATGAAAGATCATGCTTCACCCATACCCAATCCTTCTGAGAATGTGCCAGATACCCCGGCCGTATCTCTTCTTGAGATAACTGACAAGGATTATGGCAATAAAGCTGAAAAACCAATTGCAGAACAAATTGGAGACACACCAAAGACACCTATGGTATCATCCAATGAAGCCAGAGAGTCAAATCAGTTGCAGAATGAGAATTGTGACTATGTGCCAGAGACTCCTAGCATTTCCTCTGTTAAGGATATACTACCTAATAGGAATTGTCACGAAGTAGATGAGTGTGTACTGTCAGAGACTGACCACTGTGGGCATGTACCAGAGAGTCCAATATTACCTCCAGATCAACCGTGCAATAAGGAGGCTGATGTTACTGAAACAGAGCAAGTTGATATGCAAATTGATGAGGTAATAAAAGATGTTCTTAATAGGGAGAGAGAAGGGTCCATTAGCGCTGTTGTTGATCCTGGGACAGTGGAAGCCAGGAGTGCTAGGGTTTCATCTGTAGATACAAGTTGTGACAATGATGATGATGATGTGTCTTTAGATAAGGATCAGGTTAAGGATGAAATGCCGCGCAAGAAACGCCGCAGACTAGCCGTGCCTCCAGAAGGTCCTAGAAGGGTAACCAGGAGCTCACTGAGAAGTTCCAATTTTAAATCATAGTACATAAATTATGCAGTTGCTTGAACCTTGAGGACCATGGTTAGTTCTTTGTCAGTTACGTGCTATGTAAATGCTCACTGTAGCGTCTGCTTCTTTTTGTTGGGAATTGGCGATAGTAGTTATATGGGTTTTTGTTTTGGTCTTTCATACTGGAATAGTATGGTTTTGGGTATCGCCTATTGTTGGTTTGTACTGGATTCATCCGATTGTAGCTGGAATGTGATAGGTTCGTCCCTTGGTATATATATTTTTTCAATGTGTTATTAGCTGTTAAGTTTAGATCTACAAATGTTCTTTTCTTTCTTTGTTGTTGTAACTTGTAACATGCTGATTACTTGCCTGCACGTATGTTCCTCCCCCTCTCTCGTTCTTTTTTTTTTTCCTTTTTAATGTAAATTGACGTTTTATGTTTTTATCTCGTGAAAAGGTGAGGCTTGTGTCTTGAGCCTTTGAAAACTAAAACACAGGTATGTATTGTTCAACATTCAGAAAGCTGATTATTTCTGTACTCCTGAGAAAACTCGTCAACGGTGATTTCTTATCCGGATGAGGAAGAGTGAACGGAAGATTCCACTTGTAATGAGGTAGGTGCCTCGGTGATGTTCGCTTTCTAAGGTCGTCACCTCCCATTATCCTGATCTATGTTCATTCCAAGTATAAAAAAAAAAATCTCTTATGAATTATGATAGATTCCATCAGAATATCAGATGCACCGAGTTCCGTAAGAGCCAGCCGTGTTATTCTTGGTTTCCCGTCTTATTGCAAATGTAATACATAAATTTGCAGCAAAGCAGAAAGAGGAAAAGTAATATAGCATTGAGATAAAAGTTAAATATTATATATAAAATAACACGAAAACTTTAAACACAAACAAATATTCTGTTTTTAGTCAACATTAATAACATGAACATATTCATTTGTCAAGAAACCGTGGTTTTTGTTTCCTCCTTTTTAAATTCTGTCTCTCGGGCACATTAAAAAAACTTACTTGACCAGGCTTGATTTTGTTTTTAATTTTAAATTTGGGCCCAACTAAATTCGACCACATCGCAGCACGGATCTTATTTTCCGGCCCAGGCCAGAAACATTCCCATAATTGGTTGGACTTGGTTTATTATAGTTTTTTATAGACCGGGTATATCATTTTTGCCACGCTGAGAGGAATATATTTGCATCTTACAAATGGACTCCACGTACTGATACAGATATCTGGCCCCACATGTACGTGAAACGGTGTATCGAGTTTTCTGAAAATGAGTTTGTTATAAGGTGCAAGTTACGAATATAGAAACCCTAAAGCCCACAATTTCGCGCTAGGGTTTGTCGAGCACTGCGGCGGTGCGTCTCTCTACCCGGGTTCTTTTGATCTGTGGAAATTTAAACTTATATGACAAATTTTTTTTAATGTTTGGGTAAACAGGGGTAAGATGGCGGTTCCTTTGCTGACGAAGAAGATCGTGAAGAAGAGGGTTAAGAAGTTTAAGAGGCCCCAAAGCGATAGAAAAATCTGCGTTAAGGTAATTCTATTCTATCGATTACATTTATTACTTTTACTTTAGTTTACTCGAATCGTAAATTTTCTCCTGTGCTAAACCTTTAGTTCTTCTTTTGGTCGTTTTAGGATGGTTTTGATATTATATTGTCACCATTTAGAGGTTCTCTTTAGCTATCGTAATATGTATTAAGGATTTGGTTTATAATGTCTGTCTTCTACTATGTTTGAATTGTGATTATCCTATCTTAAGAAATAGAAAGCATACACAGCTGATGAAAAACATTGTTAGATGGTTTTCATTATATATATCTTCACAGTGCTAGATCTAATCAGTTCTGTTATTTTAATGTTGGTTCTGCCTGAATAAAATTGACTTGGTTTATATTTTAATCATTTGTTGGTTACATGCCAATCTGAATAAAATTAACTTGGCAGGTAGAATTTGCATCACTTGCTGTGTGTATGATTTCATTATTTGAACTAGCTCGACACTGTAGCATATTTCTGATTGATTTCATTAGTTGACTGCTAATCAGCTCTTTGATATGCTTCTTAACCCATGAACAGCCAAGCTGGCGTAGGCCTAAGGGTATTGACTCACGTGTGAGGCGCAAGTTCAAGGGATGCACACTCATGCCGAATATTGGGTATGGGTCTGACAAGAGGACCCGCCACTACCTCCCCAATGGTTTCAAGAAGTTCGTCGTGCACAATGTTTCTGAGCTTGAGTTGCTCATGATGCACAACAGGTACATTTTCTTTTTCTTGTATCTTTTTGAGAATTTGTGTTCTTTTATTTATTATATTTGTTCAATACCCTTTGTTTCCTAATTCAGAAGTTCTTATTTTATAAAAAGATATGCTGTCAATTTCTAGGAGCTCCCACAATTTTACTAAATTGAGTATTTGAAAATGAGCAGGACCTACTGTGCTGAAATTGCACATAACATTTCAACAAGGAAGCGAAAGGAGATAGTTGAGCGTGCAGCACAACTTGACATTGTTATCACTAACAAGCTTGCCAGGTTGCGCAGCCAGGAGGATGAGTGATTTTCTATTCAAGCAATTTTTGTTTTCTGTTTTTTCAGAGTAAAAATGTGGTATGTTGAGTTGATGAATTATGTGATGCATTTTTGTTACCAGGTCGTTCTTTGACTATCGGCTAGATTTTTTTATTATGTTTTGGTCAACTTTTGTCCAGTTAATTAAGTGCTATTTAGGCCTTCATCATCTTTCCTTTTTTACACTCTTATTCTATTCTGAGAATGTGGTTATTAATCTTCATTTATGGTTGTGTAATTTTTGTGGTATTGCCAGCGATTTTGTTTGCTCCTGATATATGTACCTTGTCAGCATTTCAACATAGTACAGTCGTAACTAGAGGGCGACAGCATCTACTGTATGGTTCATGTTGTAAAGTTTTGCTCATATAGCAAACATTTTATAAGGTAACGTCTGAAATTTTAAGACCGTATTCACGTCGTTCTGCAAACCTTAGAAGCTTCATTGAAATTCGTAAAATATTCGTTTCAAAATGGTTTCTTGGAATATACAGATATACAGATATTTCTAAAAGTAATCCAGATTTTGAAAAATGGAAGATAGGGTATACGGACGAGAGGACAACAGAATTTGTATTTTTTCTGTTTCAATTTTGAACTGGAAAATATTACGGAGATATCATCATTGATACGAGCTTAATTATACAAGTTTTTATGTATATTAATGATTTTATTATAATCCATTTTGTACATTATTTTTTATTATTTCACTTAATCCGTAAATATGCATAATAACTTATTTAAGTTGCAAGCTGATAATACTTAACATATATAACAACTCATAATTTGTAAATAACAAACTCTGTATGTAATCCTATAAAAAATCGTATTGTGCATCAGCTCCTCTCGAATTCTGAAGTGTGATAACGGTCTCAATTTTGTAGATCATCTATCTGCTTCTCAAAAGAGCAACGACATTAATATAACTAATCTTCAATCGTAAGAAGTATTACTGCTCTGTTTAAAAGAGTAAAACCTCCCTCTCTTAATCAAGACAGACTTCTCCGAAGCACTTACAACAGCTGCTCTAATTTGTTAGAGTAACTTAAATCTCCAGTATTTGGTCGTGTTTCCTCCTCTTATTTTTTTGGGATATAAGAACTTGGCCTCAACATCTATTACTTCTTTTGTGGCTTGTGATGAAACATACAACTGTTTGTACAGACGAGATCTATTACTTCTTTTTTTGGTGTTAGAGGTTTCTCTAACATTTGCTTTTCAACAGAAATTCATATAAAGATGATATATTATAAAGCTAAAGAGGATCAAGACCATAATAAAACTTCTTTCGTACAAAATGAACAATATCAGGAAGTATTATAATTTGGAAGTTCACTATCTAACTACTACATTTTTTGCCAGCTTCCCAGGAATATGTTTCCAATCATACTTCGCCATCTGGAGCCATTTCACCTTGACTTCTCCCGTAGTTCCACAGGTTGTACAATTCCCCTCTTAGCCATCCCAAAATGACAATAAGACCTATATTCATATACACCAAAGGAATGCTTATCTCAATAAAAATTAGATAAAAGGAAAATGAAGGACTGATACACTAGTTTATTTATGTGCACTTCCATACACATTCGCATATTTAATCCTTCAAATTTATGCTCCAATAGCTCTTGTTAAAGACAACAAGTGGAAATATTAAACTTGCAGGGCTAAATTTGAAAAACAATAAGTTATAGTGGCATAAAGCAAAAAGGCCCTACAAGTAAAAGAAATGGGCTCATTACCTAAGGTGCATGGGACAAGGTAAAGCAAGGCTGGTTGACCCTGGCCGTCCATCAGATACAAAGCAACATAAGTGAGCAAAAGACCTACAAAAGCAGAACCAGAAAAGATGAATTAGAACTTGACTATATATTAGTAAAGAAAGCCAATAAACAAGATTTCCCGACATATATTGTTTAAAGAATGCCAATATTCACAGCTTACCAAATGCGTAGCCAATTGTAACCCAAAGGAAATACCCATTTCGGATGCCCTTTCTGTTTGTCCTATCATATCTGCATTAAAAAAAATCATATAAACAATTAATTAGAAGTTAAACTAATCAGTTACAGATTCTTTTCTTATTATGAGATGAATTCTTTAAACAGCAACGAGTACAAAATTAGAGTAGATCTTTGGAAATGACATGTATGATGGTTATATTTCTAAGGAGATCACAAAGAACAGAATATGGTTAGGAAGTGTATGTTGTACCTGTAGCTAAAAGCAACAAGCAAACCAGGAAAGATGATGTCACCAAAACCAATCATGTCATAACCACCCCATGGATCAAAAAACCGTGGTACTTTTAATAGCATTGGAATTGCTTCTCCTCCCGCGCTGTCACCTCTTGCAACCTACAGTGCAGGACCCAAAAGATGGTAACAATATAGCTCTGGTAGATTTTACTTTGGAAAAATTGTTCTTTCAGGTGATGTTTGAGAACAAGTTTTCTCAGCATATTTTATAACTTGCAAACAAACTTAATCAGTCCTATTCTAAACACCAAAATTATACCGAGACTATAGAAATAAGAAACTTACTGCAATCATAACACTTTCATGGAAAAAGAGAGGTGAGATGAAAACCCAGAAAATGTCATAGATAAAGGCACAACTTAGAAGTGCTGATGCAACCTGCCAGATTAGTTTTGTATTTTCAAATTTCAATGACTTTATCAAAAATAAATCAGGAAAGTTGCATAAATTATTTGAGCTAATTAAAATACAAATCAGGTACCCTGATATTTGGTAATCGAGCCATTTGAAGAACAGTTATCATCAAGCATATACCCTGAAAAAAATGGGAAAAGGAGAAAAAACAACCAAAATACATCAACATGCTAAAAATTCAGGTAGTATATACAAATATAATCCTAGAATTGACTGATTACAAATACCAATATGAACAGTTGAGTCTTTAAGCAACTCTTTTAAGTCTCCATTAAGCATGCAACCCAAGTAAGAGAATGACTAAAAAATAGTAATGAAGGAGAGAGAAAGACAGACAAGAATATCTTGACCAATCCAAGCAAATGAGGCATGTTGAAACACGGCCCAAAGAATAGCAAAGGTGAAAGAAAAAGGTAAAGCAATAGCAGACAGCAGCAAGACTTCACCACAAAGAGGAAGATTTACTGTCCTCTGCCCACATTCTCGACATACCCTGTTAAACAAGCCAGCAGTTAGAAAACTTCACCTGGACTATATCCATGCATCAGGAGTGGTTGAAAAAATAAAGATTTATTAATTAGCTCCTAAATTAGATTGTCTTGATGATTAAAATAACAAATTTCATGCGAGATAATCCAACTTCTGTCAAGATAAATAGCTATTGTACCTAGAAAGGACTGTCACCAGACAGACATGCATTCCCTGAAAAATAGATCATGTATGTCTTAGTTACAAAATGGAAACAAAAAAGGATGAAATTCTTGAAGGACAAAAAAGAAAAAATGCTATATCATCCAAGACTCATGGGAGAAAAAAATAAACAAGTACAGAAGATTACCTCAGCTCCTCCAATGCAGAATAACACGATCAACAACCAAACAAACCAAGACGACATAAAATAGAAAAGAAGCAACAGAAAAACTGAGGCAGCTATAAGAAATGTGATGGCCCCCTTCACATTAATTTCAAGTATTTCCTTCTCAGAATCTTGCCTTGTGTATGACCCAGCATTAGTTCCATCCTGTCCAAAGCCCAAACAGTAGCCAAGAAAGAGTTGAGAAGCTGCATAATGTACTGTCACACACGGATGTTCTTTTCTATCACTACCATAAATTATGTATGTACAGTACTGGCCCTCTGTAATCAAGAAAGCTCTGAAAGTTTACAATCCACTTTCTGTATTTCTGTCAGCATATTTGCGTGAATTAAGCTTGTTTTAAAGTCTAATCAATCCTTAAGCAAGCTAAGCTCATTCAACTCCATCCCCACCCATTCACATAACCAGATTTTGAACGAGAAAAAAAAAAGGTAGGAAACTACTGATCAATTGGCATAGTACCGTATCTTTGTAGAGATCCAATGCCTATGGTTATTGGTTCCTGTCATGTCTATTTATTTATGCATGCATAAATTTATAAATCTAAACCATTGGATGTATTCTACATCATCTCAATTGCATATATATGAAAATTATGAAATTTTAACTTTATCAAATAAGGAGGTTAAATTGTAAAATTTGGTCCTCTGATTTTTATTAGCACTTGATGCATATATAAACAATATTGAAATAATGTAAAATTTTGTGTACACGTATAATATGATATATACAAAACAATCCATTAATTAGTTTTGTCATTTAATAATTTAAGTAATAGTAATTTTGATATTTAGTTTTGTTGGCACCAATGTGGCACCAGTGACCATGGGCATTTGATCCTTCCTGTCTTTATATGCCTTATGCAAATAACAAGAAGTAAATGTGAGTACAATTTTAAGCAGGTATTAGCCCACAAATTGAAGTGACGGTATGATCAAGTGGTGAGAATTAAAAGAGAGAGAAGAGAAAAATGACCTTGCGGGTTAGCTGATTATAATGCTCATCCACTTGCTCACAGGCAACCCATTTAGCCCACAAGGAAGCACACACAATTGTTCCCACGGCCATCATCCACAGAAATACAGCCGAGTAATCAACAATTGGTCTATATGGAGAGTATAATAAAATCTCCACTACAATAAACAGCAACAATTATGGCATAAGAAGGAATGTTAAAATGTTCATCACGACAAAAATTTAACTACACAGCATTACTTTTCTTTATAAAATTCTTTTACACGACCATATTTCCTTCGGTCATGTATTGAACAACTGATTAAGAGCTGTTTTGCCCTATCCCACACCATTTTAACAAGAAATAGCAAAAAAAAAAAGGGGGTAGCTAAGTTAACCTTCAAACAGAGGTAGGAATGATATTTCCACAAGAAACCAAAAGTAAAATAGGAGAAACATGTACCTTTTGCACCAGTAGCCAAGGATTCAGTCAATTCTTTCCCAGCTGACTTTGGAATCATGACAACAGGTATAGTTATGTTGATCGATGTATCATTTTCAGAACAAACCATTTTGTACAGCTCTGAACAAATAAAATAATTAATTAATCTGGTTCTCAATTGATATGACATGAATCAAATATCATTCATAGCTTATGAATTGCCATACCTTCATCATCATTTATAACAAGTAAAGCTGAAGCACCTCCGGACTGTGCAATCTCAGCTTTAGTGGTGAAGGCACAATCTCCCCTCTTTGCTAACACAACAAAATTCTTCAGCTGCATTGACAGAAGACTTATACAACTCAACTGCATCCTTTGAAGGAAAAAGAAGGAAAAATAGATAAAATGGTACCTCAGAGGAAGAATTGGAGCAACAATTAGAGGGGTCTGCGAGAACAGCAAAATGTTTTTGGGTCTCAGAAGCTTCTTTAGGCAAAACAAGGCCAAATCTTGCACTTATTCCTACATAAGTTGTCTTCTCTGTTCCATTCACCCAATTTTGCACTTTAACCTAAAATTGTTTGCAAAATCTAAGAAAAGTAAAATATTTGTAACAACATAAGCTCGTGAGAAGGATTTTATTAATTTTAATACTTGAAAACTTGCTTCTAAATGCTCCCCTCTTGACATAAACTAATCCAATTCCAGCCCTCCTCAATTCTTCAATTCACCATCACAGTCCCGAAATGTTATTTCAGGCTCAGAGGATAATAAGCTGGGAAATAATTTGAGGAATTTGGTAGAATAAATGTGAACTCTGACTAACAGTAGTTACCTCGGGTTGGATCGAACTCAAAGAAATCCCAGAGTAATCCAATAATAAAAATTACCCAAATCACATCTATAGTACTCCTGACTAGCCACAAATACCCAAATCATATCTATGATAAAAAAAAAATGTCCGGTCTTTAAGGGATCCAATAAAAAAAAAAGGTAATCGCACATCCTAAATTTATATTAATTTGCTAATCCTTCTGGTTCCACAATCAATTAGAGTCTGAACAACTAAGCGAAAAATTTAGATCAAATGGATCACAATTGAACTAACCAGCTGGAATTTGTTGCTACAGCCCGGCAATTTGGGCGAGTCGTCGTCATCGCTCTCAACGTCATTCGCCGCCGCCGCAGGCAACTTCCCCGATACGATTAGGAGGAAGAGAAAGGCTGCGAGGGAGAAGAAACGAGACCCCATTGTTTGGTTTAATCTACTAGTGGAGGGAGACAGGGAAGGTCTCTTTTCTTTAGCTTGTCCAAATTGATTTTCTCAGAAACCTGGCTGTACGAAAAGAACCCGTTCGGAGTTCCCTGCAATTGTTCATTGTATACGAAACTAAAATTAAGTGATTGCACGGATTCGATGTGTGTATATTTCAGGAGAGACGGGAGGATAATCACCTAAGCGCGGATGCGCTTATGTGAACGGGTCGCGTCGGTTGATACTTGCAGTTCCATTACTTTCCTTCGTTCTAATTTTTTTCCAACGAGGCACGGTGGCTCATTTTCTTTTTCTGTGGCAGATGTTGTCGCCTACGTATGTAAGAAGTTATTCTAATAGTTTAGTAACGGCGTGTAACCTGCCATACGAAGTAAAACACATATATTTGTACAGAGAAGCAGACGTTGACTAAATTACTTGACTCTTTTACGTGGCAAGTTACCATTTCTGGGTTTGTGATGGGCGTTAAGAAAAAATGAAGGCAAACAAATGAACATTTCGTGGTTACAATTTGACTACAATAGTTGTAGTTTTGACTAAATTAGCCCTTACGAAAACAGATGATGACAAAGGATCCTTCAGAGTAGCCCCATTACATTGTTATGGCGGCCTGAATACAACAGGTAAATATTATCCTCGACTGTTTATTTTTTCAATGTTTGTAGGCATTTTAGAACTAGAGTATTATAAGTATGTACAAACAAATAAAGATTCTGTGTCGAGTATTGCAAATACATCAATAGTAGGTGGTCAATGACACTCTTTTGACCGTTTATCCGATTCGTATCGTATCTGATAATATGGACATGGATAAAATTTTATTTTCGTTAGGTCATCGAATAAACTGAATATCTTTTAATACATTTGTGTTAATCTTTTCTACTTTATTCATGTCATAAAGGATCGAGAACATAACAAATATAATATAAGCAAATATGGGACATTAGTTAAAATAACGAGTATTTTTGATAATTTTTTATGTTGAAATCAGGTACAAATGATACAAAACTCAAATAAACCAAATACCATTTTAATACATTTGTGTTATTCATTCAACGTTTTTCATTTCATAAAGGTTCGAAAACATAAAGAATATAATATAAGCGAATAGGGGATATCGGTCAAAATAATATTTTAGTTTTTTGGTGATTTTTTTGTGTTGAAATCAAGTTAGAAATAATACAAAACTCAAATAAATTGAATATCATTTTAATTTGTAATTATTCAATGATATTTATGTCATAAAGGTTCGAGAATATAAATGATTATAATATAAACAAACTGCAATCATCATTTAAAATAACTTTGTGTAATTTGGATTGTATGCATTTAAATGGGGTCACGTATGATTCTAAACTCGAATAAATAAAATATCATTTTAATGTATTTGTACTAATCTTTAATCATTATTCGTGTCACAAAATTTTGAGTACACAATGATTATAAAATTTAAATAAATAAAATATTATTTTAATATATTTGTGTTAATCTTTCAATGGCATTCATTTCATAAAGGTTCAAGAACACAGTGACTATGACATAAATGAATATGGGACATCACGATAAAATAAGACTAAAAATTATACAAAACTCGAATAAACTAAATATTATTTTAATATATTTGTGTTAATTTTTCAAAGTTATTCATGTCATAAAGATTTGAGAACACGACAAATATAATATAAGCGAATGGGGGACATCACCGAGCTTCCTTTTTTCAATAGGCATCAATCAAAGTCAAAAGAAAGAAGTGCGCAAAAATAACTTTGAGTATTTTGGTATTTTTTTAAAATGAGGATACAAATGATACAAAACTCAAATAAATTAAATATATGTCTGTTAATCTTTCAACGCTATCTATGTCATAAAGATTTAAGAACATAATAGTTATAATATAAATGAATAGGGGACATAATTCAAAATAACTTTGCGTGTTTTGATTTTTTATGTATCGAAATGAGACTACAAATGATATAAAATTTAAATAAACTGAATAATATTTTATTATATTTATGTTAATATTTCAACGTTATTCATGTCATAAAGGTTCGAGAAAATAATGACTATAATATAAATGAATATGGGACATCATTCGAAATAACTTTGATTATTTTGATGATTTTATATTTTAAAATGAGACTGTATATGATATAAAACTCGAATAAACTGAATTTTATTTTAACATATATGTGTTAATCATTCAACGTTATTCGTATCATAATCGAATAGGGAACCTCATTCAAAACAGATATGAGTATTTTGATGATTTTATGTATTGAAATGAGACTATATATGATATAAAACTCAAAAAAATTGAATATTGTTATAATACATTCGTGTTAATCTTTCAACGATATTAATATCATAAAGTTTTGAGAACACAATGACAATAATGTAAATGATTACGAGGATATCATTCAAAATAATTTTGAATATTTTGATGATTTTATGTGTTGAAATGACGTTATAGATAATACAAAACTCAAATAAATTGAATATCTTTATAATGCATTTGTGTTAATCTTTCTACTCTATTCATGTCATAAAGGATTGAGAACACAATAACTATAATATAAGCGAATAGGGGACATCAGTCAAAATAACTTTGAGTATTTTGATATTTTTTGTGTGTTGAAATCATTGTTACAAATGATACAAAACTCAAATAAAACCAAATACAATTTTAGTACATTTATGTTATTCATCCAATGTTATTCATTTCATAAAGGTTCGAGAACATAAAGAATATACTACAAGTGAATAGAGGACGCCAGTCAAAATAACTTTGAGTTTTTTTGATGATTTTTTGTGTTGAAATAAAGTTAAAAATGATACAAAACTCAAAAAAAATCGAATACCATTTTAATTCATGTTAATCATTAATGCTATTTATGTCTTAAAGGTTCGAGAATATAATTATTATAATATAAATAAATTTCGGACATCATTTAAAATAACTTTGTATACTTTTGTGATTTGTTGTGTTGAAATGAGGATAAAAATGATATAAAACTTAAATAAATAAAGTATAGTTTTAATGCATTTGTGTTAATCTTACAATGTTATTCATTTTTTAAAGGTTCGTGAACACAACGATAGTAAAATAAATGAATAGGGGACATCATTCAAAATATTTTTGAACATTTTTATTATTTTATGCGTTAAAATGGAGCTACATATTATTCAAAAATTGAATAAACTGAATACTATTTTAACACATTTGTGTTATTCTTTCAACATTATTTGTGTCATATAGATTCAAGAACACAATGATTATAATATAATTGAATAGGATATATTATTCAAAATAATTTGTATATATTTTAGTGATTTTATGTATTGAAATGAGAATATAAATGATACAAAACTCGAGTAAATTGAATATTGTTCTAATGCATTTGTATTCATCTTCGAACATTGTTCATGTCATAAAGGTTTGAGAACACAGTGACTATAATATAAATGAATAGTGAACATTATTCAAAACAAAAAGTGAGCATTTTGTTGTTTTTATGTGTTGAAATAAAACTAAAAATTATACAAAACTCGAATAAACTACATATCATTTTCACGCATTTGTGTTAATTTTACAACACATTCGTGTCATAAAAGTGTAAGAACACATTAATTAAAATATAAATGAATAAGAGACATCATTCAAAATATCTTTGTATATTTTGATAATTTTATGTATTGAAACGAGACTACAAATTGTACAAACTCGAATAAACTGAATACCTTTGTATTGCGTTTGTGTTAATCATTCTACCGTATTTATGTCATAATGGTTTTAGAACATAATAATTATAATATAAGTGAATTATGGATATCAGTCAAAATAACTTTGAGTATTTTGGTTATTTTTTGTGTTGAAATGAGTGCTAACTTTGAGTATTTTGGTGATTCTGTGTGCTGAATGATGTTAAAAATGATACAAAACTCAAATATATTGAATATCATTTTAATGCAGTGTTAATATTTCAATGTTATTCGTATAAAAAAAGTTCAAGAACACAATGATTAAAATATAGATGATAAGGGTACATCATTCAAAATATTTTTTATATTTTAATGAATTTATGTGCTGAAATGAGAATACAAATAATATAAAACTCGAATAAACGAAATACCATTATATTATATTTGTGTTAATCTTTCTATTTTATTCATATCATAAAAGTTCGAGAACACAATGATTATAATATAAGTAAATAGAGGACATCAGTCAAAATATCTTTGAATATTTTGGTGATTTTTTGTGTTGAATTGTAGTTACAAATGATACAAAATTAAAATAACGTGAATATCATTTTAATGTTTTGTATTAATCATTCAACATTATTCGTGTCATGAAGGTTCAAGAAAATAATTATTATAATATAAGCGAATAGGGGATATCATGTAAAATAATTTTGTGTATGTTGATGATTTTATGCATCGCAATGGACCCATGTATGATTCAAAACTCGATCAAATTGAATATCATTTTAATGTATTTATGTTAATCTTTCAAAATGATTATAATATAGTCAAATATGGGATTTTATATGTATTTTGGTGATTTTATATGTTCAGATGAGGATACAAATGATATAAAACTTAAATAAACTAAATATTGTTTTAATACATTTATTTAAATCATTCAACGTTGTTCATGTCATAAAGGTTTGAGAACACAATGATCATAATATAAATGAATAGGAGACATAATTCAAAATATTTGTGTTTTTTGATAATTTTATGCGTTGAAATGGGTTACATATGATTTAAAACTCAAATAATCTGAATATCATTTTAATATATTTATGTTAATCTTTCAACGCTATTCGTGTTATAAAGATTAGAGTAAACAATGATTATAATATAATCGAATAAGGACATTATTTAAAATTATTTTGTGTATTTTGTGATTTTATGTAGTGAAATTTGACTACAAATGATGTAAAATGAGAATAAATTGAATGTTATTTTAATACATTTATATTAATCTTTCAACGCTATTAATGTTATAAAGGTTCGACAATACAATGACTACAATGACTATAATATAAATGAGTAGAAAATATTATTCAAAATAATTTTGAGTATTTTTATGATTTTATGTGTTGAAATGAGACTACACATGATACAGAATTTGAATAAACTGAATACCATTTTAAATCATTTGTGTTAATCTTTCAACCCTTTCGTATCATAAAGTTTTGAGAATATAATGGTTATAATATAATCAAATAGGGGATATCATTTAAAATAACTTTAAATATTTTGATGATTTTATGTGTTATAATGAGGCTATAAATGATATAAAACTCAAATAAACTGAATACTGTTATAATAAATTTATATTAATCTTTCAACGCTATTCATATCATAAATGTTTAAGAACACGATAACTATAATCTTTCAACGCTATTCATAATTTTGAGTATTTTGATGACTTTATGTGTTGAAATGAAATTACAAATAATAAAGAACTCGAATAAACTGAATATCTTTATAATGTATTTGTGTTAATCTTTCTACTTTATTCATGTCAAAAAAGTTCAAGAACACAATGAGTATAATATAAGTGAATAGGGGTCATCAGTCAAAATAACTTTGAGTATTTTGATAATTTTTTTGTGTTGAAATAGACTATAAATGATACAAAACTCAAATAAATTCAATGTCTAGTGCATTTATGTTAATCATTCAACGCTATTCAATGTCATAAAGATTTGAGAATATAATGATTTCAAATGGGACATTGCAAGCCTCAAGTAAATATATGTATAATACAAATTAACATACTCATGCGCTTTACTCTAATTAATTGTCATAGGACACCAAGGATCGTTTACATACATTCATATGTAATGATTGAAACATTACACAAGACATTGATCATATGCCATACAACTCGCGTCCCTACAAATAATGTTATGTAACAAATCTATTTCACATGCTTATGCTCCTAATTGAGTTGCTTAAGGATAAAAACTCTTATAGCTTGAAAAATAAATTTCAACAAAGAATAGATTATAAAACACATGAGTTCGATCGCAACTAGGTCCCAATCAACTCTATATTTTCTTATCCTTGACTTATTCGTCTTAATTTCTTTAGATACAATTGAGTTAGAGGATGAGATATCTAAATCATTTGATTTAATTAAGTATCAAATATACAATCAACATCTCATACTAATTGCATTTAACATAATGTCAATCTTCTCTCCTTCCTTTTAACTAATGCATATATAATTTATTCAAAATCTAAATTTTAAATAAATTCTCATAATTTCAATAGAATTCAAACATTCAATTCTCTCAAGTGTCAATTTAACAAGATTGAAGACACTTGTCTCATAGAAAAAGATAAGCCAACATTAAATACACTTATGTCTGACAATGAATCTCACCACCCAAAGGAATCAAAATCCACTATTATTTTATCTCTGACAATGGATCTCATTGTAAATAAAATCAAGTGGGACCAATTATCAGAGAGAAAATAACAGAGATAATAGAAATTTCGGAGTACAAATGATTTTGTTCCCAATCCAACGATCTCTGTGTTGGATTTATTTAGATTCTGCTCATTTTTTAGTCTCCTCCAAGACTATTATAGAGTAGGGCTATAAACGAGCCGAGTTTGAGCAAGATGGGACAAACTCAAACTCAACTCAACTCACACATTTTTCAAGTTGACTCAAGCAAATCAAGTGAGATACATTCTATACATTCTAATCAAGGGCGGAATCAGGACCGAGCCTAGGTCGTGGCACCCCCTTAGCCCAGCAAAAAGTATCCCTTATCCTTTCTAAATGGACCTCGCTTAACCTTGGGCCCCCTCTGACCCAGGCTCTCGCTCTCCCACTAAAAATATTTTCGCGCACGCCTCCCTCTCCAGCAAAAAAATGATCGCTCGTGTGTCGCCTCTTCGGCTCCCCTGGTTCGACACAAATCACGCGACTGGTGATCGCGCCTTTTCTCCCCAGTGATCGCGCGCTGGTGAGTTCCTCAGCCCCTCTCTGCCTTGTTGCCCTCCTCCAGCCCTTTGTGCTTGGTGAGTTGAGTTCCACTATGTTTCTCTGTCACTTCTGTAAGTTTTGGTGATATTAGAGCATCTCCAAGACTCCAACGAAAAATGCCATTGAATTGTGTGATAGTTTCTAATTTAAAAATTGGCTGATGAATTTTTAATTTGCAACTCCTCCTAAAATCACATGTCGAATAAGCAAGTTGCTCGATTTCAGCTTTGGAAAGAAATTTTTAATGGGCTCCCATTTGGCACCAGTGTGTGGTTAGATTTTGACATTTACTTAAATGCAATTAAGCAAGTCTGAGTTGATTTCAGCATTAGAGTGGTTTGGAAAGTTTTCATACAATTGTTAATTTATGATTGATGTGGTAGTTTTATTTTAATTATGAGATATGGATTTGCCCTTGTTCTCAATTCGTAATCCATTATCTGATAGACTGGTACTGTATGCTTAAATTCTAAATACCTTCTAAATTATTAGTAGTTAGACATCAATCGTGTAACTTGCCGAGAGTTTTCTCGTTTCTGTGCCGCAACCTTGGTTTCTCTGGGTTTAATTTTGTCAAATGCTTGATCAATAATTTGAGCAACCGCTGATAAAACTTGATAACTACAACACCATTTTTATCAGTATAATATACCTTGCGCTATCCAATGTACTTATTGTTGCTTCCCAATTATCTTTTCTTTCCCCTCATTGAAATCCAAAATTAACATTATGTAACTAAGCTACAACCTACAATTAGTCCAAATCTTCCAATGAAGCTAGACTTAGGGAATGAGGATCAGTAATATATGGAAGGTTAGGTTTTATCCTTTCCAATTATGCTTCAATTAAGACTTATTTTTCTGCTACTTAAATTCTAGTTCAGAGACAAATGTCTTTAGTATAGGAGTTTTTTTAGTAGACAATCCATTTAAAAGGGGACCCCCTTATGAATTTGAGAATTTTTTAGTTAGGACATCCCGTACGGATTATTTCTGTTTCCGTCACTTATTCTAGCTAAAATTCAAACTCAGACTCAACTCATAAAAACTCGGTTAACTCATAACTCGCAAAATAACTGAAAATAACTGATGATTTCAAAATGATAAATAAAAGTTACTGTGGTGCGAAATACATTTAATAAAAACGAGTACAAAATCATAAATGAAAACACTACATAACGTTAGCTATTATCCTACTTCACTCTCTCCCAATGCATAATGATTACTTGCATTAGCATAAGTAGGATAAAAGTAGGGAATGACATGAGAAGGAACTGGTACCATGTGGTACGTGGTACCACATTTTTTTGTTTACAGAAAGGGTAGGGTATCCTATATGCATTTGGAATGTAAGGGCTGAGTGAACGGTCTTTTATCTTCTGTAATCTGAATTTAATTTAGGGTGTCTGAATTTAATTTAGGGTGGGATCATTTGATAATGGATTTTGACAATCTTGATAATAGATTTTCAAATAAATATTAAAAATAAATAAAAATAGAAAAAAAAATCTATGGATATATTTTTTTTACTTATAGATTGATGGTGATTGAAATTTCATATAATTTTATTATCATTTGATACTCTATCAAGGATTATCAAAATTTTATATAATTTATAACATATATCATTTGACGGTCTTTGATGGATTATCAAACGATAATGAAATCACCATCAATTTATAGATAAGACAATGATCCCTTCCCTTGGATCCCTTTATTCCGTTTAGTTTAATGCATGTCCAAGGGCTTTTACTCAAAAAAAAAAAAAAAATCCGCCTGGGCTCCATAGTCTGTCCTTGACCAGTGGGCCAGACAACCTATTTAAAATAGCGAACCAATGAAATTGAGAATATGGGACCTACTTTCCAGTGTCTGGATACACGTCTTCCGTCAGAAACAGTATAGCGAAATAAATTTGGCAGCAGAGGCGGGAGGCCAGAGGCGGCACAACAGGTCACAGGAATAGACCCCCATACAGAAGTAACAGAACAGCGAAATAAAAGCCCCTCTCTTCCGATCTCGCCTCTGCGATCTCCTCTCCGCATCTCCTCCGCTCAAGTCCGGCGATGGCGACCGACCCCACAGCGCTCTCCGGCGCCGCCGATCCGGATGGACCCGACGCGATCCGCCTGACATGGAACGCCTTGCCTCGATCCAAGATTGAGGCGAGCAAAAGCGTTATCCCTCTCGCAGCGTGCATCTCCCCTCTCCGCCTCTCTCCTACCCTCGTCTCCCTCCCCTACGCCCCTCTCCGTTGCAAACCACCCTGCCTCGCCGTTCTCAACCCCTTCTCGCAAGTGGATTTCACGGCCAAGATCTGGATCTGCCCCATATGCTACTCCCGTAACCACTTTCCGCCCCATTATCAGAGCATCTCCGAGGCCAACATACCTGGAGAATTGTACCCGCAATGCTCGACAGTAGAATACTCGCCATACGAGTCCAATCCAGCTGCAATGCCGGCCCTGCCACCTCCAGTGTTTCTGTTCGTGATTGATACATGCGTAATTGAGGAGGAATTGGAGTTCGTCAAATCAGCCATGAGGCAGGCCATTGGGTTGATTCCAGATCATGCACTTGTCGGCTTGATTACCTTTGGGACTCAGGTGCATCTGCATGAGCTCGGGTTCTCGGATCTGACAAAGATTTTTGTGTTTAGAGGGAACAAGGAGATAACAAAGGAACAGATCTTGGATCAGCTGGGGTTGTCGGGTCGGCATGTCGGTCCCATTGGGCCAAAGGGACCCCAGCAACAGGTCAATGGTTTCAATCATCCATCTGGGGCGGTTAATCGGTTCCTGCTTCCTGCTTCAGAATGTGAATACACACTTAATACGGTATGATCATAGATAAATTTCTTATTCAGTATTGATTTTAATGTTTTAGATTCCATGCCCTGGAAATATAATAGAGGGAACTATAACTTTGGAAGTGCAGTCTATTGCTTGATCTCTTGTTTGTATTAGCTGAGTTTAGTAAGTAGTTCCAACAGTTTGAGCCTATGTGTTTACTGAATAGCCACGCTATCATTGAGAAGTTTTAACCCACAAAACCAACTATGTAAATTTGATGTTCACGGTAAATTCTGCATGAGAAAACAGAATATTCAATGTTTTAAAGCCTGTTACAGGTTAAGATTTTGTAATTAAGCAAAATGAAATAACACACATTATCCTTCAACATTTCTGTTGTGGGAAATATCAGGACCTTTAGTATTGGCCTTTTTTCGAAGAAATATGGACCGATGTTACAGGATATTATTCTGTTTTGACTGCAAAGTCATTCTCATTTTGCACGGGTGTATAGACAATGAGTTCACATAACCCACTCTAAATTATACCATAATTTTTTAGGCTTCCGGGTTCTAATCCACTTATGTCTTCCAAAAGTGCAACAGGGATCCCATATTTGTTTCATTTTAACTGAAACTTTGACCCTCATTTTTTTTATATGATTTGCATGTGCAGTTACTTGATGATTTACAAACAGATCAATGGCCAGTAGAGGCAGGGAATAGATCCATCAGGTGTACTGGAGTTGCACTAAGTGTTGCAGCAGGATTACTTGGTGCTTGCATGCCTGGTACTGGAGCACGCATAATTGCTCTCCTAGGCGGGCCCTGCACTGAAGGCCCTGGAATGGTAAATTTACCACCTTGATGTTATATTGGGATGATGGTATTTGATACATAATGTGATGACCATTATGATCTTTTATGGTGTTGTTCCTACCAGCCAAACATTAGCCTGTACTGGTTAATCCAGGTGAACATTTTGGATATTTAAATCCTGTACTAAATTTGTTTGAGGTTATTTGAAGCTCTTTGATGCTCAAGTAACGTGTCAAAGATACTAAACTTATCCTCAAAGGGTATTACATCATGCCAGTGGAGACTTGGTGAATACATTGAAGGATCATTACATTTTCTAATCTGGCAGATTGTGTCAAAAGACTTGTCAGATCCGGTGCGGTCTCACAAGGATCTTGCTAAGGATGCAGCTCCTCATTTTCAAAAGGCAGTTAAATTTTATGATGGCCTTGCCAAGCAGTTGGTCAGCCAAGGTCACGTATTGGACCTTTTTGCTTCTGCACTCGACCAGGTTCTTCAATATTAACCTTTTTCTCTTTTACTCGAAGAAATATACAACTAATAAGCAACTAAAATTTGACCTTATTAACAAAAATTTAGGTGGGAATTGCGGAGATGAAAGTTGGGGTGGAGAGAACTGGAGGGCTGGTAGTACTTTCAGAGAGCTTTGGCCATGCAGTTTTCAAAGACTCTTTCAAGCGCATTTTTGATGTGGGGGAGAATGCTCTAGGGCTTTCTTTCAAGTGAGTTTTCTTCCATTCAATTGGTATGGTACCTTCATTTCATCGGTTTGATAGTTGTATAGATAGCCCATTACCTATAAAAAGTTTACTTCACCCATCCTAGTCTTGTCTGGTGTATTTCTGATGCTGTACCTTATTACAGATTCTCTGACAAGTACCATGCATTACTGAAGCCTTATTTCATTTTCTATACACATGTTTCATCATCGTGATGAACTGTCATGAATTCATATTTTTCATTGTTAATCATTGTTAAACCAAAGGGACAATACAGTTCTATATCTTGTACTTATAAATACCAATTTGGTGACTGTATGTTCATTTGCACTAATTGTTCCTTCAATGAAGATTTTTTTAAGAGATGCTTTATTGCTTTGTTTAACAATTAAATATATCTTGTTGCTGTTAGTCTTTCTGTTACAAATTATAGATAAGTTCTCTATCTCACTCTAGTTCTCTGTTCATCTCTGTCATTTTCTCTCCCCACATCTGCACCAAACCTCTTTGTGTTTTTGTTCTCCCTTGGCATGTAAAAAAAGGTAGGAGCTGAGCTCATGCTTTCCTAGCCAGTCGAATTTGACTGATTTGATGGATTGCATAAGCATTGAAGTCAATGATGAGTTGTTTTGACTAATGTCATGAATATGTAGATTATTTTGTGTCATACAATGGCTAGCGTGCAATGCTATACATGACATCATTCTTATCTTTATTTCTTTGGATGGTTTATATGGAGCAACAAGCTTGTCTGTCCATATATACACCAAAAATATTAGGAGTAATATAGTATGGAAGATATATATTCATTTGAAATTTGGAAGACATAAATGGAGGATATTCATATGTTTGCAAAACTTAACGAGAATGAGATGTAGAGGCACACATGTATGTGGTATGCATTCTATCTGACCATGTTTCTGACCTCTGTGATCATGATTTGTTTGATCAATTCCTCTGTCAAACTGTCACTCTCTCAGATTTTACATATCTTAGCTAACTACTATCATAGCATGCTATTTTCAGTCTTGTCTGTCCTTGATCTGTTGTCCTACACTTGGATTTGCCACATCAGGTGCATTTTTTCATTTTCATTGACTTGACAAGCTTTGGGGGTCTATATATTGTTGGGTCCTTAACGAACTCATTGTTCTGGGTCCAACTTTCAACAAATGCTTGCTTCGTTGTCTTGTTAGGTCCCATATCTCATATAACTTGTCACCTGATGAGTATATCTAGTTTGGGTCCTATCAACACATTTGAGGGAGGCCGGACTCTTTGGTGGTGTTCCTGGCAGCCGCCACCAAGGTTCCTGCAAACAGAAATTTTAGCAAACTCATCTCAAACAATTTTATGTCATAATCTCTTTCCATACAAAAAGTTATGAAGTAATAATGACATACTGTCAGTTTAGGAGTCATTATGTGTTTATGTCAATAATTTCAGTGGTTTAACTTTTGCAGTGGGACTCTTGAAGTCAACTGCTCAAAGGATTTAAAGATACAGGGTGTAATTGGGCCGTGTACGTCCATGGAGAAGGTAATAAACTACATGTATCTATTAAAGAAGTTCTTTTCTTTTTTAAAATATAGTCCAAACTAAGATAAAGTTGCTTTATCTCAGAAAGGAGTTCTATGTGCTGAATCAGTTGTTGGTCAAGGAAACACAACAGCATGGAAGATGTGCGGCCTTGATCGAAGCACATCATTGACTGTTTTTTTTTATGTGTCACCAAGTGAACGTTCTAGCCAGCCAGGGCATGCAAATCCCCATGCTTATATTCAGTTTGTAACCAAGTATGGTTTTGTCTTTTCTACATAGTGATATAAACTTTTCCTTGGGAGTTGTGGTTTCAATTTTTTCCTTTTGATAATGGAACTGTAATTTTCCTAGGATTACTAAGCATCTGCATATTTTGTGTAGTTATCAGAATTCTGAGGGTCAAATGAAGATCAGGGTTACAACTATTTGCCGGATCTGGGTTGATAGCGCCAATGGTACAGAGGTTAGTCATGCACTTTATCTCATCTTCTTAAGATACATCTTTTAAGAGACATAATATCTTACAGAAACTCATTGTGTCCTGGTGAATTAATTCAACAGGAGCTTTTAGTCTGAGTTTTTATGCTCTTTATTATTAGGATAGTTGTATGTAATCATAATCTCAAAACACAGGAATTAGTTCAAGGGTTTGACCAAGAAACAGCAGCTGTTGTTTTGGCAAGATATATCTCGTTGAAGATGGAGATGGAGGTATTAATCCAATATTTTTGTTAACCCTTTTGCCCTGTTACTTTGTACTTCTAATTTTTATAACTATTTTTTATATAAGTTGAAGAATTGTTTTTCTTTTGGTTTTTCTTCCAGGAGGAGTTTGATGCCACGAGGTGGATAGACAGATCACTCATAAGGCTATGTTCACGGTTCGGTGACTACCGCAAGGATGACCCTGCCTCATTTAATTTGCATTCAAATTTCTCCCTCTTTCCACAATTCATGTTCAACCTTAGACGCTCTCAGTTTGTTCAGGTAACAACTAAGTTTCGCCCATGTGTTTTGTGAAGGAATTATGTATGTTGTTACTAGTATATGTCTGTACCATGTCTGCTTTATTGAGACAAGTGAACAATACAACCTTTGGAGTTTCATCTGGAAATAGGTTTCAACACCATACAGTTTAACAGTGTTTGGATAAATGTAAATAACAAGCATAAAAAATGAAGAGTCAGAAAATTATATTTCTTGAAGTTGATAATCAAACAGTTGTTAGCATATGAAATCCAATAGAAAATTATATTTCTTTTCCTTATTCTTCTTCTATGCAGGTATTCAACAACAGTCCAGATGAGACTGCCTTCTTCAGAATGATACTGAACAGAGAGAGTGTAACAAATTCGGTGGCAATGATCCAGCCATCGCTCATTGCTTTCTCATTTAATGCTCCCCCGACTCCTGTCTTGCTTGATGTTGCTGCTATTGCGGCTGATCGTATATTGCTACTCGACTCCTATTTCAGTGTTGTTATTTTCCATGGCCTCACCGTTGCCCAATGGCGAAATATGGGCTACCAGAATCAACCTGAACATCAGGTATTCTTCACTATAACTTAATTTACCTAGTTTTTTTTTTGGGAAGTGTTTTTGCAGGGTTCTTTATTTTTTTTGGGTGTGGGGTCTGAAACTGTAGATTAAGTATTGCCCAGTTGTTTAGTAGGTTCTACTGCATCTTCTAGGTGATGTCAAAAACAGGCAAAATTGATGTTCATCTAATCCAAAGAACTAGGTGGTTGATAGATTGAACAATAATTTCTGCTTTGTCACATTTTTGTAGATTAAGTATTGCCCAGTTGTTTAGTAGGTTCTACCGCGTCTTCTAGGTGATGTCAAAAACAGGCAAAATTGATGTTCATCTAATCCAAAGAACTAGGTGGTTGATAGATTGAACAATAGTTTCTGCTTTGTCACATTTTTGTATAGGCGTTTGCACAGCTACTACAGTCTCCACACGAGGAAGCACAAATGATAATTAAGGGCCGTTTCCCTGTCCCTAGATTAGTTGTTTGTGATCAACATGGTTCGCAGGTACTCATCCTTTATTTTTATTTTTTGGCATTGTATGTTTGTAGCATGTTTTGTCAGGTCAACACATTGGCTAGGTGCACGAGGTTTTTGTTGGCTAAACTAAACCATATTAATGCAGGCAAGGTTTTTGTTGGCTAAACTAAACCCATCAGCAACATACACCACTACACAGGAAGTGGCCCCAGGTTCTGACATCATATTCACTGATGACGTCAGTTTCCAAGTATTCTCTGAGCATCTCCAAAGGCTTGCTGTTCAGTCCTGATAAAGTAATGTGTATAAGTGCCTCTAAAATTTATTAATTAAAATGAGACTAGCTAGCTTTGGATTACTCGTAGAGGCCGTTTAGAGATGGTGCGAGTGGGTATCTTTGTCTGGTAATTTTTATGTTGTGACCTCACCATATCTTTTGTTTGACTGAGCAATATATTTTTTTCAATTGGGCAATATTAAGGTCAAATTTTTGTGTCTTTTATCATTGTTATTAAATATTTAATGTATTTTTTTATCATAGCTGTATTAAAGCAAACTTGTATAACAGTGAACCAAGTGCCCCGGGACTCTTGATGTAGTTATATCAGGTTTTTAGTTGTAGTACTCTTGTTTGCTTAATTTCCTTTCTTTTTTCTTTTCGAGTGAGTAATTGGTGTGTTGATATTGATTTTGCTGTTTTTTTTATTTTAACCGTCAATGTTATAATATGATTTTTCAGTGTCCCCTCGTGAAATTCGGGAGAAAACGTTACTGAGATTCTACTAAAAAGAAATCGAGAGACAAAAATCTAATCAACTAGGAAGCCAAAGAAAATATAAAAGGTTCAATTCCATAGAAACCCGAACTTCTATTTTGAACATTAAAAGTATCGCAATTGGCTAGTTCAGAGCAGATTTTTTTTATTTTAGTAAATAAAACAAATAAATATAGCAAACTGGTCACCTCTCTCCTCACTTTTGCGTTTATAGTCAGACCCGAGTTTGAAACTCGGGTCCGGGTTTTTTTTTTTTATTATACAAAAACGTAAAAAAAAAAAATAAAATTTACCCCGGACCCGAGTTTCAAACTCGGGTCCAGCTATCCTTATGGGAGGCGCTGGAAATGCAAATGGGATAGCTGGACCCGAGTTTGAAACTCGGGTCCGGGTAAAATTATTATTTTTTTTTTACGTTTCCAAAAAAATAAAAAAAAAACTGGACCCGAGTTTCAAACTCGGGTTTGGCTATAAACGCAAAAATGAGGAGAGAGATGACCAATTTGCTATATTTATTTGTTTTATTTACTAAAATAAAAAAAATCTGAGTTCAGAGCCTTCGTTTTCATTAGCAGTGGCATGTGACGAGATGCCCAAACAGTGATAACTAATAACTTATATCAGATAATTCTTATCACAACTAAATTTTCACATAGGTAGATAAAATTGACAGATTTACTAATACTAGAGTTGTAACTCAGGTTTCGCCCCGACAATATAGTCCTCAAATAAATAATTAACAATACAAAATTTTAAATATATTTAATAAAATTTTACATTAAAAAAATCTAGATACAAATACACAATGTTCTTAAATTCTAAATAATAATGATAATAAATAATATAATTAAATATATAATAATCTACAAATGATCATATAAAAAATTGAATCATTTTAAGAGTTAAGGTTCACCTTAAGTATATTACATATTTAAACTAGTCGTAAACCCACCGGTTGTGCGGACCTTCTTATTTTTAAAAATATTTATATCTGGCGTTAATTTTAATATAAATAAATGATATATTCACTTAAACATAAGTTGCATCTGAATAATTATAATTACTCTTAAAATTTTAAATAAAATTAATTTATTATTTAATAAAAGATGGTCTAGATAATATAATTAATTTTCTTTTCTGAGTATAGTTGTACAATATTTTGTTTCTTTTTTTATAATAAAACTTATTAATAGTTAATATTTAATTTATTTGATATAAAATTTTTTATAAAATAATTATATTTAGCATTAATTTTATTATAAATAAATGATATATTATATTTTAAATCAATTATAGAGCTCTTAAATTTTTAAAGAAAGTTAATTTATTATTTAATAAAACATAATGTATAAATATAATTTTTTTTTTCTGAGTAAGGTTGTATATTAATAATTTATGTTTAATTTATTTGATATATAATTTTTTTTAGATCTCCTATAAACGTATGATAAAATAATAATTTCAAATTAAAATATGGGTATTTCGATCATTACTCATAATGTGATAACATTAATTAATAAATTCAGTTTATATGCTTTTCTATAATATAATATTGATATTATTATTTTTTTTGATAAAAGCAAACAAAACATTTGCCTGTTCAATATAGATACTATTTACAAATATAATATTTTTTTGTGAAAATAAAGTTGTATAGTAGATAGTTTTTTTTTTAGAAAACATAAAAATAGTTGATTATTAATTTATTTGATAGATAATTTTTTTAGACCTTCTAATAATGCATGGTAAAAATAATAAATAAAATGGAGAGAAAAATAATATTAGTTAAATCTGAACCATTAATTTTTAAAATATTTATCTATACGGTTTGATTAGAGGTATATTGATCGTTAAGAAAAAACTAAAATAATGGACACTTTCAATACATACACTCTTTATAATATAGTATAGATGAAGAGAGAGAAATTATTTTATATAATAATAATAATGATGATAATATAATAATAATAATAATAATAATCATAATATAATAGTATAATAATAATATAATCATTAACATAATAGGAATATAATCATAATCATAATAATACTAAATATAATAATAATAATAATAATAATAATCATGATCATAATCATAATATAATAATATAATACAACATAATCAAACAATAATCGCTATTTCGATGGGAACTAATTTGATATACCACTTATAAGTTGGTATACTGGATTAGCATTTTTCCGCACTCTTTACTTAGTCTAAAATTTATTTGGCAAATTAATTTGTTTGAATAATAATTCTATTCTTACTTTTTGCTATTTCATGAAGTGCCAAATAAATCACAAAATCAGACCCGACCCGATTAATTATGTTTTTTGAAATAATTTTGTGATTTAATACTAATTAACGCTTAAATATACACTAATTAAGATTAATTATAAATTAATTAATATTTATTGCTTAGAATTATATAAAATAATTAATAAATATTTAATTATTTTACTTGAGTCGGGTCGGGTCGACTCATGACTCATTGAGTCAGATATGAATCAAGATTTTTTGACCAGAACTTAATCGGATTAGATTCAAATCAGATCAAAAAAAATAATAAAATAATATGATCTAATCCGAATCCCACCCATTAACACCCCTACTAAGACCACACCAATGCTACTATGCTAGCAATTTATGCCATGCCTCAATCGACTCTAGCTGCTTATTGTTTAACGTGTCCGCATATATGTCCAGACGCATCTTTCGGAATTTCTCTGATTTTGCACAAAACTTGGGCAATATTATTTTTCCGAACTTTACTTGCTCTGTAGAGGCGATATTATTCCTTTTCATATTGCACCTGATTTAACAAAAGAAAACTGTGTTTTATCCTATTTCTATCATGCGAGTGTAAGGGTGCAAAAAAAAATTCATAATTCATAATTTATTTGGTATTTGATTCGGTTTTAGATCGAGTTCGAGTTCGGTTCGTTCGATTAGATTTTTTTTATTAGTTCGATTCGAGTTTAATTTGATAACATTTTTAATGAACTAATTCGAATTTAATTTGTAATAGTTTGACATGTAGTTATTTGTATATATTTTAACTATTTAGGTTACGGTGCTTTGCAAAGTAAAAATCTGTTTTTACTTTGTATTGAGATTTCATACTCCGACGAATTAAATAGTCAATCTAAGTTGCTCAATAATTTTTTTTTACATTAAAATCTTGTGGGATATTTAATTTCATAAATTTTGAGCTTTCTAGCTATTTTTTTAATTATTTTAAAAATAACCTTAAAATAAACCATTTTATTATGTTAAACAAGGCTGTTTTTAAAAATAATTTAAAAAATATCTAGAAAGCTCAAAAAATTATGAAATTTAATATCTCATAATATTTTAACATAAAAAAATTATTGAGCAACTTAGATTGACCATTTGAACTGTTGGGATATGAAATCTCAATGCAAAGTAAAAATAGATCTTTACTTTGCAAATCATCGTAACCTACCCCATAATAATATAATTATTTTATTATAAAATTAATAAGATATTATTAATTTATTATTATATTAATAAATAAAGTCATTTTTTCAAATTTAAATATAAAATTTATAAAATATTAATTATTTTAGCTCTAATATTTATGATAACATGAAAATAAATATAAAAATAAATTAATTGAGTTTGTTTAGAGTTCAATTTAGCTCGAATTTGATTTAGTTCAGATTTGATTTAATTTGAATTTGATTTAGTTCGAATTAATTTTAAATTAAACTCAAAGACATGCTAGCTCTATTGAATTCGATTCGTTTGCAAGGCTATGCGAGTATATTGAGATGATTCTAATGCACGATAGAGAAGGGTAGCGTGCTATCGGGTTGGGTAAGGTTCAAATATTATTATATTTAGATTCACATTCCAAAAACATTTGAGTCCAAACTCAAAATAGTATATTTATTATTTTCAAACCGTATCGGTTCTAATTTCTGATACTACATCTAATACAAGACATCGGGGGTCTAATATTTTATTTCCATGTAGATAGTTACTTATAATTTGTTTGTGTACCTATAAGGAGAATTTTTGAGGACCACTTCATTGAACATACAATTATAATTTCTTAAACATCTCATACAAAATATATTATCGTAACGATATAACATGCATAAAATATGCTATTGTCAAAATACATAATGCTTTAATATAACATATCCACTAATTGTTTGAAAAATCATTATAAATATTTATCTGCTAGAGAATCACGTCACATACTCACAAATCATAATCAATCCTTTCTTTAGTTTCACAAATAATAATCAATAGATTTCCCTACTTACTCTTTACTTTTATATTTAATTAAAGGATCAGTTTGCTATGGATTGGAAGTATGTTAATTTATTAATCAACAATTATGATTTTCACTGATCAACCTCCTCTTTCTAGTCGCACAAAAAAAGTATATCCAGTCATCTGATACTTAAAATTAAACGATCTAAAATTATTCTTATCCATAGTAGAATCTCGCTTAATTAAATTATATAGATTTGCATTAATAGTATATATCATGTATTGATATGGGCATTGGGTTAGATAATTAATCAAAGGAAAATTATCTTTGTGCCATTTAAAATTTTAATTTGTTAAAATACCACCTCAAAATTTATTATCGCTTTAATACAACTCCAAAATGATTTTAATTATCAAAATATCACTAATAAATAATATTTTTAATTATACCCATCCACATTCATTCTCCAACGCACCTCAAGCAGTCCATCAGCCTCCCATGAGAGCTGATCCCTTTGAAGGAACTTCAGCTGCATTGAAGAATGGGAGGGATGGAGATGCTACTGAGAGGAACAAAATTGAAGACATAGAGACGATAATGGAAGGGAAGAAGACGATGGAGATTAGGAGGAATAGTAGGCATGGATCGACCGGATTCTTCTTGATGCTTGATTACATCTTCCTGACGATATTATTATGTTTTCTCTACTATTTTCTTGTATTCCAGATTTGGTCTTCGACGGTCTCCAGCATTGTTCCATTCACCGGCCTTTTAATTCTCCTCACCAGATCTTTTGCAATTGCATTTTTTTTCTTTTAATTGTGTAATGTATATCATCAGACTGTCAAGTATAGCTGCCAGTAAAATACTTTTTTAGAAGAGATCAAAATACTTTTTTGTCTGAATATATTTGTAAGCATCAATTCTTTCTTGATGATTTTCTGGCAATTGCGGATATTAACTTTTCATTTTTGTTTATTTTTTTATTCTTGTTTTCCACAGGTTTGAATGATCTGATTATGAATTGACATTGAATGCTAGACGAAATAATATTTTTATTCTTTTTTCTTTATATCTTTTAAAGCTCATAATTTAAACTTTTCCTGCTGATTCTTCTTCATTGCCAAAGTTTCTGTTGATGTCTTAATGATTTGCTTGTCATTATCAGGTAAAATGCAGAATCTCCATTGAATGGATGATTGGTAATTAGCAGTTCTGTTGCAAGTGTACAGAGAAAAGAATTTATGATTGAATTTGCAAATGTACCGATTTTGTTCAATTCTAGTTTCTGCCTATGAGCCATTTCCAAGAGAAAAAGGCGGTATTGCTCGGTTGTGAGTTCTAGTAGGTTCTAGAGAATCCCTAATTTTTTTTTTCTGATATAGAAATTAGAGAGAACTAAAGGTCCTTCAATGAGTTAACAGTTGACAATCAAAATGATTTTGAAATGACACTAGAACAATAGTCAATTTTGAGGTGACAGTTTAATAATTTTAAAATTTTGAAATGATATATTAATATTTTTTTCAATCAAACCTATCCTACATATTATAATATGGATTCTGGTTCTAGTTCGGAACGTGTATTAAACTATTAATTTTACAACCATATTAATATTTTTTTTAATTGGATGTATTTTTAAACCGAATCCTATTCAAATTTAATCTGATCCAGATCGGTTCCGTTTGATATGGGGTAATCTGATAAAAGTAGCACTTCTAAGGAAAGGTTTAATATTATTTAGAATACATGAGATATCAACGTACTACAGTAGAATTCGCTCAATTTAGAATATCAAAATTTTCAACTTTTGAAAATTATTTACTTATTGCACTCGCCAACACAAAACACATGCTTTAAAGCATCTAAGTTTTCTTTAATTTTACTTCACTTGCTAAGTTCAATCAACCAAAAGACTGATTAATTAGACGAAAAAAATAAAATTGTAATTTCCACTCGATTGTTATGAAATGTTCCTCAGACGTGTTTTCCAAGATATGACCTGTTTAATTGCGGCATCCTGAACAACGTGAATACAATTAATCAAAACCAAAACAGCCAAAATATTACTTGGCGAATATAAACTCATTTTATCATCGATCTACAACAGAAAAAGAACGTCGGTGAAAACCACAATACTTTTGCGTACCTACTCTTATGGGAAAACATGGCGCCGCAACTGATGGAGCAGTAATGATCAAAACCTTGTGCTTGTTAATAGCTTAATACTCCCTCCAAAAGTCATAACATAAACACAAAAAACAAGAATCCTGAACGAACAATAGCCTTCTAAAAGTTGTACTAAATGCTAGCAAATTTGCAACAACAAAACTTAGAGAAGTCCATCTCAATTAAGATCTCAAAACAAAAACCACACTTTTATGATTTTACTGAACAAAAATAATCCAAGCTCAACGGTTGGCCTTGGCAACACGCTCAATCTCATCCTTCTTCTTGATAGCATAGCTGTTAACATGAGGATAATGAAGTTAATTACAAAGTGGACAAGGAATCTAAAGGAAACTATACAATGATTGCCCAAACAAATAATACACAAGTAAAAAATAACATGCAGCACACAAGTAGTGGAATTTTTGATCTATAAACAAAGCCAAGATCAAAATGTTGATTACAAGGTGGATGATGAATCTAAAAGATACTAAAAAATTGCCCATAAAGATTCTAAGTAGCACAAGAGCAACTAAGTGATGTTGATACAAATAGTTGATTACAAAGTGGAAAATGAATCTAAGGAAACTATACAAAGCGCACTGAAGAGATTTAAGTCGATAGCACACAAACACTAATTCCAGAGCTACTCTTAAGCCAATATCAAAACCAACATAGCTTTCATTTAACACAATAAAAAATATATAAAGAAGCCAGGTCTTCCAAATGGGCAGCATATCTCAATTTGGGGCCATTATTATACCTTTTACAAGAGCAAACTGAACAAAAACCTTACTATAGTTTTTGGAGGAAACTCAGTTCTAATGAACTTCAAACTACAACTCCATCACCCATGAGAACAACCAAGTAAATACAAGACTTTCTATTGCAAAAAAAGAGTTAAATATAAAAAAGGTAAATTTACCTGTTGGAAGAACCCTTGGCGGCGTTAATGAGTTCATCAGCAAGGCACTCTGCAATAGTCTTTATGTTCCTGAAAGCACTTTCCCTTGCCCCAGTTGTCAGAAGGTAGATAGCCTGGTTGACCCTCCTGAGAGGAGAAATATCAACAGCTTGCCTCCTTACCACACCAGCTGACCCAATTCTTGTAGCATCTTCCCTTGGACCACTGTTAAGTTGATGAATTCACTTAGAATAAAAGGAACAAAACTTTTAGAAAGCCACTTGACTTGAGAGAGAATAATCAATTAAACTCCTAGTCAGCATGTCTAAATTCTTCCATATGACAATGCTTCCATAACATGTTATACACAGTTCTGAGCATTGTTAATAAAACCTGTTGATGATAGCATCGACAATGATCTGGATGGGGTTGGCATCTGTGAGGAGGTGGATGATCTCCATGGCGTGCTTGACAATGCGCACTGCCATAAGTTTCTTACCGTTGTTGCGCCCGTGCATCATTAGTGAGTTTGTCAGACGCTCCACAATCGGGCACTGTGCCTTCCTGAACCTCTTCACAGAGTACCGTCCAGCAGTGTGTGGCAGGTATGTTGCATGCTTTGTTGGTTGCACACCAATGTAGTCGGCGAGCGATATGTCACCCACCTACAGAAAAGCAGAGAACAGAATTAGAATGTAGTATAACTAAGTAGTAACAACATATGGAAATGGACAGCACCTAACAGCATGGTCTTTCTCATTTAACAGTGAATTTCATCAGAACATTATATTACTTGATTTTTTTTTAATACAAAATAGTGACAGCTACTTAGTTCATTCTTTTCTAGATCCATCAAGTTTCTTAAAAAAAACGACGAGCAAAAGAAACACATCAGGAGAACTGAACTGAGCTACAGTAATATTATTTTTTCCTGACAATATGACCATCAACCACCTTATCCAACAAAAAAATTGTGCAAACAGTATGCAATCAAGTATTCAATCAATTCATAGCAAAGCTAAATAACTGATTAACTTGGGAACATGATTAATTCAGGAGTTCAATAAAACTTCAAGGGTCTCAGGCCTCCTAATAATGGTTCTGTCAAATAGATCAAATATCATGTACCAACCAAACTAAAACACATATAAAGGAATATCGATCGAGGAAAAGTCGTGAGCAGAACAAACTAAACCTAATAAATTTTTCTATGTTGTACTCCAATGGTTTCAGATCTGAAGGAAAGAGGGAGAGAAAGAAGAATGAAATACCTGAACATCCTCAAAGGACCACCGATTGAACAGCTTAACCTCTTGCTCAACGACCGACATTGTTACTCCTCTGGGAAGCGGAGAAGGTTCAGAACGAAGAGATGTTCGAGAGAAGTGCGGCGCGTAGAAGAGCGAAAACCCTAGTTCCTAACTTATAAATAAGTTATAACGCGAGGGTTTTTATCTCTTCCTAATTTGGGCTGCGTAAATTGCGAAATTTGACGGCTTTTTGTTGAAGTCTCCTCTGAAGCCCGTAAAATTTTGGGAAAACAGGCTTTAACTGGGCCTATTGTGAAATCCAGTGTGATGGATAGCAAGTTATATCAGACCGAGGCAGTGATGAGCCCATTGGGCTTATTAATTGGGCCTAATCTGAAATAGTATCTTATGGTGCTAGCTTTTCGGTATTTTGTACTTCATCTTTTGCCTTTTCAGGTCCTAATTTTCACTGTACATTAAAATTATGCAAGGTGTTAATAGATATTTACATCAACAACGTTAAAAAAAACCCCTCAAATCTCTTAATAATTCTCCCCCTACTAGAAGTGTCTAATGAAATTACAGGCCTAATGTTAGGATGTCCCAAAGCTATGTCTAACAAAGTCTAAAGAGTTTCCTATTCTATCATTTTTTTAAGTGTTATCCAAATGAAATAGCGATGAATAAAAAATGTAAGAAATAAAATAAAATAAACCATGCTCATCATAATTTTAGGATGTGCAAATTTCATTTGGATTGGATTATATATGATGGATGACATGAACTGGTAATATAGGTCAAGATTATGAACCAGATGTCAAACAATATCTGTAAGTACTAATCAATTGAAGAGCGGTCCCAAACAATATCTGCAAGTACCAATAGTGGCGGATATTTATACAGTAGCCAGATTAGCTACAACTGCCATGGTCCCCTCTACTTTAAAGGGTGATACAATGATATTTGTCTGATTTCCTTTCCTTGTTGACTGATTAAAGAGGCCTCCGTTATGATTACTTAATTCATAATTTTGGGCCAAAATTCTACAGTAATTTATATTACAGTTCTCAATTGTGCCCACGATCATCATCGCCATGCATCAATTATTGTGGTCCTTGTATATATATTGGGAAGGGATCACTTGACAATGGTTATCTTGACAATTTTGATAATGGATTTTCAAATAAATATGAAAAAATAGAAAAAAATCTTATAGTTATGTTCTTATACTTATAAATTGATGGTGATTCAAATTTCAAGCAATATTATTATTATTTGATAGTCCATCAAACACCATTTTAAATTAGAACCGTTGAAAAAGCACATAACATTTTGATGATGTTTGATAGACTAACAAACAATAATAAAATAGCATAAAATTTTAACCACCATCAATCTATACATATCTATAAGATTTTTTTTCGATTTTTATGATTTTTTTATATATATTTGGAGATCCATTATCAAGATTGTCAAGATAACCCATCGTCAAGAGATCCCCTCCCAATGAAGAAGAATATAAGATACACTACTTACTCATCTTGCCACAAACGGAGATCTTCAGTGAATTTCACTCAAAAAGTATATCAAATCATCTCCAAATTTTAATTTATCATGCTCACTAAATTATTCATATGAAAATCTTATATGATGCAAAAATTTGAGGTATTTTGAGATTTCTAAATTATCATTTTCAAAATTTAAAAATAATTTACAAACGTTAAATATTTTATTATTATTTTTAGAGCTAAAATTTTTAAAAATTAAAAATAAAGATTTAGAAAACTAGAAAGAGCTCAAATTTTTGTAAGCCATAAGATTTTCATATGAATAATTTAATGAGCATGGTAAATCAAAATTTAGAGATGATTTGATATATACTTTTTGAGTTAAACTCACGGAAGGTCTCTGTGAGCTTATGAGCACGCTAGATTTACTCTCTCTTTCTTTCTCTCTCTCTCTATATATATATAGAGAGAAGAAATCTAAAATACAATGCGTTTCACGGATGAATCCGTTTAACACGTTAAAATCTCAATTTTTAAGTTAAAAATGATCGATCTGAATTGTTTAATTTATTCTCCATATTAAACTCTTGTAGAAAATTAAATTTTATATATTTTTTAAATCTTTTGCTATTTTTTTTAGCCAAGAGAAAGTTACTTGATTTTGAAGATTTTGATCGCCCGATAACGATTTTATTCCTACCAAAAAATATAACAAATAAATTTTAAAAAATATAAAATTTAATTTTCTACAAGAGTTTTATATGGAGAACAAATTGAACAGTTTGGATCGATTATTTTTAACTTAAAGTTTAAAATTTTAACATGATGTACATATATATTCGTACAACACGTTGTATTTTAGACTTCCTCCCTCTCTCTCTTCTCTCTCTCTCTCTATATATATATAGACTCCCTCCCTCTCTCTCTTCTCTCTCTCTCTATATATATAGTAATCCTGCTGCGAGTATTCCAAAAACATTAGAATTAACCCATTTTCCTAGAAAAAAAGTTGTTATGAGCATATGGATGGATTTACTCGCATATGTACACTCAGTTGTAATCTACAAATTTGGCAATAAATATCACCATTATAGTATATCTCCAATCCCTATTAAGCACGTAAATGTTCTGATTCTACAATGTTTTAGATTTTTTGTAGAATTTTTAGAGTTAATATCAATCATCATATTGAGTTATTTATCAAATAATGTTACTATCTCAATGGCCATTTGCTGTTGAAGTTATGATTTTCTCTCAATTTTAACTGTTATACGGAATGTTGTATAATTTAGGAGTATAATTGCTCTAATTTTTTTTAGATTGCCATCAATTATTAATTTTAACTTTCTTTAAATTTCGAACGATAATTTTTCTCTCAATTATGTATTTATTTTATATTATTTAAAGATGAGCCCTGTACTAAAACAGGAGGAGGGTTGCGGTGGGTTGTGGCGAGCCCTGCACTAAAACAGCCAATCTTTATGGAAATGAAACCCAGTCAATATATTCATCTTTGAAATTTATATTGATTACTAAATTATCTTCATTTTATTTCCTTTATTTTTTATTAAAATATGAATTTAATTTTATATTTTCTAAAAAACATTATCGTAGCAATGCACTACAAAATATTAGTATTCATTTTTCAACGCATGAATATATGTCAGAATTAATCATATAGTGTCTCGGTCTACACTGGAAATTATTCTATGAGAATTCTCCAGTTACTATAAAATATTGTTTTTTGTTGTGCCTGTTCATGTATAGTGCCACACTAGTTAAGCCAATCAGAGAATTAGATTAATTCGATGAGTCCGTGGCTATAATCTCATCTTATCTCTTACTTTAGGGTCCGTTTGGCAAATCAAGGAATAGCTTTGGAAGAGTGGTAATTTTAGAAGAGTGATAGAATAGTATTTTTTTTGGAAGAGTGATAGAAGAGTGGTATTCTTGACTATTCGGAAGAGCGAAAATATTGTTTGGCAGTTGTTACTCAGAATAGTTAAAATATGAATAATTATGATACTAATAATGATGATGATAATAATAATAATAATAATACTAAAATAATAATCATAATAGTAAGATAATAATAATAATAAAGTAATAAAAAATAATCATAATAAATAATAATATTATAATAGTAATATAATAAAAATATAAACATAATCATAATATAGTAATATAATAATAAAAATTATAATTACAATCATAATTATAATAATATAATAATAATAAGTAATCATAATTTTAATAATATAATCATAATATAATAATCATAATCATAATCATGATAATAATAATTATAGTCATAATCATAATAATATAACCATAATCATAATCATAATAATATAATAAAAAAATATAATCATAATCATAAAAATAATTATAAATAATTATAATTATAATAATATAATAATAAATTAATCATAAATATAATCAACATATAATAATATAATACAACATAATAAAATAATAATAAATTAATAAAAAATAATCATAATAAATAATAATATTATAATAGTAATATAATAAAAATTTAAACATAATCATAATATAGTAATATAATAATAAAAAATTATAATTACAATCATAATTATAATAATATAATAATAATAAGTAATTATAATTTTAATAATATAATCATAATATAATAATCATAATCATAATCATGATAATAATAATTATAGTCATGATCATAATAATATAACCATAATCATAATTATAATAATATAATAAAAAAATATAATCATAATCATAAAAATAATTATAAATAATTATAATTATAATAATATAATCATAAATTAATCATAAATATAATCAACATATAATAATATAATACAACATAATAAAATAATAATAAAGTAATAATAATCATAATTATAATCATCATAATATAATAATATAATAATAAATAATCTTGATCATAATAATATAATAATGAAATAATTATATTTATATTCATAATATAATAATATAATATTAAAATTATATTTAAAATAATAATAAATAATATAATAATACTAATGGTAACGATAATATAATAACAATAATGATAATAATAATTTAATAATAATAATATAATGATAATAATAATAATAATAATAAATAATTATCATAATATTAATATAATAATAAATTATAATCATAAATATAATATAATAATATAATAATACTAAATCTTAATCATAATCATAATAAAATAATATAATATAATATAATCAAACAATAATCGCTATTCCGATGAAGAGCTAATCCGGTATTCCACCTATAAGTTGGTATACCGGATTAGCACTATTCCACACTCTTCTACTTAGTCTAAAATTCGTTTGATAAATTAATTCGTCAGAATAGCTATTCTATTCCAACTTTTTGCTATTCCATTGAGTGCAAAACACTCCCTTATTGAATAATTAGTGGAGAAGGATGTTGAGCCTGCGTAAGGAGACAAGGATTGCAAACAGTGAAAATAAACAGGCTAGCTATATCATAACTTGCTGAGAAAACACAAGTTAGAGAGCATAGTGGAGAAGGATGTTTAGCATTTAAGAAAGCTGTTGTTACTATACATCTGCGGCTGGAGAGCATAGTAGCTACAACTCTTTGATTTAAAAGCTGAGTAGTATTTGGATGTACAAATTTGAATTTTTTGTCAACTTTCCTCTACATTAAATGCGGATCCCCCCTATCTTTCTCATTTACCAACATCAACATGCATGTAATACTATACCGCTGCGTGGAAAAAACAAACATAATACTATACAAGTATCAAGTTGAAATTTATGAATAATATTTCAATCAATATATGTGTAATTTTACGGATACTCAAATCATACAAAATTACGTGCATTATTACTGTATGGAAACAAATGAACATGACAAAATAAATAGAATTATAATAATATAGAAAAATTAAAGAGAAAAAACTAAAATAAATTCATTTTAGGTTCTTGGTTGCAATTTATTAGAACCACTCAACCACATATACAAATTTATCTAACGTAGCGAGTCGGCATTTAATGCAGATGAGAGAGAAACTAATTCAAAATAAAATATGCAATGATGCTTAAATCCAAAGTTAGGTTTATAAGTGGACAATCAGAAATCCACCGATTAATACTCATTAGTTGTTTGAAATGGACCGACCGTGGCCGGACTGTGGATCGTCCCGGTCCAATTCGTTCGGTGGGTCGGTCCTCCCTTCATCCGAAAATGAACCGCCCTGATTCGTCCCGTGCGGACCCATGGACCGGACCGGACCGTCCCGGACCCCCGATTTTTTGTATTATTTGATTTTTAAATTATTAAAAAATACATAATTAATTCGATGAAAATTATTATTTTAAAATTAATAAATTTATTTTTCAACTTTTATTATTTTTTATAATTTTCTGAAATTTTATTTTTTTGCAATTTTTTTAATTTTTTAGTATTATTAGATTTTTAATCAATTAAAAATAATAATTCGAATTAGTTAAAAATTATTATTAAATAAATATAATAAATTATTATTTTTCCCAACTTATAAAAAAAAATTTCGGTGGACCGGACCGTGGGGTCCGGCCCCCGGGGTCAGGTCCCTTCACCCGATAGATTTGTCAATTGAATGTCAACGGTGGGTCAATTGAATGTCAATTGAATGTCAATTGAATGTCAATTGATTTGTCATTTACAAATAATTAAAAGGAGATTGTATTTGTTGTAAAAAAATAATTGAAATAAAAAATAGATAAATGTTATGAAACTATATTTATTTTTTCATTAGCTTTTTAATTATTTTTGAATGAAAAACTAATGAAAATGATCAAATATGGATAAACATTAAAATTTAGTGACTAAAAATGAATAAATAAAAATTCAGTGACTAAATATAAATAACCATCAAAGTACAGTGACCTATCAAAAGATAAACGCTTTAATTAAATCCAGACTTTATAGATTTGTCAATTGAATGTATATAACTGTTAATAACATAGATGTTACGACACCTACATACTCTGTACGAATAAAAGTTTCATTTAATATGGAAAACCATTGTCAATTAGACAATTACGAAGTCTCAATTCACAAAGAAACATATATCATTCAGAAATAACAAGATAAAAAAGAGGTACTGTTGGAATAATTGATTTTGATGATGAACAGTTTTTTTTTATTCAAAGACTGAGAGTAAATACAGTGGTACATGTTGAGCCTTTTATAGCTTAGAACTCTAACGGGAAAAAAACTAACTCTAACGGTATCAAATTACTTTACCAACGGATAGTTGTTTAAAAAAAGAAAAAGAAAGGGTGAGGTGATAATCTTCTATTATTAAATGATCGGGAGATTAGTGCTATTTTTTTTTAATTAGCCGATGATGAAAATAATTCTCACGGATTTGAGGTTAATCCCTAATTACCCTTCTAATCTTATTTACTATTCACAACAGTACACTAAAAAAAATAGATGTACACACTCATTACAATACACATAAGGGTTTCTAATTCACAAAATTTATTGTGCTCATGAAAATCTAATCCATAATCTTTAGAGATCATTTTAGTTAACTATCATATTTGAGCTGGACCATTTGCAATTTGGATTTTTTTTTCACGAAATTTTATTTGAGCTCCTAAGAGTCTGATTGACAAATTTAAGTCCGTACAAATGAGATTTTAAAATTTAAGCTGCCTGTCCATAAAATTTAAAGGACGCTATTGTAAGTCAGCGTCCTATATCATCAGAAGATGCAAGTTCTTTTTTGCATCTTATACACACTTATGTCTAATAAAAGTACATTTGGACGCTGTACATAAATGACGTCCATTACATTTTTTTTGCGGACGCTATTAATATGGAGCGTCCAGTATAAATAGGGACGCTACACTTTGAGAACGCCCATAACAAAATTTAGAAACGGACTTGTATGGCTCAAATTCGTAACTTGACGACTTCCGTGGCTTACATTAAAAAATGTTTTTTTTTTTTTGAACCTCTCTTTCCATTTTATAATTTTTTTTAACATGCATTGGCATCATAAACTTTCGAAGGATATCCGAGACATGTAGCAACGCAAATCAAAATGCAAAAATGGATCAAATTTGTATTGAAAAAATAAGTTTAGCGTGAAAGAGAATTTGAAATCATGAATTGATGCATACCAATTAGGTCGTACCTGTTAGCAGTTGGGTTGCCATGAATTTTCTCTGCAGTTTGACTTGACTACGGTCTACGGGATCCGGATTGGAGATTTTTTTTTTCAACATTAATTAATAAACGAGGCTGTGGGTCCTACATCATGTGTCTTGTCTGTCTTGCCATGGCGCACTGGACCGGTGTTACAGTTGATCATAAATACGGACAAATCTTGCTCTACCAAGGGGTAACTATGTAAATAAAAGATGATGTAACTAGAGTTCTCGTTCCACAAGTAAAATCATGAGTTAAAATGTACATGATATAGGGTGTAAACGGAGCGAATAATGTAAACAATTTTCTGTTCCGTATCTGAAAATTATTCAAAAATATATTATCTATATTTAAATATTAATTATTTATATTCATTTCTAATTACTATCCATAAAAATGATGTGAATACAAATATGAATTTGATTTTAGACTTCATGATTTATATCTGAAATAGAGCATATATTATAAAAAATTTATTTATAAAATAATATTATTTATCAATATTTTTATTTATATATAATAATATTATTATAAATATTAGTAAATATATTTATTGTAAATACTTATTTTTAATTTTTTATTATATATACATAGCTATTAGTAATATACATTAATTTTTATTTCATATCTAACATAAAATCCGTATATGTTGAATATCCATTTTGTATCCATATTCGTTAAGACGAGTTTGATATTGAATTTTGATATCCGTTTAATATTCATAATTGTATTCATATCTGTCAAATAAGAAACGGATATAGATATTAATTTAGCACTGTCCCTTTCGTTTACAGCTCTAACATGATAGCTATTGTTCAAACAAAGAAAACGTTTAAAATTTGGTAGCTATGTAAATAAAAGATGAATGTAACTAAAGTTCTCGTTCTACAAGTAAAATCATGAGTTGAAATGTACATGATATAGGGTGTAAACAGAGCGAATAATGTCCGCTCCTTTTGATTCCATATCTGAAAATTATTCAAAAATATATCATCAGTATTCGAATATTAATTATCTGTATTCATATCTGATTACTATCCATAAGAAATAATGCGGATATGGATATAAATTTTATTTTAGACTATATTATTTATATCTAAAATAGAGCATATATTATAAAATTTTATTTATAAAATAATATATCAATATTTTTATTTATATAATAATATTATTATAAATACTAATAAATATATGTATTACAAATACTTATTATTAATATAAATGCTTATTTTTATTATATATGCATAACTATTAGTAATATACATTAATTTTTATTTCATATCCATCACAAAATCCGTATCCTTTGAATATCTATTTTGTATATGTATTCGTTTAAGTTGAATTTAATATTAAATTTTGATATCTATTTAATATCCATAATTGTATCCGTATTTGTCAAATAAGAAGCGGATATGAATATTATTTTAGCACTATCCTTTCCATTTACAGCTCTAACATGATAGCTATTGTTCAAACAAAAAAAACGTTTAAAATTTGGTATCTATGTAAATAAAAGATGATGTAATTACTAAAGTTCTCGTTCCATAAGTAAAATCATGGGTTAAAATGTACACTATAGCTATTGTTCAAACAAAGAAAACTGTTATAAATGGGTTATGGCAGGGTGCTATTATACAATCTAAATGGATCGATTTCATTTAAACGGTCCATCTTTAATTAATAGAGATGCTTTTTCGTTCCTTTCATTTAGTTAGATTCACTGCCATAGAGACAATGACAACATCTTGCCAACTATAGCACCAATGAGTATCGAAAACTCAATTCCACCCCCAATGAGTTATCTTTAGCTCCACACACTGATAGCAGACCTTTTTTGGATGGAGATCGCTAACAAAACTATTTAATTTAATAACTTTAATTAATAACCAACTTAATGTAATTTCATACAAAATATTAAAAATGAAAAACACTTTACAGATATATTTTAAGCATATAGATTGATTGTGTTTTAAATTCGATGCAATTTAAATATTATTTGATATTTTCATCAAACATGATTAAATATAAATCATTAAAATCATTATATAATTTTGATGACATTCAATGGAATATCAAATGATATTCAAATTGCATTAAATTTTAAACAAATCAATCCAAAGTTAAAAAAATATGTTTGTAGATTTTTTTATTTTAAAATTTTGTATGAATATATTTATATTGTTGGTTATTGATTAAAGTTATTAAATTAAATAGTTTTGTCTAGAAATCCGCACCTTTTTTTCTTGCCAGAAATCCATGTTTGAATTATTTTCGAATGATGCAAGTACTACGAACCCCAGCCCCATGTAAAAATGAGAACAGTTGCATAATATGTTAATTTTTGCCGGAAATCAAACTGAAGCATCATTTTTCAGCAAATTTATAAGTTATTGCTATTGCAACATGTACTTGGAGATATTATTACATATTAACAGTATTTATACTGTCAGAACAGTTATCACTTTTGTGAATTTTTCATGTTTATTGTGACGTTATCATCTCCGAGAGCGGCTTTCAAACGATCACTTCTTTTGCGAATTCCAACCTGAAGGCGTAAACGATTGAAAACAAAATTCGGTACAAAAGAGCAGAAGCCCCATTGAATTGCATGAGACCAGTATGGAGTGCATCTCGACTCGTATCCTATTCTACGTATCGCGCATCGGGCATAATGCTCGGGAGATGGTACAAACAAAGATGTCTTTGTAGCAGATATCATCTTTGTAGCAACATATAGAGGGATCTGCAACCAGTGATAAATCCTTGTCAGAGTCTTATTTACCAGTAAGTTCCTTTGAGATAATAATTAATTAAAAAATAATTTCACTATGGTAGCTTTAATTAAAGGACATTTAATCATAATTTCTCCGGAGAATTTGCATTCAACTAAAAACAATTAACGGCATATATAATTAATTAAGTACCTGACACTGCACATCAATCCCCATGCTTGTGTACTCGACATTCAGGCATTTTGAAAACTTATCAACAAATCTGTTAATTGAAAGAAAAAAAGATCTCATGTACTAAATAGATATACATAGAGATTTGCACGAATTTGATATTTAACAATATAAATTAATATTACAATGAGATAATATATCAGGGGTGTCAAAATTTGATCCAACCAGACCTAAGTTGACATGAAAATAAATGGCTTGGATATGGATCAAATTTTTTTGACATGAAAATAAATGGCTTAGATTTATTTTGTGATTTAACGATAATCAAAGATTATATATACACTAATTAATATTAATTATATAATAATTAACTTAAGTTGCTTAAAAATTCATAAAAATAGTTATATATAATTAAATTATTTTATTTGGGTCGGGTTGAATTGAGCCGGTGACCCGTTCAGGTCGAGTAACCCTATTTTAAACGAGTCAGGTCAGGTCAGATAAAAAATAAAATAATAATAATCCGATCCATACCCAACTCAACACATTGACACCTCTACAATGTATGCAACACCACAAATATATATATATATATATATATAATTAGGCTATGGTGCTTTGCAAAGTACAAAAGCGTTGTGTGCTTTGCGCTCTATTTTTAATTTTAAGTCAGATATGATCGATCTAAACCGCTCAATCTAATCTCCATATCAAAATCTATTAGTAAACCAAATTTTATATTTTTTGGAATTTATTTGCTATTTTTTTAGATAGGGGGAAAAATCGTCATTTTTGGATGAACCCGAATTCACAGATCAAGTCATTTTCTCCTCATCAGAAAAAATAGCAAAAAAATTTAAAATTTGGTTTACTAATATATTTTTATATGAACACTAGATTGAACGGTTAAGATCGATTATTTCTGACTTGAAATAAAAAATAGAGTGCAAAACACACAACGCCTCTATGCTTTGCAAAACATCATAGTCGGACTCTCTCTCTCTCTATATATATATATATAGTAAATATACCGTGAGCTTAAGCTCACGGAGGCCTTTCGTGAGCTTAATTTAAAAAATATATTAAATCATCTTTAAATTTTAATTTATCATACTCATTAAATATTTTATATGAAAATCTTGTGGGATGCAAAAATTTGGATTGTTTTGAGCTTTTTAAGTTAGTTTTTAATTTTTAAAAATTAGCTCTAAAAATAATAATAAAATATTTAATGTTTGAACATCATTTTTAAAAATGAAAAATGGTGAATTAAAAAACTCAAAACGCTCCAAGTTATTGCATCCCATAAGATTTTCATATAAAGAATTTAATGAGCATGATAAATTAAAATCTGGAGATGATTTGATATACTTTTTGAGTTAAGCTCACGGTATCTTTACTCTCTCTCTCTCGCTATATATATATATAATTAGGCTATGGTGCTTTGCAAAGCACAAGAACGTTATATATTTTTTAGCGCTCTATTATTAATTTTAAGTCAGAAATGATTGATCCAAACCACTCAATCTAATATTCATATCCAAATCTATTAGTAAATCAAATTTTATATTTTTTAAAATTCATTTGCTATTTTTTTGGATAGGGGAAAATCATCATTTTTGGATGAACCAAAATTCTCAGATCAAGTCATTTTTCTCCTCACCAGAAAAAATAGCAAAAAAATATTACAAAAATATAAATTTTGATTTACTAATAGATTTTTATATGAAGATTAGATTGAACGGTTCAAATTGGTCATTTCTGACTTAAAATTAAGAATAGAGCGTAAAGCACAGAACGCCTCTGTGCTTTGCAAAACACCATAGTCGGACTTTATATATATATATATATATATATATGAAGCAATAACCAATGTTGTAAAAAAATACCGTCAAAATCGGTTAGCCGATCGATAAATCATAATCAGTTGGTAAAACCGACTATCACATATATAGTGAGCCAAATATTTTTTCACGTTACATATTATTATATATTTAAATCATATAAAATTAATTTGAACAATAATTTTAATCAATTAAATTTTTATATAAACTAGAATTCATTAATTTTGATTAGATTTTTTTACTTAATCAGACATTCATGAAATTATATTTCTTTTTCCAATGACTAAAAAGACCATGGATTCAATAATTTAACTTGTATTTATCATTTTTAAATAAAACTAATAGATAAAATATTATTAAGTGGATAAATAATTAATTTTTATTGAAATTATTAATATTTTCATATATTAAAATATCAACACCAAATTATCCAAAAAAATATGATAGGATAATGATGAAACTAATATACATTGATTGCCATTTGATCGTGCACAATTCGACGTATTTAGTATTTTGCCCGTGCGTTGCTACGATGATATCTTTCAGAAATAAAAATTTATATCTTCATCTAAAAAATAAGGAAATAAAAATAATTATTATTATATTATCATCATCATCATCATTGTTAGTATCATAATTATTCATATTTTAACTATTCTGATTAATAATTGTCAAATGATATTTTTGCTCTTCCGAATAATCAAGAATATCACTCTTCTACCACTCTTCAAAAAATATACTATTTTTTTACTCTTCCAAAACTATTCCTTAATTTGCCAAACAAACCCCTTATGGTGTGCATTAAAATTAATAGATGAATTCAAAGCGCACAAAATCAACTCATACTTATTTAAATACCCCACCGGGATCATAATTTGGTTAGATATTTTTACCCCTCTTAATTTCTCTCTTCCTCTCATGTCTCCCTCTTTGGCTGTCGGCCTAAAAACCGAGTTGCACCAAGGGCCGCCGCCCTCTTGGCTGGCTTCCACCCTTTTACCCCTCTTTAGTTTATGTATTGAGCATTTGAATCCACCATGTAAGTGTTATATAGTTGATTTTGTAAAAAGATCAAGGATTTAAACTCCAAGAAGTTTAGTAATTTCGGTTTGAATCAAGTTTGTGGTCTTTTTGGGTGGATTGGGTAGATAGCTTGTGAGTTCAAGCATGATATTTATTCAGGTCGAACTTGACGATGAACTAGGAAGATTATAGAGCCTCATGTGGCAGCATCCAAAGCGTAAGGATTACAATCAAAGGTTACACAATTAAATCCCTCCCAACTCCCAAATGTTTGTGGAATTGCTTAAATGAGTGTTGCATGATAGATCTGCAAAAAACCTTAATTTTTTTTTTGAAATGTATTTTTTTGACATCTAAGTCGTTTACTAACATAATGCGTGTCATATATAATTAATGAACTCTCCAGTCATAATCCTAGGGTTACCTTGATTACTATAGTTTGATAGCACTTGAATTATTAATGTCTTGATTTAATACATAAGGAGAGATTCAATTACCATGTCAGTGTGGTCATTGATAGTGTGGTCATTGATGTCCATTGTGCTTATTTATTTATTCATGCAAAAATTTATGAATGTAAATTATTGAATGTATTTTCCATCATCTCATTTGTATGTATATAAAAAATTATAAAATTTTAACTTTATTTGAATAACCATTAAATAAGAAAGTTAAATCATAAAATTTGACTTGTTAATCTTATTAATTCTTGGTAATATAAATAGAGAATTGCTCCAATTACATCATAAAAATTGAATATTAAAAATAATTTTGATCAAATAGTTGAAATATAATTTACAATATTATAGATATTCAGGTAGTTCGTTGGACCATGTGAATCTTAAAATGAAAGGTATAAATCATAATTACTTTTCAAATATATGTGCATTTACTTCTTTCCATACTATTTTATTTCGTCATGCGCTACAAATCACTTCAAATATTTTCTCTCAAAAAATTATGGTGTAATGTAGACTCACTCATATAAATAATATTGAAATATATTTTTATGTGCACACATACAGAATGATATATACAGAATATTTCTTCATTTAGTTTGTTATTTAAAAATTTAAGCAATAAATATTTAACATTTAATTTTATGAATAGTGATATAACACCAATAATTATGATCATTTAGTCGTAACCTCCGATGTTGAATTTGAATAAAGCGCATAGTTACTATCCTTCGAAAATTTAGAATAATACGATGCCGGTTACAAAATTAGGTAGATATACCAATCAGATGCCATGCTGCAACTTGCGAATGATGCTTTGTTGCACATGGATTAGCTAAAGGCGGGCTAGCTAGCTCTCGTCACAGGACAATCATTAAATAAATAAATAAATGAAACTAATAAAATTACAGTTTAGTATTGAAGATATGATAAGTAAATAGAGAAATAAATATTTTTCTTCACTTACATGAAAAAACTATAATTATAAATATTAAATAGTGTCGTAGTATATTTTTACGTTGATAATCGGCTATGGGCTTCTAAATCTTATATATATATATATATATTCTCCGTGGATTTGGTTAGATTAGTAATTAATTTTCGTGTAATTTAAAAATATTTTGCTTATTGTTATGTTTTTTGGTCCTTTGGTAGATATTATACTAAATATTTTTTTTGGTTTGTCAATTTGTAAAATAACATTTAAATTTATAAGGGATTTAAATACAAAATCAATAAGTAACAATAAATTAATGATACTTATAAATTAAATCTTTATTTTAATCTCAATCTAATTTTTCTCTATTACCCCAATTTGATCCTACGTGATCAACCCTTCTTTTTATTTATTTTTAAGCTTTGTGCGCTCCTTTTTATTTGAGTGTGTTGCAAATCACTTTTTAACAACCCTCTTATGTAGGGATCAAGATTTTTATTATTGTTAGATTTGACAATCAATTTTTATGTAAGAAATCAAATTCTACACTTATAAGACTTTTATTTTAGTATATCAACTCAACCTCAATTGTTTAGATATTGAGGGTCTAGATGTTGGTTTTTCTTTATGTCAAACTCTATTACATCTTTTATTTTTGTTTGATTTTTTTCTTTTTTTTTCTATTTGCTTCAATTATTATATTCTTATGAGAATTAAATTGAATTATCTTTCATTATCATTAATCTTGAACATTAAGCCCTAAAATAATTTTATATTGTATGTCTTTAGGTTCTTGACATTCTTGCTCCCATCTAGTCTTTAGATGCCCTACTATTAAACCATACATTAGATAAACAATATTTTTAATTGAACTAAATATTTTTATTTTTGGGGCGTGTTAACTACTCCTATAAAAATCCCTCCATTTTTTTAACACACGGTTCATATGAATATGTTTCATTTTCAGTACAAACACTCATGATAATATGTAAACATTCTATACATGTAGCCCCTCATTTAAAAAACATAAAATATTGACATGAATGTTCACACTTAAAATGAACAATGTTCATATCTAATCAATGGGTTATTCATAGTTGATCAGAAGTGTGGTCATACCCGATCAAGGCATCAACATGGGTTGAAGCAAAGACCGAAGCACCATGTTGTTCATACTTATACATATTAATATTTATATTCACTTATAAAAGTATTCATATCTAATTACTGAAGTGTTCATATTTAATTGTGAAATATAAAACTTGCCAAAAATAAAAATATTATTGAAAATGAAGAGTTGAAAGAGAAAATAATTGAAAGATTGAATCTTAGAGATTAAAATATTTTTCTTAATTTTTAATATTTTACTTAATTTTTTAATTGTTATTGAATCATTATCAACCAATTAATGAATTCACTATTCACTATAGTTAAAGACTAGTCTTTAATAGTTGTGGCATCAGATTATGTTCTTCTACTTATAAATTAATGGTGATTTAAATTTCATATAATTTCATTATAGTTTGATAGTCTATCAAAGATTGTTAAATTGAAACTATTGCAAATTGCATAACATTTTAATATCTTTGATGGACTAGCAAATAATAATGAAATATATAGTATAAATTATTATTTTTAATATAATTATCTCTTATAATATTTTTTATCTATATTTATTGCCTTGAGTTATATGAGTTAATTATTATGGATTATGAATTATAATTATTATCTTCTTCATATTTCACCATCTAAGAAATTATAATATTTGAATAATATTTAATATAGTACTTCTTAAAAATGATTGGATGAGATAATATAAGATTTTATTTTAGACAATATGATATTTTTATTTTTAATACATTTAGTTTTTAGTTAAAAAGTTTGACAACATATGTTTGTATTTTTTTTTAATTTGTTTGTTTTGAAATGACTCTAGTAGGAATTGATTGCATCATTATATTTATATTTCATCTATTAAAATAGAGATATAGTTGTATGAAAGGAATGAGTTTGAATACTTTATTTTAGAAATGATGATAAATTAATTAACATATTAGTATCGTTCGTGATCATCTATTATCATTTTATTACCCATTTATTTTAATAGGTAAGAATGTACGAGTAAGGCTAATTTTAAGGGATAATGGTAGAGTATGGGTAAAAATAATTTCAAATGGGTATAACAATGAAAATCTGTACCATACCCATCTACAACTCAAATGATAGAAAATTAAAAAGATAGTTCAACATTATGGTTAATACAATAAAAATTAAATATTTATTATATCTCATACGAGAAATATTAAATAATAGTTAATATTGAAAAAATAATGACATATAACATCCATAAAATAAAATAAAAACATAACAAAAACTTCATAGAAATAAAAAAATTCTATTTTTTAGCCGTAGATAATGCATTGAGCTAGCAATTTTCACAGTATTTTTTATCATTCAAAAAATATATTTCAAATCTACTTCAAATATATATAAAAATAATTTAAAAAATAGTTAGAAAACTCAGAAAATTATGAAATTTAATATCCTACAAGATTTTGACATGAATTAATTATTGAGCAAATTACATTGACCATTTGAGTCCTCAGAATTTGAAATCTATATATATATAATTTTATTTAGTTTATCAAATTTTGAATCAAACTAAATTTATAAAAATATTAACTAAATAAACTAAAATTTTATTCAGTTAAATAAAAATTATATAAGTTAAAAAGAATGAAAAATATCAATAGTTACAAAAATTAAAAGAAGAAATAAATAATTTATAAAACAAAATAAACAACTAAGTAAAATCTATAGAAAATAAATATATTTTGATTATGTTTGATATTATTCTTATTTATATCAAGTAAAATGAACTTACTTGGTTAATTTTGGATTATTTGATTTATTTAGTATATCTGATTTAGAAAATATAAACCGAACTAAAGAACAAAAATCAAACTAAAAAATAAAAAATGAATTAGCTAAAAATTTCAACCGAACTAAAATTTTTAAATAGAAAAATGAACAAAATAGTCTAAAATTTAATGTTTCAGTTCAAAACCAATTAAATCCATCTATTTGCATACCCTATTTACTAGTATTACTGTATGGATAAACGATGATAAACGTGGACATTTACTTGAACTTTTGTTAGTTCACTAAGGGCCTGTTCACTTTCTAGTTCGGAATGGGATTTGATGGAGAATTTGAACTAAAAATATTGTATGCGTGGGTAAAAAAAATTCACTCTAAATTTTTTTTTCCCACGGAGATGGAATGCTCCCAAAGAAAATAAATTTTGAATTGGGATTGTTTGTGGACAAGATGAGTGCATTCTATTTATATTGCAGTGGATTTTGATTTTATTCTTTTACAAATGAACCAAATAATCAATGTTTGATATTCATTCTTTTTTCTATTCAACAAAATTAGCTGTCTTCACGTTTCAGAGACAACCTTTTAATAATGATATGAAAATAATTATGTACCGATTATTAATAATTATATAAACATATTATTATATTAAATTTAATATTAAAAACTAGGTGGAATCTTTTAATAACATTTTATTTTGACAATCTTGACAACCAACTTCATATACATTCATAGAAAATCTTACAAATGAATTTTTTTATAAACATGTTATTAAGCTTATGTATTGTCATGTTTCAAATTTCATACAATTTGGATGTCATTTGATATTTCATCAAAAACCATTAAAATTATATGATAATTCAAACAATTTAAGCCTTTGATGAAATATCATATGAACATTTAAATTGTATGAAATTTGAAACATAATTAATTCATAAGTTTAAAAATATGTCTATAAGTTTTTTTCATTTTTAAGGTTTTTTATAAATTTGTATAAAGTTGGTTGTCAAAATTATCAAAATAAATGGTTGTCATGCGAAATATTTTTGATGTTCCAAAAGATTACTCGTATCTTACTTATTTTCATCATTTTATGATCATAATTTTTTCATTATTATACTTTCATATAAGAACGATAATATATTTATTTTGATAACATTGTTTCAAAATTACAATATGTCAGCAGGAAATCAAAGGTATCCACACCGACGGATGTTTATTAGCTTATCTGCTAAGTAATAAAATAATATTCTACTGACCTTGGTATATGGAGTATGGACTTTTAAGCCAGCTACTTATATTCATTGCCAAAATGAAAGCTTAATGAACGAGCGTGTTGATCGAACGGTTGAACTTCTAAGTGCACAATCTAATTGTGCACTCGTAGGTGTATCCCTCGAAAGAAAATGCGGAAAAATAAAGGGCATATATTGGGTTGAACGTAAATGCCCAAATAAATTGAGTGGAGCAGGAATTAATTCCATGACCCTCACTCTCTCAGTAGCAGTGTTAATTCCATGTCTTTAATTAGCTCAGAAGCGTTGTCTCATATGCCATCAAAAATTACGATTTTTTCTTACATGTGCCAACAAAACTACTTTATCTGGGAAATATTTTAAATCAGATGTGCTACAAAAAAAGGGAAAAGAAAATAAAAGCTATTCAACGGAGGAAAAGAGGAAATTAAATGTGCTTACTGGCATAGTGGCATGTATGCCTTTATGTAACTTGAATGTATATATAACCGCGCGTGTATGCGCGCATCACTAAACATAAATGAATTACATTGGCATGTATATATGCATCATCAAACATTATAAGTGTGAAGTTTTTTTTTGATATAAGGGAATTTATAAAATGGTCTTACTCTTTAGAAGCAGCATAAACAGCGTAAAGTGGAAATGCCGGCACTACCACAGAAGACCCCGATCCAATGTTTAGTACCGCTCCCCGCTTACCGCTCTCCGCCATTTTCTGCACTACTACCCGTGTTATCCATGCCGTGGCTGCAACGTTGACCCTGATAACTGGGTCCCAGACGGCCTCCTCTACTTCATGGAAGTACATGGCACCGGGGTATGTTGTGCCTGCGTTATTCACCACAACCCCCAAATCCAATCCCACAATTGCGCTTTTCAGTTGGCTGATACCCACAGACATATCTACGGCAAGGTCTAGTACGATTGTTTTGATCTGTTAAAACGCACATTATAATTTTGATTAGGAAATTTTTTAGTTATTATGGTACGGAGCATGCATGCATGAATATGGAAGTGGAAATTTATTGAGCCTTAATTATCTATCCTGAAAACAATCATGAAGCTCCCGTTCATCAGTTAATTCTTTATAGGTCCAACTTTTCTCACCTTATTTATATATTGGTTTAAGAACTTTTAAAAAAAAAATTCACGTGCATATAATATTAACTTGTTATCAGCGCTTCATTATCAAACCACATGCATCCTAATGTATAGTTCTTTTTGCAAATAAATAACCAGAAAATATTGAAAGATAGTCATTTCTAATTTTTAAGACGAAAGGGACTAAGAAAAATTCGAAAGCTGCTTGTGAATTACAATCAAGTATATATATTGGATATAGATCATCTCACCTTGATAGAGTTGTGCTTGGATCTTATTGAGTTGCTAACATCTTGGAGTTTGTCTTGGTTCCTTCCAAGTAAAAGTAGATTTAATCCTTTGTTTGCTAGCTCAAAGGAAATTGCTTTACCGATGCCATCTGTGGCCCCGGTGACCAGGGCCCATGAGCCGTAATCTGTTAATCTCTTTTCGGGTCTGAAAAAAGAGGCATGAACCCATCCGAGGAATGTTATGAGGAGTTTAGAGAGAGAAAGGAGGCCAAGAGAGAAGAGGATGAGAAACCAAAGAGGAAATGTGTCGATGAGGTTAGAAATTACGGCGTTCATCTCTATCTAGCTCTGTTTGAACTTTCAAGTATCAGCAGAGAGACGACAATATATGCCTTGTTACAGGAATGTGCATATATAAGTTGACGCTTACCTAACATTGGTTATTGTGGCACTGTTGCTGATAATTGTGTGTGACGGGTCATTGTCCACCAACCAGTCAACGAATTTTGATTCCATACAGCTTTTTTTTTTTTTTTTTTAAGAGCATGGCATACATATGCATCATGCTGGGTTTTGATTGTTTTTTTATGAAGGGGCGGCAAAAATCCTTCCCATTTTTTTTAAAAAAAAAAGACGCAGATTTATAAAAATGAGAGCAGAAAATAAAATAAAAGAGAAGAGAAAATGAGAGTTTATAAAAAATACAGAGCCATTTTCCAAAAGAAATAAAAATAAATATAAAAATAAAATTGATCGTCGGTGAGATGGAGTGGTTGTTGTTATCAATGAGGTAGTTGTCATCATCGCTGATCGTCGCGGTGGACGTTGTAACTCAGATTCGAAGGCGGGGTATCAGATACAAACGCTGGTCATGCTAGTCGCTGTATATATGATTGCTTGTAAAAAAATAGAGGAAAAATGAGATAAAAGAGGAGAGGAGAGGAGAGGAGAGGAGAGGAGAAGAGGGGGGAGAGGCAGGGTTACTTTTCCGCCTCTTCGCTTAGAATTACTTTTCGCCCTCTTGCTTACGCTCAATCACCTACATGATTCTTCCCTATTTACTATTTAATTAGTTTGTTGATTTTGCCTTTCGTTGGACATTGGTTACTGGACTAACTAATTATCTTTCCGTAAAATAAGTGTTTTATATTTGTTAAGATCGATCAATCTTTTGAAAATTTAGTGTCCGCTAGAAATATCGAAATAAATTTCTAACCTATAACAACATTTTACATAGATAGGACATTATTTTTCCATTAGACTAATTAAAAACTAATTGTTGTTCTTCGACTAGAAGTTTTTATGCTATTCTTCAAAATGATAGCTAACACACGTACGTCGTTTTTGGTTGGTGAGTTACGTGTTATATATTTCTTTAAAATAACTGTAATGAAGTTTCTATTTTTCATTTTCTAATGTTATCTTTATATTTTATCAACCCTCAATGTCACAAATTGATTTTCAAGCACTCCCCAACGTATATCGTTTGATATAACACAAGTCATTTATGCAAATGCACTGCTTTAGTAAAATAATAGTAATAAGCAATTAGGTGTTAAATCCTGAACTTTACCAGCATGGTATGCCATACGGCATGCATGCTTAATAGAGAATCCTATTACTTCAAATGCAATATCAAATTAAAATTTAACTGAGCTGGTCAATTTGAAGGATTCTCTTGATCATACCCTAAGAAAAATTGGAAAGAAAATAAGGATGCAATAAATGTGCCTTTGATACCCACTTGTCCAGAAAGTTGTCAGGACTTGAAAACAAGGACGTGATTTTTGTGAAGTTTAAATTAAAGATTAGTTTGCTGGCTCCCATCCGATCTAGCCAGGTGTCATTATTTTGCACATGACATTTTCTTTAACGGGGAATAATTTGGGGAATTTTTTTGGGTACTGGCATTTTCTTTGAACTACGAATTTGAACTTGTACCATAGTTCAATCACGGGTAATATTCGGCTTGGTACTAAGGTTTTAAAATATGGATTTCAATATATATATAGTTGATCATTGCATAACGCATATGCGATATACGGATACATATACGGTTCAGTATGCGGATTACATATACAGATATGTATTCTAATTTTTTTTTATAATATTTGAATGGATCAATATAATATAATAAGATATTAATATAATTTTCAATATTTTGCATGAAAAATATAATATAATTAATTTTATAAGCTTAATAAGATAAATATTTAAAAAAAATAATACACATTGTTAAATATACAGATGCATACGGCATCGTACCACATAAACATAAGTGAATTAACCGCATATACAACTATGCGGCCGTATTTTAAAACAATGTTGGGTACTACATACGACAAGTACAAATGTGCCAATAGTCCGGATTCTGCAATCGGGAAGTGATACTAAAGAACTGCTGTTTTTTGTCATAATGACAATCCTTAATCTACCATGCAATAATTGACATTTTGCAATGATATAATTAACAAAGATGATATCGTTATAATCCATTAAAATATCAATATTGTCTTGCGTCGACATAACTCGTAATTAAAATGGATAGTTCTTGCCAATTTTGTTTCCTCCATTTATTTTTCGTGATTCCAATATAATAGATAGTGGGGATAAAGTGTCAAGACTTAATATCCTGTCATGAGTGGCCGAGCTTCAGAGATGCCTCTCCTCCAATTTAAAAAAAAAAATAGTAAGAAAATAGTAATTAATTTATATAAATTACTGCACAGTATAAATGTCGCCTCTTTTAATTATTGATGAAGTTCCGCTAATGATCCCTACCAAACAAAATATATCACAATAATATTACGTGGTATTATTTACTTTGATGCAATATAAAAAAGCTGGACAAGTTATAGGATCCTCGTAATCATATCCAAAGATGAAACTGGAAAGAAACATAGGAATGCAATAAATTAATTTGCCTTTGATGTCCACTTGATCAGAAAGTTGGCAGGACTTCCAAATTAAAAGAGACGTGATTTATGTGAACTTTAAACTAAAGATTAGTTCCTTGAATGTGGGCTCTTTTTTTCCGTATAGACCACAATTCATTAATTAAATAGTTCGCTGGCTACCCATCATTTCTAGCCAAGTGTCACTTAGCTGCAAATGAATTTAATATTGTACACTTTGTAACGGGTACGACTAGACATCGTCTAGTGGGCCTACAAAGAAGAAGCACAGCACATTGTTTTTTTTTTTTTTTTCTTTTCGCTTCTCTTGTTCTCCCAGCTAGAGAGACCCACATCGGGTCTTTTGATTGACCTTTTTTTGGTCTTTACGTATCTTTGGGCTGGACCCAACGGTCCAGCACCAACAACATCTAGTTTTTTGCAATTGCTCCTATAGTATGGCTAGAAATCTTGATCAAGTTGCAATTAAATGACACGTGTCATGCAACACTTACCCAGATTATTCAGTTGTATTTAATTTCGTAAGAACTTTTCTATGGTTGCAAAGCTAAGCGGGTTTTTTTGCCACTGCAAAGTTTTAAATTTAATAATACGATGACATGATGGTCAAATCATGAATAAAAAAAAAAAACTTCCAGATAGATCAATTTCCACTTCTTTCCTTTCAGGCCTTCACAAAAGACGAGAAAAAAAAATCCTTCCTTCTCCCGTATCGTATCTTTTGTCGTGTTGTAAGACTGGTTAAACAAGTTATTTCTCGCTCGGTCTTTGTATTATTTTAAGCAGTATATCAGAGGCAGACAGATATAGATTAAAATTAAATTAAGATTAGTTGATCCTCATATTTTCTCAAAATTAACAATATCAATTATTTTATATATATTGTCAAGGAAAAATAGTAAAGCAGCTTATAACCGGTTTCCATATTATCAAAAGAAAATTTTCAGTGTATTGACCCTTTCGTACTAGTAAATTTAATAAATTTAAACTAAAATTATGATTTATATATATAGGTTTTTGTTTGTAAGGGAGGGATCCTTGATAATGGTTATTTTGACAATTTTAAAAATGGACTTTTAAATAAATAGAAAAAAATTTTAAAATAGAAAAAAGTTTATAGACATATTTTTTATGTATAAATTGATAGTGTTTTAAATTTTATGTAATTTATTATTGTTTGATAGTTCATCAAAGATTATTAAATTTTTATATATTTACAACGCTTTTCAATTTAGTGGACTTTGATGGACTATCAAATGATAATGAAATTATATGAAATTTGATACCTTACCGATCTATAAGTAAAATAACATATTTTTTATTTTTAAATTTTTTTATATTTATTTAAAAGTTTATTGTCAAGATTGATAAAATAATTCATTGTCAAGATTGACAAAATAATTCATTGTCAAAGTCTCAAGGATTCCCCATGTCTTTGATTCCTGAGCGTATCTTTTGGTTGTACTAAATATATGTATTTGAAAATTTGAATACATGACAAAGGCAATGTTCTCCGTGTAGGAGGTCAGATTCGAAATCCGAATAAAGATTCTTTATGGACAATTAACATATGGATAACTTAGACTCTCATCTTTACTTAATTTTTTTTTTGAATATAACCTTACAGAGAACTATGCCCAACAGAGTATTAATTAGCTAAAGCTTTGTTCTTTGTACGAATATTATTTATCCTCGAAAAGTAATTAATTTGTCGGTTTTGCTCTCATCTGATGTAAGAAAAAAGAAGAAGAAGATAGAATAAGATCCAATTAATTTATGTTGATTCAGTACTTTGTTCCAAATGTTGAATAGTTACAACATCTCAAGATATTGTTATATTGACTTGTACATTTCTTTTCAAATATTGTTACATTGACTTGTACATTTCTTTTCAAATATTATTACATTGACTTGTACATTTCTTTTCAAATATTATTACATTGACTTGTTTCTTTTAAAATATTGTTATATTGACTTGTACATTTCTTTTCAAATATTGTTATATTGACTTGAAATTTATTTTTATTGCTAGATTTCAATTCCAGTACTGTATATGAGAAATTAGAGGGCTACATTTAATCTTTTCTTTTTTTCTGTAGATTGATTTTATCGGATTGGTCTATCCATGTTTTTTTGTTATGTGCTTATGTTTCACAAGCCGCTTATTTATCCAAGTTCCCTAACGATATCCCCAATGCCTTCTATAAATCTACTCCTGGTATCTCCTTCAACACTATATATATAATCTTTGAATTTAATTAGCATTCATTCAGGAATACTTGGTTGAACGTGTCAAAAAAAAAAAGGAATACTTGGTTAAGATATAGAATAAACATCTAAACTTAGTCTGGATCAATTTGCAGAGGCTGTGTACTTTCCTGCGTTCGCAGTGGCTGTGCTTGCATCAATTATAAGCAAGTCAAGCAATGATTTCTGCCACATTTGCAATTGTAAAACAATTAATGGCCTTGAGTGGCTTTCCCTGTGTGAAGGTAGTTCACACCTCGAGCAAGCATGAAGGACAGGTGTACATGCCCGAGATCAACTTTCTTCTCTAGTAACTTGTGTTTTTGTCACAGCTTCCTTCGAAGACACCACCAATACTGGAAATGCCAATGGTAAAAACTCTAATTCCTCATCTCCCTGTTAGTTACTAACACATCATTCTCTCTCTCCTCTCCCACTTCTTCTTTCATCCTCTTTTCCAGCTTTAGACTGGAACAAAACAAAAAATGGAAAAAAAAAAAAGAAAAAGGGAAAGAGAAGGCACTGAATTTAATATTGCCTTCTTAACTAGTCAGTAAAAATATTACCTCAACGTTTTGTTTAATATTAATCAGGAATTGCGGTGGTAGCTGTGATGCTTGTGACGTCCTCTCCTCATCATAATTATGCTGATGATATGGCAAATAAGCCTACCATTAGTCGCACTCTTCATCTTAGTTTTTGTCTCCTTTAATCTCCTGTATCTCTTCAGTTCTTTACATGTTTACTTCATGAGGTTACCTCCCTCTTACCTTCACAGCTATTTTGTTCTTTGTCATGTATATATGGCACTATGTGCAAACCAAGCATCATGCTTTCAAGGTAGAGAAAAGGTCTCCATGGATTACTTGAACAGCCTTGGTTCTAGCCTCGGCATCACACATGTACCCGGAGTAGGCCTTCTGTACATGAATTGACAAGGCATCCCTGCTATCTTCCCACATTTTCTTACCAATGTCCCAGCAATTCACTTTGTATCGGTTTTAGTCTCAGTGAAGTACTTGCCAGTAAATAAGGTACCTCCTGCAGAGAGATTCTTGCTCCATAGCTAGGGTGGGGCTCAAAGAATACAAAATGTACCGGTGCATTGCTAGGTATGGATACAGGGACCGTCGTGTGGGTAATATAGAATTTGAGGACCTCCTGATGGAGCATCTTAAGAATTTCATTCATGAAGAAGACTGATCCAAGAGAGGAGAGCAGAGGTACAGAAGGAGATTCAGTTTCTTGAGAAGTCTAGAGAGGCTGGTGTAGTATACTTTTTGGGCAATAGCGAGGTCAAGACAAGAAGGTGATTGTGAATTATGTGTATGATTTTCTCATGAAGAACTCAGGCAAAGGTTTGTGGATATACAAATACCCAACAATAATTTTCTTCAGGTTGGTATGAATTATTACATTTGAGGATGGTTACAATTTACAAAGAGATGATGCAAAGAGTTTAGGCTTGCACCGTCTGCAAGGTGTCATTGAATATTTGAATGACAGTTTATCTTTGTATATAGCTATCTCGTTGATACAGGCGTAGAAATGAGAGAGTTCTTTTGTATGAAATATAATAAATAAAGGCCTCAAATGGCAAATTTAAAATTCATACTTAATCTTTGGTTCATAATTTCTGTTTCTGAGTTTTGAGTTTCCTACTATTCATCCTCTCTCTCTCTCTCTCTCTCTCTCTCTCTCTCTCTCAAATAGAAAAAGACAAAAAAAGGATAATACATTTTTCATACCGTCTGAAAATGGTTTAAAATTTTCAAATTCGACTCTAGACTAAACATAAAAGAAAATGCGAAGTCCAAGTAGAGGAGAGAAAAACTCCTGTACGCAAATAAGGTGGCAAGGTGCAACCATCCTTGTGGAGTACAATAACAATTGAGCGAGTCAAGCTACAATCTCGTTGCATACAAAAGGAACGATTGATCATGTCTTAGAATTTAGATAGACCAGCTCACGCCTTTACAACACTATACATAGACAACAAGTCATGAACTGAAATTACAATTAGCACTAAACATTAGTAAGACCCTTTTGAGCACTTCTGAAAATTTTAGCAATATACATGCCCTCGTGACAATAGTAAAAAAGGTAAACATAAAGGAAACGTACACGGAAATTTAAACTATCAATTGTCAGGTCTTTAATCAAGTTGACTCAAGCTCAGGTTTCGAATGAAATATTAATAAGCCATTTCCTCAAGGATTTCAAGGGTCTTTCTGTGTACCTGAACAAACAAGCAAACATCTTAGTTTGGTACCTTGAAAATGAGGCCAAGGCCCATGGACTCCAAATCATGGAAGCCAGCCATTTTAGAATGAAGCCTCAAATAATGAGAAATTTTTCAAGCAAGACTGGAGGAAAAAATGTAAATGATGATTCAACAAGAAACCTCTTGAATTTCTGGCACGAAACCAATCAATATTGGTCTGGTACAAAATTTTACAAGTACATAAAAAAAAGGTTTTAAGAGACCTAACCCATTCTAATTGTTGTGCTGTCACACCTGATCCTCCCTTTTCAGCATACAGGCCACCCAGTACCTGTGAAAGAGATCACATAGCAACAACAATGTGAAAACCAGGCTGATGATACAGAAGAAAGAAGTCAGAAGTGCATTTTGTTTTCTATGTGGTACCTTTAAGACAGTCTCGAGGAACATTCCTGGACGAACGGGTCGTGGTTTACGGCCAGATACACTTCCCTGAGAAGATAATTTTTCTATGTAAAATTAGTTGAGTGGCAGAGCTAAAAGAATACAAATGTTAATCAGCTTTCAGTCCCATGAGCTTGGTCCGCGGGATCCATTAAGCTATTGAGTTTTAGAGAACCAATCAAATTATTCAAGGTATGTAAAAAATTATGCCAAGCACGCAATAGCTCCAAATAAATAAATCTGGGTAGCAGTGCTGCAGCCACCACCACTGGGGATGCAAACCAACTGAGCAGCCCTTCCCATTGGCACCAACCAGATCCAGAGTCCATATATTGATATTCTACCAAATCACCCTCCCACTTCTTCAATTAAAATCCAAGAGCCGTGAAAAGTTATCATAACATTCATGCTTCACTATGTTACAATTCATGAACTTTTGTACTTCTTGGAAACTACAAAACAGTGTTAATAGTTACACTGTAGTAATCTAATAATATTTTTAAGTTTTGCCATTTGTCAAATAAAAAAGGTTTAATGCTCTTATTTCATAAATATGATATAAATTTCATATTTTTCTATTCATTGAAAGTTTTTGCATGTTCAGCTCTAAGGTGGTATCGCTCAGGACCTGCTATCCTGCACTCTTACCAGATTAGCCAACCAATTCTCAAAAGTTTAAGATATAATATTGAATGTGCTAGAAATGAAGACATTACCCTTCCAAAAATTCCTTTTGGAGCTGCTCTTGGACTGCTAGCTTCATCTTCGCTTTCTGAAATATCTGCTCCTTCTGCTCTGCCATGCATAACTTCGCTGATCATTTTTTTCACAGGTTCTCCTGGCCGCAAGGCTACTAGTTTGCTCAGAAAGTTCACCTACAAGTCGGTTGAATATAAATAAGAAACTCAATTAATAGAATGGTTCAGAAATAGCCCCACGTTTTAAGATTTACGTGATGGGGCTCACAGAGAGTTAGGCTAGCCTGAATCTTTGTCTTCTACAATGGAACAACCAATAACACATAAGTATTGCAACTGACGCAATGATACAAGATCATGACAGAAAGCCTTGCCAAAATAAAAAGGAAAATCCTTGGCTCGTGCAACCGGTTCGCCCAGGGGTTGGCAGCCAACAGGGGGGGGGCACCACAACTTCTCAAGTACATTTTAACTTAGTAAATGTTTCACACTTATCCAAGTAGGTGGCACTTGTTTCACACAAGGCAAAAAAGATGGCACACCTCAATTGGCACAAACCCAAGCTAGCCAGGCCAGGGCTCATATATATTACAATTAGGAACCATATTGAAGTAATTGAACAAATTGAGTAGAGAGAGAGTTTTTTTTTTTTTTGGGGGGGGGGTCGCCGGGTCAGGGGTCTAACAAAAAAAGGAAAGCAAAAGTAATAAAGGGGGAGAAAGATGAGGTTGACAGACCTCTGCCTCAGGCAGTGTGCTAAGACCACGGTCATTTCTCTCGTCCAATAGACCACCACCCATCATGTTTCTAGCCTCTTCACGCACCAAAACGAGTCTAGCAAGTAGCTTTCTGTCTGGAATTTTAGGTCTTTCCTCCATACTCTGCAGAATCAAGAGTTTGCTAACATAATCTTTAACCAAAAACTTCACAAGAACAAAGTGCAAAACAAGATACTAAAACACCAAAATTACTTGCTCCCAAATCCTGTCAATCATTACTAACTATGAATAAAAGGAAAAAATTGTCGTCTGATAGTTGATTATCCAAGTTCAATCAATGAAACAAGTTTCAAAGTAGTAGTAATAATAATAATAACAACAACAACAACAATAAAAGTTGTGTTCTGTTCCATCAATTGTCCGAAGCTGTTTCAACTAGACTATATGAAAAATTCATGTCATTCCACTGCACATGGATGAAATTGCAAACACCATTTTTTTTTATTTAGAACTACCTCCAAAAGATCATCAGCTTGGTTAGCAACATCATTTAAATTGGCGGCAGGAAGATGAATTTTGACCCCAATTTCACTTTGAAAAACACCTCCACCTGCTGCTACTCGCCGCAATAATTCGTGTCTACTATCTTTTTTTGCTGTCTGACAGAGAAGCCCCACCACTTGAACCTGTGGTGTACAATTTTTGAAAGGCATGGCTTTTAGACTTTATAATGACACAACAAGATCAGTTGGGGCTCAGCTATATTTTGAAGGTTTTTTTGCTCTTCAACATTTTTCTTGGCTTGACTGGTGTTCAATTGTTTTTTGATCCATCAATTAGAAACTACATCTGTGCTGACAACATAACAGCCTTTTGGTAAATAGTACATGCGCCACATCCTCTAACCGACCAATGCAATATAAGAAGCATTATTGATAGCACATTGACAAGCCAGAAGAGATAAAAAAACAAACAAACAAACAAAGAATTTAGAAGAAGAGAACAAATCATTTGCATGTAAGCTGGTATAGCTTTCAAATATCTACTCACTTGTGGGGGGCATTTTTTCGTGAGATGGTCTAGAACCGTTTGCTTAATCACCTCCAGCAGTGACCTCCGCTGAACAATACATAAATAAATGTTCAGAATTTACCAACTTAGAGAACTTATTTTATGAGCCATCTAGTTGTGATCTAATTAACTTAATTTTTTTTTCAACATGTTAATTCCTAATTATAACAATTCCCCTGGAAATAATATGAAATTTCCTTAGCTAGTCAATTTATTGAGCACCTGGTCATCATCATCTTTCTTGGCCTGATTGATCATGTAATCCACAGCCATCATGAAGCCAGACTCCATCTCGTCCACCCGTTTACCAATTACACCTTGTGCCACCAATTGAAGTGCCATGGGCTCTGCATCTTTATCCAAACCCACCTCCATATCCTCTAACTACACAGAACAAAAGGTAATCAGGTTTAATCACATTCGCAGCCATTTTCCTTTAGTGGTATACATAATTTTCAGAAAAAGGTATATTTACTCTACAGTAGGTATTCTTGCTGAGAGTTACACTAGTACCAGTAAATAGAATGCAGACTGAATTAAGCACACCATAGATGCGCAATCCGTGCCACTCCTGTTGAGTAACATATGAACTTGTTCCAAATTAACTCAACAGCTTGGTAATTTATAATTTGGCTACTCTCCTAGGACCAAGCATAAAATTCATGTCATCATAAATAATATCTTTAAGAAATAAGGAAAAAAAAGATAAGAAAATTACAAGGGCGATCATCTCTTGCATGACAGAGACGACCTGCTCGCCTCCCTTGAGAAGCGCCTTCAATTTCTCTGCGCTCATTTGTTCGCTATCCTCGCTGGATTGTTCATCGAATTGCGTTGGGCTGTAGTTGGTGTAGGCGGCCGAGAGAGGGGAGCTCCTCCTCTTATTATTCGAGAAATGGTGTGTGGACGCGAGGCGAGGCGAGAACAGGAGAGCAGATGTACGGAGGGGTTTAGGGAGGGCAGAGGAGAGAGGAAGGGAGAGAGTGAGGTTTATCATTTGCTCAGTTGCTGAGTTCTCGCCTTCTTCGCTGCTGTGACTGTTTGTAGCGTTCTAATTTCTAAATAGGATAAACTAACGGAGTAAGAAGTAAAAGGAGCAATTTTAATTGGGCCAATTGTCTGTGTAAATATTGAAGAAAAATAATTTATGGGCCTGTTGGTGGCTTGTTCTGAATACAAAATTAGCGCCCTGCTGCTAGGATTTGGGCTTAAAAAGAGTACTGTGGACTTTGTACGTAGTAACATTGATAAAGTCCGTACCAATCCAACATTATGATATTATCATTATCATTGAGGTCTACAATTCAATGCATATGATATTATGAATTTTAAGATCTTGTTCGTCTTAACACAAAATAAAGGTTTGCCTGGTTCGTATGCTTAAGAGTAAAAAGCAGAGCAAAATATTGGAGAAATGAAAACGAGTTCATAATGAGACCAAACTATAAATTTTGTTGACGTACATAATAATTTAATAATCCAAAAAAATAGAAGTTGGATGCCAACGGCTCTGGATTGTAAATTAATTTCATATCCAGAGTTGCTTTGGGGTTTTAAAGCTACTACTGAATTGTTGGTGCTAAAGAAGCAAGTACTAGACATGAGAGAAAAGGAGCATGCATGGGAGAGACAGAGAGGATCAGACTGTTGAGGAGAATTAATTCTTCTACAGACATGGTCTTTAAAATTTATGTCAATACCCCTTGGTCTTATTTGTAGGCCTTAATTCACAGTAAAGTTTAATAAATAGATATGTGCACATTTCTTTGACTTTTTCTATCAACAAATTGGTCTGGCAGATTCAAAAAAAAAAATTAAGCCTGACACAATTGTATAATATTACTGAAAAATGAGTTTGATTTTTTATATATTGCTCAACCAAGCTAAGAAATCTGAGCATTATATAATATTATATGATAATATTACCATAGGATTACCAAGAATGAGGGTACTTTTATAAAAAATATAGAAAATTAATATATTTAAGAAATCAAACATGAACACCGGCCGAGACTTGAATCACTGTAGATCCGCCTTGATCCGGCAAATAGATGTGAAAAAATCTCTAGCAAAGCAAACCCGTCATTTTCTTAATACAAATTATTTTATAATGATCTCCTATTAAAAAATAAAAAAATATGTTCTTACTTTTTTAAAAATAGAGATTTAACCACATATTTCATTACGAAAAAAAAGGTATGTTTGACAATCAATGAAATAGTAAAAAGTTAGAATAGAATTGTTATTCCAACGAATTAATTTGCCAAACGAATTTTAGACTAAGTAGAAGAGTGCTAATCCGGTATACCAACTGATAGGTGGTATACCAGATTAGCTCTCGTCGGAATAGCAATTATTGTTTGATTATGTTGTATTATATTATTATATTATATTATAATTATGATTATAATTATGGTTACGATTTATTAGTATTATATTATTATGTTATATTATATTATGATTTATTATTATATTAATATTATGATTATTTTTCATCATCACTTGTTAGTATTATAATATTAATTATTTTACTATTATTTATTATCATTATATTATAATAATATAATTTTAGTATTATATTATGAATATAAATATGATTACTTTATTATATTATTATAATTATAATTATTTATTATTATTATATTATTATTATTATATTATTATTATATATTATTATGATATTATTATTTTTATTATTTTATTATATTATTATAATTATAATTATTTATTATTATGATATTATTATTATTATTATATTATAATTATTATTATATTATAATTATGATTATTTATTATTATATTATTATATTTTAAATATGGTTATATTATCATTATATCATTATATTATGATTATAGTGATGATTATATTATTATTATATTATAATGGTTACTATTATTTATTATTATTATTATGATTACGATTATAATTATAATTTTTATTATTATATTATTTTGATTATGATTATGTTTATGATTATTATTTAGTTATGTTACATTATATTATTATATTATGATTATATTATTAAAATTTTAATTATTTATTATTATTATGATTATGATTATAATTATAATTTTTTTATTATAATATTATATTATGATTATGATTATGGATTATGATTATTTTATTATTATTATTATACTATTATCATTATCATTATTATTATTATTTTACTATTATTTTTTTATCATCATCATTGTTAGTATCATAATTATCCATACTTTAACTATTCTGATTAACAACTGCTAAACGATATTTTCGCTCTTCCGAATAGTCAAGAATACCACTCTTCCAAAATTACCACTTTTCTAAAGTTATTCCTTGATTTGCCAAACAAAAAGAGTATTTGATAACACATCCTGATATCTAAAAATTCACAAGCTGCTATCTAAAAAGTTCAAAGTTGCAAGTCACAACCAGGCTAACATAGGCTGAACACACAAGCAGTAAATCACAAGGCAGTTTCTTGTTGGACACATTATCTCTAAAAAAATCACCCTTCTTGTTGGACATCAACGACACGTCGACACCTCGTCTTCACAATGTTTTATCAAATACCAACTCGAAACACATTTTTATCACCTCCAAAAATAACATCACTTCCAAACTTACTAAGCCAAAGATCTCATTGATCCAAAAGTATAAGTAGGGCCAATAATGGTAAGCAAATGAAATTTACATGGGTTCAAATTAGCGGAGATATAATAAATGTTAATATAAATATTCTATCAACTAAGAACATAACAAAGATAATCTGAGATGTCGATAGTGTCAACTGAATCCACAATCAAACGTATACCTCCACTGTACAAGTTACATGACACTCAATTCGTTTTGCTGGAGACATGTAATATTTTTCAATTTTGATTAAAAACATTGTATTTTATGTAGAAAGAATCATTATCAGATGTTTTACATTTTCTTGAGCATTTATGCATGGACATTGTGCTCTGACTCAAATTTAAATCAATTTAGGCTCAACAACTAAAAATATATATAATAAATTCTTACCCATCCATCTTTATCCGGTCCTTATCCAGCCCTTACTTAAACTTTAGAATCTGAAAAATTTAGTTAGGACTGAATTTATATTTTAAAAATCAAGTCTTTTAAATCTGACTCTCTAACAATTCTTATCAAATACGATCCTTATCCAGCTCTCTCGTAGACGCTATAGGTCCGACTCTTGAGGACGTTAGTTAAGATAATCTAAGTCAAATCATTTTATTATATAGATATACATAAAATTTTATACTGATATTGTTTTTTTTTTCTAAACAAGCCATGCCTATTTCTCAGTTATGGATGGAAAAAAATGCGTCCGCTCCGCTATTAGCCTATCACCGTCTCCTCCGAATTCTGATCAATATCAAACCGTTCATTACTTTCTATGAAGATCTCTGCTTATTCAGGCCGTTCGATTTTGATAGCACCGTTCATTCGCAAAAATAAAACATATCTATTCGCTGATGCGATTGCGCCTTTTTTTTATAATCACCATCCTAATCTAATTCTGTTTATAATCAACACATCTATTCGCTGAGGTTTATTAATTATTATGAGTCCCTTGATAGGCTGATTGGGTTTCCAAGTTGAATCATTGCCATTGGTCGATATAAGGCTCTGATTAAGCGTGGCCCCCGCTACCACGCGAACAGTAACAGAATTCCCAAGCGAGGTGGAAAAACGTGATCATGTGATCCGGCAAAAACAACTAACTTTTAGTTTGCCCCAGATATTTGATCAAATTACAGGTAAAACCACGAAACCAGCTCGATTTTACCGCCGTGGTCCCCGGTTTATGTTCCCAATTTTTCACGTGGTCTCGCTACGCTTGATCGAAACTTGGACCGACATCAAAATCAATCGGACGGTTCACCATACGTCGCCATTGTAACGGCCTAACGGGCATTAGAAACTTTTGACCGCACGGTGGCACATCGGGAGGGACCAAAAGCATGTCCGCTGGATTTTTTGAGTGATTGATTGGCGTCGCCAATCATGCATCCAGCTCGCCGAAATTGATGCCGACTCAATTGACAGTCTCAGTGTTTCATAAAAAATAAAAAAAACACACAGTCTCGGTGTAAAATATCTAATTATGTAAGCAGATTTTAGATATTATTTTCTATTGTTTGCGCCTTTATTTTTTTATTTTTATAAAATTTATATCACTTTTGAGTTCATATTAATATTATTACTATCATCATCATCAAATCAATATTTATAGAATGAACTATCAGTTTAGATTTGGGTAATTCTATATAATTTGTCTTAAATATTGTGTTAGAACTTAGAAACATATCATTTCCTTCTTTAAAACTGCCAATAAATTTTAATTTCAAATGATTTTTTAACAAAGAACATGCATTCATCATAAATTCTAAGTTTCATTTATTCTTAATAAAGTACATGTTAAATGGAGAAAACCCCTTACGGAGAAAGACGTGCATTTGTAATACATTGATATTGTATTATGTTATAAATTTAATTTTGAAATATTTTAGTGCTATTATAATTAGTTGATGCCTTTAATAAATCTATTATTTTATCTAGATAATATTTTTTAGTGCAAAATGCATCAACATATTCCAACACAATTAATTTACACGCAAGCAAACTCAAATACAACCTATTCTTTGAAACAAAATATAAGTTTTGTTTAGGAGTTTAGATTAAAAAAGTATACATACTACCGTTTGAAATTTCACTGTGTTTTTTAAATTAGTTACTATTTATCATTTCAGTTTCTTAAACAAAATATAAATTTCTATATCGATCATTTGACCTTCAACATAATTCAATAGATGATTGCACCATCTTCTTATACGACTTATCTCCGGTCTTGAACGGATCATCTCTGGACTCTGGGTACACGGTTTAGTGCTTCCAACCAGAAACTACGAAAAGCAAGAGTGCATTGTATTTGTTACCTCTTTTTCCCCCACCACCTAAGTGGCAATTTCGTCAATCAACTATACAAGTACAACCATAGCATTCAAATCCAGACAAAAGTTAAATGCAAAAAACACACAGCCTGGGTTTGTATCCGCTGCTTTTGGAACGAAAACGGGGAATCTATGTAGCCATCCGATTAGTATCAAACGGAAATGGTTGGATGCAACATTTTCGGTGCTTACCAAAAGCACTTGCAAGGGTTTTTACGGACGGCTCGGATCGACTGAATTCATTAATGAACGACATAGATCGCCTATTACAATACTATGACAGACAAATTGTAGCAGCGGGTGTAACTTGCTAGTCCCACAGCATATTTTTTTTTTTGAGGAAACAGCATATTTTTTTCCAAGTGAGCACTTTTCCCTATAAATATCTCCATCGCCCCTTCACTTTCCCTTCAATTAACGCTTTTACTCTCCTGCATTTTCTTCCACCAAAAACAAAAACCCTTTCTCCTTCAGTCCTTTTCAGTGTCTCTACTGCCATGGCTGAGGAAGCTCAGAACGGTTCATCTGCTGGTGTCGTTGTCTCCGTCATGTCGCTTCAGGTTTCCGTACCGGCGTCGAAGGCTGAGGAGGCAGTGGCCTTTTACAAGGCTGCCTTTGGCGCAGAGGAGGTGAGTCGCACTTGCTGCCCCAAGCGCAAGGCCGACCAAGAGCAGCCCTCTCTTCTCTGCGCCGAGGTAAAGATCGGTGGCACCTCCTTCCTAATCTGTGGCAACCTCGACGACTCTACTGCTGTGTAAGTGTTTACCTCAGATACGCTTCAGTAGTGCTCCTTCCTCTGATCTATTAGTTAATAGTGGTGCATTATACTTATATTTCAGTTAGATCTTGCGCTTTAGTGCAAGAAGTTGTCGATCTGCTTAATCCTTTAGCATAAGCTTTGTTTTTCGTGTTTATAAACTCTTGTTCAGAGGTTCGGATTAGTTTGTTTGGAAACCTTGCTTTTTGCAACCTTCATTTGCGCTTTTTCTGTCCAAAATGCACTGCCCTTTAATCTGCTCGCTAATTCAGTGGTTGCTTAGTTGGTTTGGTAACTATTTCTTTTGGTATTTTTTGTAGATTTTGACATTATTCCTTGTGGGAATTCGTACGAGTAAGAACAGGGTGGATAAATGTACTCTATAGTCCGATCTCTCTCTCTCTCTCTCTCTCTCTCTCTAAGTGCACTCATGGCCGTTATATCTACCTTAAAAATGAGTCTACAGATTATAAAATCAATTACCTCATCTCTGTCTGTTCTGATACATTCACAGTTTGGTTGCCTTAAAAACTTCTCTCGTTTTCACCAGGAACGAAGCAGCAGCCTCCCGTTTGTTGCTTCGTGCGCAAGTTGAAGACGTGGACGCAGCAGTTGAAAAGGCTGAGAAGGCTGGAGCTGTTCTGGTCGGAAATGGTGGTGAAGAGGACACATGCTGTGGTGGGAGGCTGGTAAAGCTGGCGGACCCTTTCGGTTTGTCATGGGATGTGGTTTCTCCTCCCCCGGCTGCTGTTGAGGCTGAAGCTTGATTGAACTGAGGCGACCTGCTCTTTTGTTATTATTGCCCTTGTGGTGAGGAAGGGGGAGGTTCTATTTCTATATTTAGTAGCTATGAATTAGTAGTAGATGAGTTAGCTGTAGTGGTGTTATAGTGTTAGATGTTGCTGTGTTTTGTTGTGAAAGGAGGGCGGAGATGCTGGTTTGTTTAGTCCAAAGGGTCATGCGTTAGTGCAGCACAGTTGTTTGAGTTACTCTTTTGGAATTGAGACTATAACTAGACGCCCTATGGCCTAATGATAAAGAACTCGTTTATGTGTTGGTTTATTGTGGAAATGGTGTTTTTTATTTTATTTTGTTATTAGTTGTGTTGCTTTTAATATTCGTAGCTTTTCTTTTTGAATTTTTAAAATGGATTCCTGGGTCCACTTTGTTTGTTGTTGACTACTTGACTCAAAGTCATACACTGCAGTATGGAAAAGGGTAAGGGAATCGTGTCCCGTTTAGTGATTGATCTAGTTTAACAATTTTGATGCGTCTGTTGATTCGTTTCCTAAGCCATTATCATTTGTCTGTTATCCGTTTTAGAACTGGACCACTGACTGATAAGGCTGTTTCATTAACTTGTTTAAAAGTCAAATAAGTAAACACCCTTGTCTGCATTTCTAAGGGGTTGCATTTATTGCGGTAAATGTACTATCCGTTAATTGTGGGTCTAAGGTTTATCAATTGGAATTAATTATTATTAATTATAATATGTACGGGCTTATATGTAATAAATATATATTATATAATGGACTGTCAAGTTATATAATAAGTGATTAAATTTTTTATTATTAATCAGATTTAATGTGTCATGAGAAATTGGTCATTTAATGTATATAATGCGTATTAAATAACTTCATTACTTAGTGATGGTCTAAATTATATAAATTTTGATAATAACACAATTATGTTATTGGTTCTTAGAGAATACAACTGTAGGCAGTTTTCTGATTAAACAACGAATCTGTTAAGAGAGATTTGGATCTGATATGGATCCGTTAAGAAATAATTGTTTTTAGTTATTGGCATCCATTATATACAGGGAGACTATTGGTTTTCGAAACAATTCCTCATTCTCTATTTTTTAGCACATTTTCATTTTCCAACAGAAATTCATTTTTTTCTAAGACAGAGTTCCAGAAGAGACGAAAACTGTCTATGCCGATTCTCTCAGTCGCTCCATCATTTCTGAAATATTTCAATTTTTTAGATTCTGATAAACTCATAAACTTGATTTTCGAAACCACTTTGCTAATTTCGATTTTAATTCTAACAAACATATATACATATTTTTGAATTATTCATAAACTATTTGATTAAAAAACAGATCTAATTAAAATAGTATGAATCTCAGAAATTTTTTTGAATCAGTTATCATATCTTAACAGTTCAACTAGAGTAGGCTCTGATATCAATTGTTAGAACTTTTTTAGGTCTTTGATCCTCTAGTGCCAACAAAGTAGTTTTCGAATTATATATGATTAACTGTCGAATTTCATGATTCTGTTAAGAAAGTGCAAATTTCTGATCTGTATTCCGCTGTGTTATTTTCGAATCATGCCAAGATCAGTTGTTATTGGTTATGTAAATTGGTGGTTTTTCAAATGGATAAGTTGTTGTCAGTTTTTCAAATGGCGGTTTTTCAAATGTCAAGATCAGTTGTTGTCAATAAGTTTTAGGTGTAATTAGTTGATTGGTCCAAAGTGATGTTGACTAATTGACATCAAATGAATCGTTATATATCATTATTATACCTAATTATCTTAGAATAATAATTGATTTCAAAGAACACTTATTATTCGAGGATACTTAGTTGATAGAATATGCCTTATTTTGATTTAATATTATAATTTAGACATTTAATTTGTTATATTGCATGAATTTTTCAGCAAAAATTACTGATTTTACTGTCAGCATCAATAACATTATGATGCTGACGGGTCCTAAGTATAAGCAATGTAAGGATACATTAGAGATTATTCTTAGATGTCTTGATGTAAACATAGCGTTACAATAGACTAAACCACCTGTGCATGTTGAAGGTAGTCTTGACAATGTGCAAAATGCAAATGCACAGTGGATGAGGTCAAATCGTTTGTGTCTTCAAGTCATGCAGAAAACCATTCCTGAAAGTTTTAGGGGACATGTTTTTGATTTCACTATTGTCTTGGACTATCTTAAGGAACATGAGCAGATGTTTGTTAGGGATGAGAAGGCTGAAATAAGCATTCTGTTAAATAAACTATATACAATGAAGTACAATAACATAAGTAATGTCACGAAGCACATTCTTGAAATGATGAATACCACTTCAAAATTGAAGGCACATAGTCTATTTGTCTCTCAACTATGTTCCCACTTCTTTTGGGCGGTTCAAGGTGAGCTACAATTGTCAGAATGAATCATGGACAATCAATGAGCTCATCTCGCACTGTGTTCAGGAGGAAGAACGCTTGAAGACGGACAAGAGCGAAATCACAAACATTCTTTCCACATCTAAGGGAAAAGGAAAACAGAAACGTAAAGTCAATTCGAATGCTGCCACTATAAGTTCGCAGAAGAAACCCACTAATAGAGGTGGCAGGACCCGACCCGACCCGACAAACCCGCCCGACCCGCCCGACCCGAACCCGACCCGACCCGATTTTTTAAGAAAGTCAAACCGACCCGACCCGACCCGAACCCGACCCGACCCGACCCAACCCGAGATCAAATGGCCTTCAATCGAATCGAAATCTATCAACTAAGGATAAGAAATCAGTTATCAAAATAGAGCCGGATAAGGAAAAAAATGGTGTTTTTCTTTTATGGATCTGAAGGGTACATGAAGAAAAATTGTACCAATTATCACTCATGACGTGCAAAGAAAGGTATTTTTTTAATTTGTGAATAAGTTAATTTAATTTCAGTTTTAATAGACACATGGTGGATAGATTCGAGTGCAACCACTCACATATCTGTGTCTATGCAGGGTTGTCAAAGTTACCGTAAACCAAGATGTGGTGAAAGATACATTTATATAGGCGATGACAATTTGACAGAAGTTAAAGTCATAGGACATTTCAAATTATTTATGAAAATTGATTTTATATTTGGATTTGTTTGATACTTTTGTTGTACCGTATTTTAGACGGAAATTTATTGTCTCCTTCACCATGACAACCGAATTTATTGCGTGTTTCGAGACATTGAACTATGAAATATGGCTAAGAAACTTTAACACATGGCTACCTATTGTGGATACCATTAAGTTACCACTTAAGTTATATTATGATAATAGTTCAGCAATGCTGTATTCTAACAACAACAGGAACTGATCGAGATCCAAACATATCGACATTAAGTTTCTTGCTGTGAAGGAGAGAGTTCAGAGTGGATTTATAAGTATTGAGCATATTGGTACAACTTTCATACTAGCAGATCCACTGACTAAGGGATTAATACCCAAACAGTTTCATGAGCATGTCGTTCATATGGGTATATATGTTACAGAGAATTATTATGTTGAGTGAGAGTTTGTAGTTATATTTTTATTTTTTATGTTTTATATGATATACGTTTTCAGATATCATGCAGTTGTTCCTATATGATATTCTGTGATTTCGTATGTATCATGCAGTTATTCAGTTTTATATACACTTTGAGTTTATGATTGACCTCAAATTCAGATTAATTAAGATGACCAAATTTAAAATAGACATGTAGATCACATTGCATATAATTTTTAAATTACACATCCCTTTCATGATTCATGTCATTCAGTTATGTTTATATAGTGATTTGTGTTGGTTTAATTTCGCTTTATGAGACGAATACTACATAAATCCTTATAAATATGATTAATGGACAGAATTGGATGATGATACAAAATGTTAAGGCAACATAGTTAAGAGAACTCAATTCAATATATATATATATATATATATAGTGATTTGTGTTGGTTTAATTTCGCTTTATGAGACGAATACTACATAAGTCCTTATAAATATGATTAATTGACAGAATTGGATGATGATACAAAAGGTTAAAGCAGCATAGTTAATAGTACTATATATATATATAGTAAAGATACCGTGAGCTTAAGCTCACGGAGGCCTTCCGTGAACTTAACTCAAAAAGTATATCAAATCATTTCCAAATTTGAATTTTTCACTCTCATTCAATTCTTTATATTGAAATCTTATGGGATACAAAAATTTGAGATGTTTCGAGTTTTCTACGTCACTCTTTTTAATTTTTTAAAACCGACTCTAAAAATAATAATAAAATATTCAATGTTTGTACATTATTTTCAAAAATTGAAAAGAGTGACTTAGAAAACTCGAAACATCCTAAAATTTTGTACCCATAAGATTTCAATATGAAAAATTTAATGAACGTGAAAAATCAAAATTTGTAGATGATTTGATATACTTTTTGAGTTAAGCTCACGGAAGGCCTCCGTGAGCTTAAGCTCACGGTATCTTTACTATATATATATATATATATTTCAGATACATATACCCGAAGTGGAAGATTGTTGAAATTAATTATTATTAATTACAACATATATGGGCTTATATATAATAAATATATATTATATAATGGATTGTCGAATTATACCCGTTATGAAGTGATCAAATTATGTATTATTAATCGGGTTTAATATGTGTCATGAGAAGTGAGTCATTTAATGTGTAGAATGCGTATTAAATAACTTTATGATTTAGTGATGGTCTAAATTATATAAAGTTTGATAATAATATAATTATGTTATTGGTTCCTGGAGAACACAACTATAGATAATTTTCTTATTAAGCAGCGAACCTGTTAAGAGAGATTTGGATCTGATATGGACCCGCTAAGAAATAACTGCTCGCACAGTTATGAGCGTCCATTATATACAGGGAGGCTCTTGGTTTTCGAAATAATTCCTCATTCTCTATTTTCTAGCACTTTTTCGTTTTCCAACGGAAATCCATCTCTCTCTAAGACAGAGTTTCAAAAAAGATGAAAATTGTCTGCATCGGTCTTCTCAGTCGCTCCATCGGATTAGAGGAAGATCGCTAGAAGACTTAAATAAATATAACGATCAACAGAGTTGTGTCTCTCTGAAATATCGACATCATAGATCAAAATAATTTAATTTATAATTAGAGGATCAAGGGCCTAAAGAAATTCTAACATTATTCACTTCTACATCTGTTACATCTGTTCTTTTATTATTTGAAATGCATATTTGAAATGGCAGCTTTTTGTTTTTAAGTAAATCAACCAGGTGATGGATTGCGACAGCACCGTGTCGTTGGCCTTTAAGAGTTCAAATTGCAAGGAAATTATTGTATTCAAATTATGCATCTTATCTGCACGTGATTAGTTATATTAATTTAATATAAACTTTGTTTGGCTCACAGTCAGAAAAATAATTAGGATAAAAAATATGAACTGAAAATTTTCTAAATGTAAATTCCTCCAATGCTAAAGATAATTGCGGTAGCTTTAGTACGACACACTTAGAGTTTTCTATCAAATTATTTTTAAGTACAATATTTGAAACATATATATACGTGAAGAGTTAATAAAAAAAAATGGTATGTGTTAAGCTTCTATCAGAAAGAATTGCAAAAATCAAACTTCCACAAGTTAAAATGAAATTCCTATGGATTTCTGTTTCAACCTGCCCTCAAGGTATGAAGACTGTCCCCAAGATATAAAAAGAGAGTGGAAAGACCATTTCATTGTTTAGGCGATGAAATATGAAACGAGTCTGCAATCTTTCTTCATGCCCGAGGCGGGTGTGAGGCACGAGAACACTCGTCTGATTTTGATTGGTCGTTAACTAGGTATATTTATGTGTTATTACTGTCGTCTAAAAATACTTTCATTTACACAAAAGAAATGAAAGCTTCCCGACTTAAAAGCCCTGCCTGCTATCATGGATTGGGCTGATGAGGGCCTAGTGGAATCGAGCGCTCGATAACCCTAAATCCTAGTCCTCAAGAGCCTCTACTTTAAATTCAAAGGAGCTTAATTTTTTTTTTTTTCTCTAATCACATCAAAATATATATCTTAATCATCTGATATTTAAAATTGAACATACTAAAATTATAATGATTAATAGCAGAATCTCCCTATCTATTTTCCTCTCCAGTCGATCAACTAGCTATAATATATGCTGAACAAGTTATTGTTATTCAAACCATTCGTCAAATAAGGAAACAACACTTGATTTTAGTGTGCGGAATAACAAAAAAATCACTTTATATCTTTAATATTTTCACTATTGCAACTATTTTTATTACCGATAACATTTGCATTCTTCCTAAAAGTTAAAAATGTACTGTTTCTTTCAGTATTCTAAAATATCATTATTTTGTTACCATTTCATCTTCACTATGCCAAAAATACTATTCAAATAGTAATGCTAATTTGCCAAATAAGCTCTAATTCTCCGCATCAACTGCCTAAATAACTTCACTCGATGAATTTGTAAAGTTGTTGAGAACTAGATCAAGATGAATTTGTAAAGTTGTTGAGAACTAGTCTTTGATCTAGTGATAAAATAATGAATAATTATGAAATTTGAGAATTTGACTCTCAACTTTTCAATAAAAAAATTATAAAATTTCTCCGACGCTACAAATCATTTTACTTTCAAAAGTGAGACTCATTTAGAATTTAATGTTAATTCTGTTATGGCCTTATGGATTAAATTTAAAAAAAAAATGTACAGTCGGAGAATTGGAAACTTATTAAAAAAGTATCGTGGAGCTAACTAAGAGATGTAGAGTTGAAGTTGATATTGACGGTTGTGATTTACTTAATTTTGATAACTACTAAAAAATAGGAAAAATATTTTAATGTCACTCTAAAATTTGAAAAAAAAAAAAATCACTTAAAACTTTAAATTTAGTTTGATGTCACTTTAAACATAGTTAACTTATAATTTTACCACTCTAGTACAGTTATTGTAGGTTTTTAATTTAAAATATAAATATTTAAAATAATAAATTAATAATTTCTAATCATGTTGGTAGGGGTGTGCAAACGGTCGGTTTAGTTCAAACCAAAATAATTATATACATTAAAAAAAATCGGTTTGTCAAATTATGAACCGAACCAAACTTATAAAAATATCAATCGAATAAACCGAAAACCGAATAAACAAAAAAAAATCGGTTTATTCGGTTAAACCGAAATTATATTATTTAAAGAGGAATAAAAATATCAAAAATATTAAAATTTATAGAAAAAACAAATAGTTTAAAAGATAAAAAAATAACTAAATAAAACTTATAGAAAATAAATATATTCGGATTATTTTTTATATAATTTTTATTTATATCAAGTAAAATAAAATTATTTGATAAATTTTGAACTATTCGGTTTATTCGGTTTATCCGATTTAAAAAAATCAAAACCGAACCAAATAACAAAAAAATGAATTAAGCTAAAATTTTCACCGAACCAAAATTTTAAACCGAAAAACCGAATCAAATAGTCCAAATTTAACGGTTCGATTTAAAACCAATTAAACCGATCCTTTTGCACACCCCTACATATTGGTGGGATGAGGCTCGAAAAACTCATGCATTCTTAAAATTCTAGGAAGAATTCTTTCAATCTCGCAAAATCCTTGATGTTGTCGTCAGACTCATTGTTGTTCACAACTGTCGACTTTGCGTGGAGCAAATTTCAAAAAGTTCGTAATCTTTAATCTTTTAAAATTAGCGCCATTAGTCTAATTACTTAATCTAAAATAATATTTTAGGACACTTTTATTTTGACAAGCGATCTCATTGGATGCTCTAACCAGCTTTCAACTCATATACGTAAGAATTAGCAAGTCTAATTTTGCAAACATGCAAATCGGATGGGATGCTCTAACCAGCTTTCAAGTTCCAACCCCTCACCGAAAATCTACTCTTGTCACTCCCCTAAATCCTGATCCTCTACCAAGTGCCTAATTTCTCTGCCCGCCACTTTTTCAAAATCACATCATCTACGGAACTTAAAAAGCTTATAGATGCGATTCTTTTGATCTTTGCAGTCAAATCATTTATCAACGATTTTAATTTAATAATCATAAATAACTTTGTATATCAAAATTTGTGTTTAGACTTTCTCACAACCGTTGTGATCTTCTCGTGCGGAAATCTCCACACGAAATTCTCCGCAGAGACTATGCTCCCCCACTTCCCCCATCCCCCTTTCTATCCCCATCTCCTCCATCCTCCTTTCTATCCCATCTCCCTCCATCCTCCTTTCTATCACCGTCTCTGACTTCCCCTTTAAAACCCTCTTCTTTTTGAGATCACAATGGTGGGAGCAGAACTGATCTAAAAATGGTCCAGTAATATTATCAGTTGAGGTATGAGATAAATCTATAAATTTCATGTAAATAATATCCTTTCAAACTTCTCATGCTTTGGTTTTTCCTGCTAAAAAAGGGACCTCAATAACTCTAGCATATATTATTTTTTATACTTTCAGAAAAAAATAAGTATTATTAGTCTCTTTTAGTTAAAATCAGTTTGATGATCTAACTGTATTGGATTGTGATACATAAATAAGTATGATAAACTTTAGTGACATTTAGAAATCAGAGCATCTTTAATGAAAATTTCTAATGAGTTGTTAAATTATATGTATCAGTTATTATTTCAAATTATGAGTGAATTTCTACGATAGACCAGTTTTGCAAAACCTTTAACCTCCAAAAAAAAAAACTAACATGGCAGATATTAACAATTTATGTGAGATGTTGCAATGAAGACGCTCTAAGTAGGTTAAAACCCAACTACTGGTAACGGGGTTGTGAATAACTTGTTTCAATATAAACCTGGCGGTATTTGCCGCTTCTTCATGTAAAAAGAAGAAAAGGAAGTCTTCAGCATACATTTTTTATTTTGTTGAAGTGAATCTTTCATATTAAATGATGCTCACATCTCACATTTACATGAAATTCAAAACGCTATTAATTAACAAATTTAAGAATATATAATTTATTTATCAAAATAACCATCATCAAGTGACCCTCCCCAGTATTTAATACTAATTGTATAAATAATAAACACTTTTGTCATAAAAAATTAATACTTGTAAAACATATGAACACTTTTAAGATGATAATAATATTTGAATTAACACACTTCGTAAAAAAATGAGATTGCAAAAAAGTTCCTTGTTGGTTTGTTGGTAGGGTTCTAAATATAGCCCACCGTGTGACTAGCAATGTTACCAAATATCACAGTACATCATGTGTCACGTGTGTGGCGTTCTGTATCCTTTTGCATAACACGTGACATCTCATTCAATTAACATTGACAGTCACATCACATTATAAAAAGATATACGGCACGTCACATGATTACGTGAATATAATTTCAATTTATGTTTAACATAAATATAAAATATTTTTAATTTTCAAACTTTTCCTCATTTTACTATGAAATTTACATTTTCTTCGATAAATTTAAATATTTTTAATAAAAAAAGTAACAGACAAAAAAAATAGTGACTAAACGTAATAAACTCAACTAAGAAGTTGAAGGTCCTCAAGAAGGGTTTTCACAGGATACCTTCCAAAATTCTTCAACCTCCTGGCTTTTAGATTGCTATTAAGAAAATTACAACATCGCTTAAATTGCATTTCGCCTAATTTAAGCACAACAAAACCAGTAAACTCAATGCATCGCTTATTAGGTTAGAGGAAAGCTTTCCTGGAATCTTATTATCTACGTCTTCGCTTTCGCGGGCCCAAAACAAATACACGCCTATCTGGACTCATCACCTAATAGAAAACCCATGCATTGATGTTTCCTATTATTTACTACCAACGATCCAACTTTAACAGGCTCTAGTTACTGGGCCCAGATAAACAAATCAAATTGTCAAGTATCGAGTCGATTCCAGATAAAAAAGAAGAACTAATCCATGAAAGTGAAAGGTGGCGTTGGTGCATCTCATGGACAGTGATTCAGTGAATATCAAATCAAAGCCCCTCAATTAAATGTTATGGAGGGATGCTAATTATCACAAGAGCAGTAATTTCGCATTTGAGGGGGGGAGGTGGAACTAGTGACGATTCAATAATTTTCGGTTCAATGTTACCTTCTTCTTCTTACTTTTTTTTTCTTTTGCAAGAGCAGGATGTTTATGACGATTTTTTTTTCTATTTTTTAACAAGCAAAAAAAAGGAAAGTTATTTAATTTGAAATATTTCAAGATTTTTTTTAGTTTCAAACATTCGGCATCTTATGTGGAATGCATCAACTTTGTATTCCCAACTTGAGTTTATATTAAAAATAAATAATTAGTACAAACAATGCGAATGTTGGATTTTGACCGGGACATCTAAATTGCAATAGTTTATCAGGTTCAAACTCATTAGCCAATCGGATACTAAATAAAAATTAGTAATTAAACATAAATTCTTATCTAATAAAAAAATATTAAAATAACATCATTTTATATATTAAAATAATAAAAAAATAAAACTCAAAATAATAGATAATTAAGTCGATGAAGAAAACTTTTCTCCATAAGACTTTATATTTTGGAACTTTGTATAATTCTTTCATTATTCATAATATTATTAAAATAATATTAATAAAAATAATCAAACAATTAAGAAGAATTAAATATTAGATCTAAGTAGATCAGATTAGTAAAAAAGTGACCTAAAAATATATATTTTTTAAATTCAGAAGGTGAGCTGACCTAAATAGATCCGACGTACAAAGCATCCAAATTGAACTTAAATAAAGAGCAATGTTCGCAAACAAGCTTGAACAACGACAAATAAGACATTATTATGAGATAAAAAATATAATAATCTGAATTGAATGCTATCCATTTTATAATCAAGAATAGGTAGTGATAAATGTGTAGATATGTGTACACGTATGTGTAAATACGAATAAGAATATGTGTTCGTGTTTGAACGTATCTGCATGTGATGTATTTATATATCATATGTGCCATATTGTTAAACGTACGTGATTAATATATGAATAATTTTGACACGCTTAAACACGCACGTCTAACACGTTGAACACGAACACACAAGTCTAACACGTGTAGCGCGTATAAAATACTTCAGCATATCATATTTTTAAAATGTTTGTGTGCTTAAAAGATTGGTTTAATACTGAAGCAAGAGACCGGGATCATTCTAACATGTATGATATTTCTGAATATAGTATGTCAAATTTATTTTTTGTGACTAAGTTCACTTTATTTGTTTATTTTTCTTATATATTTTTTCAATTTTATTTAAAATTTATGAAATTTATAAATCCTACAAGTGTTGACATGAATCCAGCATATATAAACAAAAATATGTTTAATATGACATGTTAAATATGTCACGTATTTTAGACATGTGTGTTTGAGTTTTTAAATATTTAACATATTAAAATATACATATTTAAATATATAAATACGTGTTGACACGACACATTTCATATCAAATATATCATGTACTCGTACATAATACGCACGATATACACATTTATCAATACTCTAATCAAGGATTTGTAACTCACGCAACATTGCAACTTTGTAGTCTCGTACCTGTGTTGCCATCGAAGATCATATCTCTCTGCCAATATTATGGAGACGTCGACAAAATGTGATTTTTCAATAGCAGAAAAGCTTCCAAAATTCTCCTCACATTTTGTCCTTCCTACCCGTGACTCCTCCGTACTCTATCACCAATCAATCAATAATTCCTAATTCCAACAGATCATTGCTCCTTTATAAGTGTGGCGGGTCGTGGTGAAAATACTCACTCTCATGTCACCGACCCGTTTCACATAATACGCAGATGGCTTTCCATTTCTATGTGAAATTACAAAATATCAGTGAGAGGCTGAGAGCAACGACTGGAATTTTAAAGCAAGTTGACGAGCTAAATGCTCATTCATGGCCATAGTAAATTGTTTCACAAATTCACACGCAATTTCAATCCAATAAATTTCAAACCAAATTCCAACATTACAGCAACATTTTTAACTTCCATTCTTGCTATATAAACAACCGTACCTCATTTATTCAAATCTCAAGCCAAAACAAAACCCAATCAAACCAGCAAAACACAAATGGAGCTCCTTCGCTCTCCCAAATTAGTTCTGGCTGTGCTGTTGGTTTTATTTCTGGCACTTGGAGATGTCAATGTGATGAGAATATGTGCAGAACAGGAGATATGTAACATGACCAAGCAGCAACTGGAGGAGTGCAAGCCGGCGGTGAGTGGGTCGAACCCATCGCCGCCGTCAGCTGAGTGTTGTGATGCTCTCAAGAGCGCTGACTTGCCATGTCTCTGCTCTTACAAGGACTATCTTCCTTCTCTTGGAATCGACCCCAACTTGGCCATTCAGCTGCCAGCGAAATGTGGTCTTACGGCGCCTTCCGACTGCTGAGGTCATTATTAGATTGTAATAAAATATATACACTATATTTGTTGCCTTTTTCTTTTGGCTTTGGATTTGTTTACGATGATAATAAAAATTTTAGATATTATATAATAATCGTGCTTGAGAATTGTAGGAAGTTGTTTTGTTTTCTATGTGCTGAAACACGAATGTTACAGTTTGAGACTTTATAATGTAACGCGTTGTACGGATACGTTTGTGTACCACATTAAAATTTAAATTTTAAGTAAAAGTAACAGATTCAAACGTTTAATATATTTTTCATATCAAATTCTTATAGAAAAAAAAATTTTATACTTTTTGAAATTATTTTGCTATTTTTTTGGTAGGAAGAAAATCATTACTATTGGACGATTTAAAATTCTCAAATCAAGTAACATTTTCATAACCCAAAAAAATAGCAATTTTTTTTAAAATATAAAATTTAATTTTTTAAAAAAGAATTTGATATGAAGTATAAAATGGACGGTTCAGATCGATCATTTTTAACTTAAAGTTTGAAATCTTGACGTAGTGCACGTATTCAAATTTGAGATTTTGACGCGGTGCACGGACGTACCCATGCAATGCGTTACATTTTACACTTCCTCAAAATTAAATATTGAGAAAATTTTTCTATACCCCAACTATCTTTAACTAATCTAACTACTTTTGAACTGTTATTCAATTTAGATTTGAAAGAAAAATGAAAAAATACGGGTCACATACTTGAATCGTTTAAACAAAAACTCTAATGGCATCTCTCTCATCTTTGAGAGTTACTTTCATGCTATATATCATTGGAAAGATAGCGATGAGGAGAACATAATGAGCTAAGTTACACATGAAATGGATCAATGATTTGAGAGAAATCAAGGAAGAAACTATCTCGGTTAGAAATTTAATTGGAGCGATTTAGTGCGGGTGAATCTCAATCGATGGATCAATTTTTTTTCTCTAGGTCAAGGAGATGATATGTGAAGATTTAAATAAGTGCTCTAATGTTCTAAGTATTTAAATCACCATTTCATTTCTCATGCACAAAGATAATGTGTTGAAACTCATATTTTGAAGCTCGATTGATTAAGAAGTGAAACTAAATCAATTTATGGGAGTAAAAGGATAAAATTTGAGTATTCATTTGAATGAATTGGTTAAGAAATATGAGAGAACACAAAAAATATTTGTTACACTAAATATATGTATCTCAGACTTAATATAATAGATATAAAAATTTAATTGTACTAAGTATAAAGTATTATTATACAAAATTATAAAGACCTGGATCGTAATATTGAGAATTGAGATTGAAAAAACTTCAACACAAAACTACAGAGACTATATTATTTGTACTAATGAAAATTAAAACTAAACTACAAATTATATTTTAATAATATTTTAATATAAATTTTAGTCAGTAAATGTACACTACATATTGAAGCATGTATGTAATATATATTTAGATTTGTTTGTAATAGTGAAAATTAAGATTGAAGTAAAAATTATGTTTTGAATTGATAATTAAGATATGTTATGGTAGATATTAAGACTTATTTATATTAAATATTAAATTTATTTTTGTCATAATTATTTTATTATTTGTTGAGATTATTTTTTATGAATATAAATTATAAGGTCTTAAACTATTAAAAAAATATTAAATATAAATTTATCAATTATAAGGTGTTAGTTAAGATAATAAGAAGATCTATATTCAGAAAATATTATGAAATTTTATATTTAGGTTTTTTTGCAGTTAAAAAAAATTAATACCAGAACTTTGAGAACTTTTTTGTATGACACATATATAGATGTTGTACATTAAATATAGAGACTAGTTATGTTATATAAAGACATTATTATCATAACTATTAAGACTTGATATGTAGTATATATTTTGTGCTATTTATTGATAATATATACTACTATTTGTCGACAAAGAAGCTTGGAACTCTGCACCATATAAATTCATGGATTGCCCAAAATAAAAATTTTGAATGATTATAAAATATTTTTGTTTCGTTACATGTACAACATTGTAACTAGATTTTCCATGGATTTCACCTAAGTAATTTATATCTATTTTTTTATTTTTTAAATTGATATAAATGTAAAATTTATTTCTAGTTTATTAATTTATTTATTTTTAATTGTAAGATGACATTAAAAAACATCATCTCATACTTGCTTATAAGATTCTCACTCATGATAGAAACTTGAAGCATTGGGTAATTTGATTATTGTAATGAAATAGTAATTTATTTGTTGTGATGACATTGATGAATTTGAGTTAGAATGATACTTTGTTGACTTTGTTGTGAGATGTATTGGTACTTTATTGATTTTAGATGTAATGATACTTTGTTGTGACATATATTGGTACTTTATTGATTGCAGTGATGACAATGTTGAATTTTAGATGTAATGGTACTTTTTAGTGTTGAATATCTAATATTTAGTTGTTATTTTTATTTAGTTGAATTATGTATGCAATAGTTAAATGTTATTTTTTGATGAATTTTTACTTGATACTTATGGTTTTTATGATACACATAATGATTAGTATGTGATGATATAAAGATTGAAATACAAATAATATACTGACTTTGTTCAGTCGATGTTAAGACATATTGTGATAAATATGAAGATTATGATCAATATTTATAGACATATACTATTAAAACACTCTGAATTTACAATTAGGTATTAAGGGTATATGAGCTTGGTATAAAAACAATGGATTTTAGGGCTGTACATATTCACTAGAACTGTGATTTACTATTTTATTTAAGCACGTGGTCAACTTTTTGAGTTATGGTATTTGATCGGGTACTAAATTTTGACCTTATTCATCGAACGCTAGTCAACAACAGATATTTTATTACGTCATAAGACTACTTAATTTGAAGTATTGAGACATTTATAATTAGTTATTAAGAATATATGAGGTTAATATAAAGACAATGGGTTTTTAGGGTGATATTAAGAGAACGCGGATTTAGTCTGTTATTGAAGCACGTGATTAATTTTTTTGAGTTGAGATATTTGATCAGATACTGAGATTGGGATATAATTATCAGGTTCCTTAAATATTATGAGTTGAGAAGATTTTATGAAATATCCACTTCTTTTAGTTTCTACTATTTAACAGATCGAGCCTTTATAATAGAGAGATACCTTACCTGAACAACCCAAAACTGGTTATGATCAAATTCCTCTAAACAAAGAAATTTTAGTTTCTACTATTTAATCTGAATGTTACATGAAAATGAAGATACATATACGCTGTCATGTCATTTCAATTAATAATAATGCCACTAGATGCGGACTCCTTTAGTCTCTCTCAATTCTCAAATCAAGACTGTACCAAACCAGGCGGTATAGACAAGCCTACCACCTAAAGCTGTGAAATGAAAATAGAAAAAAGCCCAGAGAAACTTTCGATCAGCTCAGCCCGGTGAAACCTTATAAATCAAAACAAGAAAATCAGCTTGGCACATATTGGATTGGATGGCTTGGACTCGCAGCGACTAAATATATGTAGGTGATTCAATTAAATTATTCTACTTGTGACATTGGGCCGAATCATGTATTGTCGACCTTACACAACTGTTATTTATTTGTTATTTGAAATGGGCTGCGTTGGACTCATCACAGAATGCTGGCCTTTTGAGTCGTCTTCTATCGAAACTATTTTTTCACGGTGTTCATAACTTCATGCGGTACGGAAGAGAACATGCAACGCCTGTGACCTTATTATCGCCTTTATCAATTTCAAAACCCAACAAGCGTGACTACTACACTTCATCACGGATAAAAACATTTCGGAGCTGCTATTTTATTTACTCAATAAACAAAATAAGAATACTCGGCTTGTATCACATATTCAGAGCGAACTTTCATTGCCACAATTCAAGCTGAATTATTATAAACAGATATTGGAGAATACCAAATAAATATATGAAACACAATAATAATTTTATATCGAGAATCAACTTTGAGTTTAATGTCAAAATTTAATATTCTATGTGTGAGAGATATAATGTTTATTTAATTCTATTTTGAAATATCTATTTCATATTCTAATTCAAAAGTCAAAACTACAATTTAGTTTTAAAATACAATTTCAAATATTTTTTATTTTTGTTCTATTATTAGCAATTTTTAAAAATAATATATTTTAGATAGTATTATATTAACATATGACAACTTTTATAATTTGAAAATAATCGCAACAAGCAAAATTATTAATTTAAATGAGATTTTCAAAATTAATTTTACATTTAAAACACACTTGAATATTCGAAAAGACTTTAAGTGGATCTATTATCTCCATTTTTTCTAGTTCACGATTTTAATAAAATAATTAAAAATATAGTGCAAAATTAGCATTTAAAGGATTTAGAATCTTATCTATATTGAATAAAGATTAAGTTTTAATCTATAATATTCTGATTACAAATTAGCTTTTCAAAAAATGTTTTGATAATAGGTGAAAAAAATAAGATTAATGTTGTTTGAAGAAGTTTTATTTTTTATATCTAAGATGGGTACATAATAATTTGAATATTCAAGAGACAGAAGTTTTAGGAAATTTATTTTAATTGTATAGTCGGAAAATTACCTCTTAAATATTTGGATTTGATGTCACATTGGAAAAAAAATTAGTAAGAAATACGATTAGTGTTGCTAAATAATTTGATTATAGCAATAGTTTTTTTATCATTTTTTTCATTTTTAAATTTTTAAATGTGTTATAAAAATATTGTTAAATTAAGATGAAAATTTTTGTGGATGTATGGATAATATAAAGAAACTTTCACTAATCCAATAGAACACTATATTTCTTGAAAAAAGAATTTGGTGACTCAGGTACTTTGGATTTATATTATATGAAGATTACATTGTTATGTAAAAGCGGTTGGGTTTTCGTTTTGATTGTAAAAAATGGAAATATATATTAAAATTCAAGTATAAATTAAGGTAAAATTAGATTGCCTCCTCCCCAATCTGATATTACCGGATCTGTTTCCCTAAATCGAGATTTGAACTTATAAAGGTTCATTACTGATTTTCCCCCCTAAAGATACTTCGTATTGAAAGGATATTTAGCTTGATATCATATCATTTATTTAATTATTTGATTTATATTGAAAAATAAATTTTTAATTAAATGTAATTTATAATTCAAGGCCTGGAGAGGAGACGTTACAATTGTGTGACTTTTGTCTTTTGTCAGAATGTCGAATCTGTGAATCCGTAAAAGTATAAAGCATCTACTAAGCATCTTAAATACATTTTTGATATGTTTTTTAATGAATAATCGACTCATAAATTTGTATTCTGTTCGGCAAAAGTTAAAGAGAAAGGATAAGTTGATAATGAGTTATTTTGATAATCTTGACAATGGACTTCTAAATAAATATAAAATAAATCTTAAAAGCAAAAAAATATTTATAGATACGTTTTTCTACCTATGGATTGATGGTCATTTAAATTTCATATAATTTCATTATTGTTTGATAGTCCATCAAAGACCATCAAATTTTTATATAATTTACAATGGTTTCAATTTAACGATCTTTGATGGACAATCAAACGATAATTAAATTAAATGAAATTTGAATGAACATCAATCCATAGATAGAAAAATACATCTATATAAACTTTTTTTCATTTTTAAGATTTTATTTTTTATTTATTTAGAGGTTCATTATCAAGATTATCAAAATAGCCCATTGTCAACCTATCCCTTCTCAAAGTTGAAACCACATCCTCTGGAGAGGAAAAAAAACTCTCCAGATGGAGTGTTTTTGATATGATCCGTTCGATCAGATATCAACAGTTCTGATTTAACAATAATAAACTTTTTATGCATCAAAAATCGTGTTTAAAATTCTCCACATCCGTTGTGATTAACCTTTGAAAACTCACCACAGGAAAAAACCTCCCAGAGGATGCGTTCCCTCTCAAAGTTAAATACATCCAAGATGCTCGATTATGCGAGCCTATAGATAGGTCAGGTCATCTGTACTTTATTATAAATTTATAAGTAATTAGGTAAAAAATAATAAAGTCAAGTCAAGTTAGTAAATTACCAAATCGTATGCATATATTAAAACGAATTAGCTGTGTACCCGCGCGTTGCAGTAAATTTTTTATTTAAATATAGAAAAATATCACATAATAATATGTATGTTATTTTAATATGGAATAGATCAATAAATGCAAGATTAATTATAGATACTATATCAGATATAAATCTCGCATGATTTCTCTCAATCTTTAATTCCTTTCTCCTATATGGTAAAAAAAATGGAGAGAAATACAAAATAATGGATGCTATCGTGTTCGTCTGATTAGTCAAAATTAATGTAAATCATTAGATGAGAGATATTTTGGGATATAAAAAATTTGAAGGAAATGATAAAAAATGGATCCGTCCAATTCTTAGCTACTTTATATAATAGTATAGATAGTTGCTTTATTAAATATTAATACTTTGATTGGTTATTGCTTACATATTAAACCGGCTATTCAAGTACAATGTGTCCTATATCCTGTAATCGTGTCTTGTGCGTTCTTATGCCAAACCGAATTTTCGATTTTGCAGTAGCAATTTTCTGGATGTGATTTTGGGGATGGTCATTGATCTATCCAAACTATTTTGATTAGCGCATCAAACATATGTACAATCTAGCATATAAAAAAATATCCTTGGAATCTCTACACTGTCATACTTTATTTGATTACATATGAACAGCGGAGTTAAATAAAACTGAGTATATAGTATATTGAGTGAAACTTAGCAATTATTTCTACTTCAATAAAAGTAAATTAATCATACGAAATTAATACTTGGCAGTTATTCCAACTTAAGCTGACCTTTATGTATTTTCAAATTGATATTTGTTTAACAGTAGTTTGTTGTGTAGAAACTCAACCTGGCACATATTTAGTAAAATCCCTAAATTGTATTGCGCTTAGGTTTACTGTATATTTGGTGTAAAATTCTTAAATCGTCATTAAATAATCAGTATGTCAGAAGTTGCAAAATTCAAATCCATTTGTTCAATTTTCAAAAGTTATAAAAAGTACAAGCGTTTCTATTTCTAGGATTCATTTCGAAAGAAGAAAATAAATAATGATTGAAATATAGACGATATCTAAATTATTTTTCTATAAAAGCAAATTGTATTACAAAAATTTTAAGTACATAATTTTATATTTTTTATTCTAAAGATGAACATAATGATAAACATAATTAGTCATACATTAATTTATGAAACACAAAAAAATAGATTGCTTTAACAGTTCAATTGTACCTTAACCAATTGAAAATACAATCCTACAACAGGTCTTTTTTCAATGAGGACTCCAGCCATCTGATCAAGATATAAAGAGACAAATATGAAACATTTGTATTTCGAGCTAAAGTGTATATGATTCAAATTTGATTATAATATGTCCGAAATTCAATGTTGTTCTTCTCATTAAATTCTTCATACTAAAATATTACCGGATACAAAAAAATTGGGTGTTTAAAATTTACTAAGTATTTATTTTAGAATTTTAATAATGATGTACACAAGTTCATTATTTTATTATTGTTTAGAAATATTTTTAAAAATTTAAAATTAATTATTTAGAAAATTTTAAACACCTCAAATTTCTATATCCTCTAATATTTTAATTTGACGAATTTAATGATAACGATAATTTTAAATTCGGACATATTACGATAAATTTTGAGCCAATGAACTTCGTCCTTGAAATGAAAACTATATATATATATATATATATATATATATAGAGAGAGAGAGAGAGAGAGAGAGACTAGGGTGTTCCATGGAGCACCAAACCTCTTATACATCATATCCGTATTTTGAATTTCAAAATTCAAATGGCCGATCCAAACAGTTGAACATGATATTCATATTGAAATATCTTTTGAAATCAAATTTTATAATTTTTTAAATTTTTTTGTTATTTTTTAGATGGGTCCAAAACTAGTATATGATGTGATATAATTAAGAACTTTTGGAGGCTTAATCATTTTTATAAATTATAAATTTTTGTCATGAAAAAGAGTTGGCATCTGTTATTATTTCGGATTCAATGGTGAAAATCTTTTGTTTTGTTTTGATGAATAAAACAAACATTTCATTTTAATTTGATGTTTGTCCTTTCCATTGTTTTTCAATGATTAATGTCGGGAAACTGGTCCTGTGTGCTTGATTTAGAGTGGACTGTGCCAATTCAAAATAAAATCCTACGACAGATATCGGGAATACAGCAAAATTAAGGCATAAAATTATGAACTTGTATATTTTATTGCTCCATATTTTAATTTAATTTTATTTAGTATAAATTTCCTAATGGATAATAAAGCAAGTTGGAAAAACCAATCAGTTTAATTTTGTAATTGAAAGTGCCAAATAAATTATAACCTCGCTCCTTATGAGTTGTAACTTCTTCAGAGTTCACCTCACAAGGCACACCTTCTCCGGTTTTAAGTTGGGAGCGAGGTTACATCATAAATTGATTTTTTTATGAATATTTTTCAAAAAAATCTAACGTCGAAAACTAAGAAAAGAGCATTGACATTGGACAGTACATACACGGAGACCGAGTTCCCACTTTTGTCAATGTCACCTGAATTTAACATTTTTCACTTTAAATTTTAAAATAATAAATTTGTCATGTTTTGTTGTATAAAAAAATTAGAGTGTTGCCCACAAAATTTCTGATAAATATCAGTTCAATTGTAATTATCTATTAAGAATGTGTAAGTGTTAACTAATTAAAATTACATTTTTGTAAAATTTTCTATACAAAAATGTTATTTTTTTCTTAATTAACATTTATATTCTTAGTTGACAAATAAACAATTACAATTAACAAATATCTATCGGGATAGATTCTAATGGGGCACTGAACATTTTTTTTTTTTTTTTGCATAAAGATTGGAGTCTAAGTTATTCATCTTTTAATTATTCATAAAGGATTTTTATCTCAATTTTGAATCATTTACTCAAATCAATGGGAGAATTGTCTTTGTCACTAAATCAAAGTTGACTCTTGATACTTAACATTTTTCAAAAAATATGTCATTAAATCCATCTACTCAAATCAATGGATTATGTTATATGAGGAGTTCAAAATAATAATCTTTTATCATATAATGTTTGATGAAATGTAGGATCGAAGGACCATTTTACTTTAACGCCTACTAATTCAAATTATTTGCACACAATAAACAGCAGAAAATATTAGTACTTCCAACGTATTTCCACGCACAACACTAGAAATAATCTCTATTAAGTAAAATGGTACCACGTACAAAATACCCAACAGAGACGCCTCTCACATATCATAAACAAATTAAACCCCAATACCTGCTCTAATAAACAACATAACTAGTAGGTACTAAAACCAGAAGAACAACACGGCAATACTCACATCATAAATCTCCTTTTTAATAACCAGGAAAGAAAACCATAGCCCTAACGAAATTATTCCGACATGCACATAACTTATTCTTCCACCAACCAAAATCTCATAGCAAGTTACTCTGTTGCAGCCTCTACCGGTGCCTCTGTCTCTGCTGTGACCGTCGGCTCCTCTACTGGTGCCGGCTCAGTTGTTTCCTCCGAAGCGGGAGCCGGCACCTCGGGCTTTTCCTCGACAGGCTTCACTTCCTCAACAGTCTCTACTGGTGCTGGTTCCTCAGCAACTGGCGCCTCTGGTGTGGCCTCTGTTGCAGCTGGTTCCTCAGTTACTGGCTCTACAACTTCAGCGGCAACAGCTTCTACTGGTACATCTGCTGGTACCTCAACTTCAGTAGATTCTGATACTGGTTCCTCAGCTGGTACCTCTACTGGTGCAGCTGGTGCTTCTTCTACTGGTGCTGGAGTAGCGGGAGCCTCTTCTACTACTGGAGCTGGGGCAGCTGGAACCTCTTCTACTACTGGAGCGGGGGCAACTTCAACTGGGGTTGATTCTACCTGTAATATTTGAAAAGGATTAATCAGGTGTGGAAAATTCAAGTTGAAAACTAAATAAACTAGTGACGTTTTATTTGTCAGTGTCTCAGTTTTCATCTTCTGGTATATATGACTACTTTCTTTCATTTTTTTCTTACCATTAATTAATTTAGACGGAGAATAAGTTAACTGTGTTACTTCGAAAAAGTTGACTATGTCAGTGATCATTCTCTGTACGCTATGTCTACATATAGTGTTCATATCATGATCAGCCTATGTTGTCATAAATGCTTGAATTAATCTCTCGATCATTTGCTTTCTATCTTGCATATTCCATGCAAAACATCAAATAATAAATGCAGAAATTAAAAAAAAACATGCACGTCACTGTGATCTCGAGTGTGTATGGAGAAATGGATCTAAAACTCAATGATCGATCAAAGCACTCAGTATAGTGATACGAAAGTTTCTGATCAAAACTAACCTCAACAGCAGCCATGGAAGATTGATGTAGGAACTAGGAACAGAGATGTTTACTGTGAGGTATTAGTAAGAGAGGAAGAATAAGAGCAAATGGTGATGGATGGAAATGCTTTGAGGGGTTCTTGGACTATTTATACCAAGTGTTGAAGTATCTCTGGACTTTTCTAATAAAAAATAAAAATAAATATACCTTCTGTACTGTATATAAAAATGATTTATATTTTGTTCGAATATTTCTACTAAAGTTCCCGGATATTTTATATTTTGTTTGAATAAATAAAGTTAATTAATATGAGATCGGTTAAGGAAGTTTGTTCGAATATTTCTATTCCTTGTTGGTTTCGTAGAGAATAAAAAAATTAATATCACATAGATAGCTTGATCATACATAAAACGCACTTCAAAAAAATAACAATAAAAGTTTGGATATATACTTGGCCCGTAAATAATTCAAATTAGTTCATAGTTAGAAACAGTTTCAGTATTTTTTTAGATTGCATCTGTGAACACAGTCAGTTCAATTTATTTGATATAATTAAGTTTTGATCAATTTAGTGCCTCCTCGACGTTGGAGATGAATAGAACCCGGATATTTTTCTTTCATTTCAGAGTATTTTCCTTGGATAAAAGTAAAATGAATTGTTATATATAAAGCGAGCCATTATTGTGTTTTTGCGTTAACATTTTTTTGTGCATTAACATTCAGTTTTTACTTGTTTATATATAATGTTCTTTTGGTTTGAATTTTTTTCTTTTATTTAGATTTTGCTGCTATTACCCAGCTATTTTCATGCGAATGGGTGGAAGCTGTTCTACCGAACAGAAAATATTTCTTTAAGTTAACATATACCTTTCAATATAATTAGCAAAAATAGACAATAAAATTATGAATGATAGCCAATTGAATCGTTCCTTCTTTACCCAAAAGAAATAGATTATATTGATAACAGACTTGTTTGAACAACTCTGAAAATCGGTTAGAAAATAGTGTATAAAAGAAATGTTATTTACATGTTGGATATATCAAACTCTGGTACAATTTAAATACAGATATATAGTCCATTAAGTGAATTGGAATTTAACCATCCAGTTTTATTATTAAGGGATCCTTTCATGGATCAAAAATTTAGCAGTTATTAATACTTAATTCGTAATCAAATAAATTCTCAAGGTACTCAAATATTATACACAATCAGACAAGATCCAAGTATTAAAAAAAACTTACATAATTCTAGTTTTTAATTTGAATAATCATTATATCAATTTTCTCAGATGCAAAATGAATATGCATTTCTACTATTCCTTTCCCTTGGAAAATCAATCGGAATTTTGATGTGATATTTCCACTCAGCAAAGATGACAGATGCAATTGTCCGAAAGTGGCAGCTCATCTTTCATTCTTTCCTCCGAACCCCATTATTTCAAATTTTTACGATTCCCAAGATACTATTTTGCCACATGGCTGCTTTTTATTGGTTTATCGAGTAGGCCTTGCCGACCTGGAAAGCTACGCGTGTGGGACCCACCCCAAGTCCGTCCATTTTCCTCAGTCTAAATCATCTGCAATTACTCGTAACTACACCATTTAATTTATAACCTTTCCTATTAATCCGATGCTTAATTGTTATGAAACGACAAAAAAAAATCCCTTGTCAGGAATAACAATCTCAATCAACCAAAAATTCGTAATTGATGTGTCTTATTATAATTTTCCAATTTACTAGTTTGATGCTTTACGAAGGAGGGGATGGGAAAAAAATAGCAAACTTTGTTAGTTTTCGGATTGCACAGGCGACTGAACGAATATCTCCATCTAAGAGGTCGGTGCTAGTGGTCCCCACAGGATAGAGAGATATGACGTGGCAGTAAGACATCCGCGTGGGTGACAGCCCACTATGGGCCCTACTTTGCTCAGAGTCCACGTGGTTCGTCATAACAAATAAAACTGTGGCCCACTTGCAAGCGACCGGACAAACAACGCACTGCGTAAATTGGACAGCATATGTTACTCCTCTCCAATTTGTACCGTAGAAGTTCCCTGCGTATCAGTCACCGTCTGTTCGGCGAATGAAGATACTAAGTCCGGATAAGAAAATATTAGCCTTAAAGATGCAATTATTTTTCTTAAAAAATAGTAAAACTTGAAATTTTATAGAAGTTATTACATAAACTAGCAACGAGGATACGCTACCGTTGTGTCTTTATTATATAGTCTCGAAAGAAAACTTAGTCTTATTGCATTTGAGAAACAAATTAAATGAATAAATTATAACTGAATAAATAAACTTTATTTTCTTATTACATAAACACAACAAATATTCACAATTGACATTCCTGCAATTAATTAATCACAATATATCAATTAATAATCAGAAGATATATCATGTTATACCTCATAATTGATAGTATAGTATGCGATGGCAAAATATAAAATTTTAATATAAAATTGTTATATATGAGAACTAACTTCTAAATTGTTTTCAAATCATATGACTTGATTACATCCTGTTATGTAGTTAATTAATTAGTATTATTATGATCACCATTAAAACACCGAGTCAATGAGATTTGTCCATTTAAACCAACTTTCTCATTTCATTTAGTTCTCAATTACAAGAAAAATATATACTAAATCAAAATTGAATCCTCCTCCTAGTTTCCCCCACAATCAGAATAAATCATTTTTGTATTATTATTCGAAAATTGAAGGAGTCATCCTATATGACGTTATAAAAATTATGTAAGTTCATTTAATTACATTCATACTGATTGCTAGACCAACATATTTTTTGTTATTTTCTTTTATCAAAATAAATCACATGAAAATTATATGATGCACTATATTAGCTTAAAAAATTATGTCTTCCTTAGCACATCATGAATCTTTTTACAATGTTCACTAGTAATCTATTTGTGATAACAATATCCTTCGTATCAATAAATGAAAATATGAGTGCAGGATATTGTGAAAATTATCATGACATTTAGATGCGCTCTTTTTTCTTGTATGCTTTAAAATCTATCTCGCGTCTTTTTCTAATGAATTTTATTTAGTTATCACCATATAATTTTCATTTTTTGTAGCAGTTTCTTAGAGTTAGTATATATAATTCTATGCACTTTGAAAATAGTTGCTCACTACTAATAGTAGAAAAGAAATAATATGATGCCACTACATCTTTTATTATATTTCTATTAAATTAGATAAAAAATATATAAATCATTAATTATTTTTATTGAGTTTGAACTTACAAGATATTTCTTATAAAAGCCCCTAGTAAGGAAATACATGCAACTTTCTTTTGCACTTGAGAGTGATGTTGTGGACACAATCTGGAGAACTGTAACATTGCATATTTGGATCAACTCCTACTTCCTAATAAAGCTTCATATGGGGCCCCACCGTTGGAACGAATGCAATGAAGCTTAGTACCTCACGACTCAGCTCCTTCGTCCACAAGCTGATTTGCAGTTTTTAATGAAAATAATTATTAGTAAATTGATATTGTTAAAAATAAGAGTGAAAACCGTAAAATTTCAAATATACGAATGGCAACGCGCCACTGGTAGTGGCATATGACGAAACGCGCCACCGGCGAGCAGCGCGTTTCAAAAAAATAATGAAACGCGCCACTCGCCAGCGCGCGTTTCGTCCATACCATACCAGCAATGACTCCATCTCAAGATATATAAGAAGGAAACGCGCCACCGCGCAGTTCGTAAAAAAAAAAAAAAAAAAAAAAAAAAAAAAAAATGGAAACGCGCCACCGGCAGTGGCGCGTTTCGTAAAAAAAAAAAAAAAAAAAAATGAGCGCGCATCGCTAGTGGCTGCGTTCTTTCTTCGTATTTTTGAACTTACCCGTTTCTCACTCTTATTTTTAATAATATTAATTTACTAATAATTATTTTCGTTAAAAACTGGCTGATTTGGCTTATGAAAATGGGTCCCACCGACACGTCGGCCTGTTTGCTTTATTCGGTCCCAAGTACATGTCATTGATGAATTATTTAAACACCTCGGTTTGAGAGCTTATTTGAGCCTTTAAAATAATAGATTCCTATGTACGTTAATACCAGTTTGTCTAACGGAGCTAATGTTAATTTCATAAAAGGTTAAATACAAATCTGATATTGGTAAGAGTTTTAGCAGAGCATGCCAGTGTCGTATAATAATAATAACAATTAATGAAGCGACTTCTACTATTCTACTACCAACATTGGGTTTTCACTTTTCATTTTTTTTTCAAAGTGTTGGTAGTATTAAAATTAAAAGTTTATGCATTTCCCAGAGTTACCTAATCTTCATGTTCCGCTCTGCTATATTTGTCAATTTGACAGAAAGTACCCCTCCCCCCCCCCCCAAAAAAAAAAAAAAAAAAAAAAAGTCTAGAAAGTTTGATAACGAATCGAACACCGAAATCAATAAATTAATTAGCAACAATTTAACTTTCTGTTTCTTTCTTCTTCTTTTTCTTTGAGATTGCCCAACCTAACAGCACATAGATCTAAGTGTAACAGTTAAACCACACATAACAGATCCAATAACAGTGAAAGTCACCAGGGTGCAGCAGCGGCTTAGCGCACAGTAAGTTGAAGGAATTCCCATCCCGCGCAACACCGCACAACGTCAGATTGCGTCGAGATTTGTGTTGACTCCATAATTTCACTCTCAAAACCCTCCGAATATTTGAGCGGTAAGGCTATGCAGTTCCGTCCTGGACCTGCACAGAAGATGATAAGTTGAAGGGGTCCACATCTGAAAATTTATGGCTGGCTAGAATCTTAGTGTCATTAGAACGGTAAATGAATCCAATTTGATTGAACTAATTAGTATTTGAGTTTAATTTAAAATAGACACAATTTCAAATTAAAATAAAAGTTTGAAATTTGATTTGTTTAAATTTGAATTAGTTTGATTTGATTCGCAATAGTTTGAAATTGAGTTAGAAATTGAATGTGTGGTTTTTGATATTAGAACGTGTTTTTTCCTACTAATGTTGGATCTTCCATTCTGCAATTTATGTCTGATTTTTAATTTATGGGTTCGATTTCTTCGCCGTTCCAAATCATGCATATGTTAGAATTTTTTTGAAGTCTCGAAAATTTTGCCCCAATTAGTTAAAGGTTTGTGTTACTAGATAGAACTATAATTCATCAATAGAGACTTAGAATTTAAATATTTTCTCAGATTTTGAATGATCCAAACATCATCAAAATTTCAACTCTATTAGTTGGCGAATAAGTTTTGATTGAACTATTCAAAATATATGTTTGATTCGTATCCACTTCAAATAGAACTGATTTTAATTTAAAATAATTTGAAATTGAAATCGAACATGCACGAACTACGAATTTTTCTTTACTAATTCCAAACGGTTCAATTTAGTATAAACGACTCAAATTTTATTATATGGGTGTTTTTATTTTTATTTTAATGATCCTCATTAATTAGCAAGCTGTCATTGCTAAGTGCTAACTATGGCAGCCGGTATGAGTTCTAAAACGAAACGAAATGGCGCCAAAAATATAACATTTTTCGTTTTTTCATATAATAGACCAGACGCGTCTCAGAACTTAATATTTATAAAAATAATTCATTCAAATAAAAAACTACAATATTGAGTTAATTAAAACGTTGCTTATGTGTCATAATACAACACCGTCGTCCTTTTTTTTTCATTTTATGTGCAAGAATAATTTCTTTTTTTATTAATTTGAATTCACAAAAGTTAGAATTTTTCTTATTTCATTCGAATCAGATGAATCAAGATCGTGTACCTATCACAATTTTCTTACCAACAAATAGGCATCACATTATCACAATAATCCCAACATTTATTACTGGCTATTGAAAAACCTCTCAAACCGGTGGTCTAATTTCCTAACTAGCTCTGATAACCACAAGTCATATCCACTTAATTTTCTTTTTGTATGACAGCTAAAACTTCTGATCAAGAAAGGAAACAAGAGAAAGCCAGCAGCTTGGACATCCTTTATCATAATAAATTATAGATATCTTATTGGAGCACATCCTCGGAAAAAATAAAGATTTTTTTCCTTTTTAGGGAAAAGAATTGTAAATTATAAGGTAGTCCCCACATATGCAATATCTGACAAGGCGACATGGCCGAAAGTTCATGACACCCTTGAAAGATAATTGCTCCCCATTCATAGCTCCATTAAATTTGGGAATTGAGATCATATGCATCCGGTAATCTTCATTCCTTTTTAATGTTCCCGAGGTTGTCCCAGATATGAATTTGGTCTTATTGCGATGATTATATTAGGTGTATTTGAGTTTAGCCCAACATATTAAGGGCCGAATTTATCATCCTAGTAGCATCTATTAAGTTCTTTAAATTCTAAAACATAAATAAATTAAGTTTTCAAACTTTTTAAGCATATCATATCATCACTTTTCTCCATAATTAATTTTATATAAATTTGTTCACCTTCTTGAATCCAAGGGTTCATATAAAATATTTTTCTCCTCATTTAAAATAATATATGTAATGTATTTAAGGAGAAATTTAACTCTTAAAATGATCCAACATTTTTATATGATCATTTATAAATTATTATGTATTTACTTATATTATATATTAGTATAATAATTATTATTATAATTCTCATTTTTTTACTTTGCATTTAAAAAAAATACGTCTAATTTTTTTATATGAAAATTTATTATTTGGAATTTTATTTTATTAATTATTTATTTAAAAACTATATTATCGGGGCGAAACCCGAGTTAATCCCTAGTATTGATAATTAACCTGAGGAAAAAGTAATAAGACAATCGCTCCAAAAAGTGTGAATCCCTAAATTCGCTAAGCATCCAAACAAACTTTTAAATTATAAAAATGATTTGATATTTTAAGTGATAGTTAACTAAAATGATTTCTAAAAAAATATTGATACAAACTTTTATAAACACCATTTAAAATTCAAGAATTAAACTCTCATCTTTCAATCAGAGAATTTTTTTTAAAACATATTCATAATTTCATATAATTTAATTTACTAAATACTGCCGATTAAAGCATTTGAAAATTTGAGTATAAAATATGCTTCCAGCGGTGGTTAAAGCTATTGCCGTAATTTTTTAAGCATAAGACTAACAACAAATTAAGTGCTTGTCTTTATACTCATATACGATGTGAACATTAATTTTTAAACTCATGATCTTCAGTACAAAAGATACGTGCCGATGTCAAATGTATGTTGTTTGTGCTTTCAAGAAGAGAGTTAATAATCTATTTATCAAATGCAAAATAACAAGAGAAATCAGGGAATATATATATAGAGAGAGAGGGAGAGTTGGGTTATGGTGTTATATATAGTACGGATCGGTTCTTCGTTTTTAAAGTTCAAATGATCAATCTAATCATACAAAATGATTTCAATATAAATATCTAGACGTAGACCAAATTTTATATTATTTAAGATAGTTAGAAAATCATTTTTTTTGAATGACTCATAATAATAAAATCAAGTGATTTTCTAACTATTTTAAAAAATAGTAAAAAATTCTAAAAATATATAAAATTTAGTCTACATTTAGATATTCATATGAAAATCATTTTGTACGCTTGGATCTATCATTTAAACTTTGAAAGCGAAAAACCGATCTATAACACGGAGGTGATATTTCCTAACCGATCTCTCTCTATATATATGAAAAGAATGCAACTGAGACAACGGAATCCACCTTCAAAGTACAAGAGGGGGATTTTCAGATGGTAATTGATCAAAATGAAAGTTTACAGTGGAGAAGCAAAGCATGGAGGTTATTACTTGTTTTATTATTTGGAGAGAAAGATGCAATCGAGCTTTTAAGGATAAAAAAAAGAATAGTATGATTTTAATAAAAGAAATCTTAGAGGAATGAATGAGTAGTACATTCAAAAGATGAAGATAGAAATAACTGAAATAGATTAGATAGATTAAATAGATATGTTGATGTTTATCTTAATTTTTCTTTTTTCTTTTCTCTTTTATTATGTTTTCTAAAGTTTTTAATTTGAGGAACACACACTTGTGATTCATGTTAATAAAAATTTGAAAGTTGAGATCTTCATTTTTTTTATATTAAAAAACAAAATAGGTGCAATTATTTAATTTTTGTTTTTAAAGAGAAAAAACTGAAATATATTAGATAGATTAAATAGATATGTTGATGTTTATCTTAAAATGTCTTTTCTCTTTTTCTCTTATTATGTTTTGTAACAGTTTTTAATTTGAGGATCACACACTTGTGATTCATGTTAATGAAAATTTGAAAGTTGAGATCTTCATTTTTTTAATAAATACAAAAGATAGGTGCAATTATTTAATTTTCTTTTTAAAAGCACATGCCACCATAGATTTATTATCGTGGTGCTTGTTTTCAACAACTTGACATCTAAGGGGAGAAATTATCTGTCCTTTAAGCAAAACGCCAAAAAACTTGTACCTAAAGAAGAAAAATTAATGAGATATGGCCGGTACCTAGTTGGATTATGACCACCTGTAGAATTAGTAAAACTAAGATGGTATTAATTAAGATCATTTCAAGTCAAGTGATAATTGTTTGGTAGGATCAAATACTAATTACAAGAACAAAAAATTCGACTAAAATAAAATTATATAAAAGTGTGAATTATAACTTAATCAAAGTATGAACTAGAAGATAAAGAATCGTAAATACAAGTAAAAGAGATAAAATACTAATTGCTATAAAAAAATTAGTGTAAAATAATCAATCCGTAATTTTTAGAAAGTCTTACAATTTATAACTAATTAAGAGATAGAACTACTTAACAAGAATGTAAGTGCTAAAAATAAAGAAGATGGGATTTTAATGGACTTCGGTATATAATATCTACGTCTCTCGGGTCTTACTTCAACTAAGGAAGTGTCTATACATTGATCACAAAAAGTATTTACAATGAAGCTTTATCTTCCTTACAAGACAAATATAAAAAAACTAAAAATTATAAAAGAACAAACAATAATTGACCACCTAAGATTGAGAAAAATGAGCAACAAGCTCCGAACAAAGTGAACACACGCTCAATGATATGAGGAGCACAAAAACTCAGATGACACTAAGTCTTCTACTAAAAATTTTGTTAGATTTAATAACTTAAATTTTTTATTGTAATTGAAAGAAAAGAACTAAAGTGCTATTGTGGCCTGTTTAATCGCTTAGAAATACTTAAGATTGTGAGAGTTTAATTTGTTTATCACTTTTAAAATAATCCTCTTATATAGAGCACCAGACAGTTAGTTAGGTAATTTTACATAGTAAGACGTTATCAACGAATCTCAAGCTTTTAAAAAACATCATTTTAACCGTTTAAACTCCGTTTTAACTTCATCAAAAATTTTAATGTTAAGTAAAAAACTTCGTTTAAACCGTTAAAACCGTTAAAAGCCGTTAAATAACCCCGTTTAAACTGTTTTAACTCGAAATTATTGCCTTACAGTTAAATCCGTTAAACCATTTTTTAAAACCTTGACGAATCTAAATCATTATTACACTTAAATATTAATTATAATTCTAAGCTGTCAAGTATATCCTTATCAGCCCACAAGAAACTTTAAAAATCATTATAACAGCTTGTAAATAAGAGACAAGTCATTAGAACAGTTTGCTATAACGTTATAACATTTGACTATAATGTTATAATGTTTTGACTGCGTTGACTAATCATTTTCTGAGATTTGACAAGTTTGCCTAACTGCAGAGGCGTTATAACGATTGAGTCAATCGTCATAACGGCTCAAGTCGTTAAATAATGATGGCATCTAATAATTTTGAGAAGCTTTCTAGCTTTAGAAAATTTTAAAATAGAGAATGATGTCATGCATTTATATACATATTTTGACACTTAATTGTGCCTAAAAATAGATAAAACTCCGATCTCATGTTTTAATTTATTGTATATGCATGTTTTTTTTTAGATTTGATTCTGCTCTGGCTCTGTTGCTTATTTCAGGGATATCAAGCCAAAAAGCTACGGAATTGGGTCTTGGACTGAGCTTCAACGCCAACCGACGGACCACATGACTAACTTAAGTCGTCTACCGCATCTACATAGATCATAGATGCATACGGGTCGTATGAGCTCTATCCGGCAAATATCTCCAAAGATAGCAACGATTAAATGTCGCGATTCCCTTCTAATTTGGTCGATCCCCACCTCTCTAAATTCGTCAGCATCCTAGGGTTTATGAAGCTCTATTTTGGCCACCATATCCACGTCTCCTTCATCTCTTCCACTCCGTCTTCACAAACCCTAGCCATCGGCCAATCTCAAAGGCGGTCCGAGATATCGGAGGCCCGGAGTCCCATGGGGAGGCAAAGATCGAAGCAGAAGACTGACACATGACAGTATCTAGAGTTTGATTATCTCTTTTTGTTGTATTCTCTGTTGTTTAGATATATTCTATAGATGTCTTTTGCCTTAACTCTCTGTATCTTTACTGTATTTTTATATGCCGCAATGAGCGGCTAAGTAGTTTAGTTTTTAGGGATCTAGGATGTAAAACTTAGATCATGAATATTTATTAAAGATGGTTTTGAATCAATTATTGTGATTGTTATGCCGTGTACTATTATCAATTACTTGTCTGATCTGCTTGTCCAACTATTAGGATTAGGTCTCGAGCCAAGACCATGCTCTTGTACCGTGCAAGGTTTGATAGTTTGTTAAAATGTTCTTTCTAAGTATAGTAAGTAGATCGAGACATGAAAGGATAGATCAGGTTGTACCCGAAAGGTTGAATCTCTGGCTCGATCGAGAGATCTGAGCGTGCCTATATGAAATCATGCACTCAATCTAAGTAATCTAAGCCAAGAAGCGACAGCTGAGGTGTAAGTGAACTTAGGAATTATGTCCGACCATACGCTAACTAACGGACCAAGAAGCGACAACTGAGGTGTAAGTGAACTTAGGAATTATGTCTAACCATGCTAACTAACGGACCAAGAAGCGACAAGTGAGGTTTGTTGACTAGGTAGTGGCCGGTTAGGATTCGCGCAACCAGAGAAGAAATCAATCTTTAGGAATAACCATGACTTGTCTGTGTCCATACGGGTCGTATGGTCCAGATCCGAGTGGAACTAACATGTATCCCTAAGAACTATTATCTTATAAAAATAAAAACACAAAAAGATTTAGTTATCATTTTCTGTTTAATCTGTTTCTTATTTGTCATCAAAAAATCATAACAACCCCCTCCCTTTTTATTTATTTGTGCATCTAGAGACCCGAGCAATGTAAACTCAGTAGTTACCTCCTTCCCTGCGGATCGACCCCTTATTATTCCAATGTAGACTGTACGCTTGCGGTCGAACCAAGTAGCGTAAGAGGCAATATAAATTTAAAAGTTGATACAGCCCCGTGCATGTATTAGAGAACTGAAACAGTTATAACGTTAAACTATGATAGAAAGTTTTTTCTTACAAATTGTGATCCTTTGTTCAATTCTCCTTAAAATCCTGCAAAAATATCTCAAAAAAAATTATAAAATTCAAATATATTTTGTAAAATAACAAAACAAAAAAAATTATTTAGTACAACAACACCAAAATTCATATCACCGTTCTAAAGATATTCTTACCCCTTTAAATAACACTAAAATCAATCGGGGAGGATCATTGACGAAGACTATTTTAACAATCATGACAATAATTGTTTTACTAAAAAAAAAAAAAATTAAAATTAAGAAAAAAATTATTGTTATATTTCTTTGTTTATAGATCAATAGTGTTTCAAATTTCATATAATTTCATTGTTGTTTGATAGTCTATCAAACATCATTAAAATTATATAATTTTTTATGATACAAATGGACTATCAATAATACTAAAATTGTATGAAGTTTGAAATACCGTTAATCTCTAAATTCAAGAATGTATTTACAAAAAAAAGAATTAAATTTTAAGATTTTTTTATATTTATTTAAAAATAATTATCAAAATTATTAAGATAACCATTGTCAAGGATCACCAGATCTATATAACTGTCATTTTTGAAACACGAGAATAAAGAATTACTTTCGAACAAAATTGAAAAACAAATAATTTAAAAATAAAAAATGTACATCATACTGTACCCCAAAAATTGTTTTACAAAAGTAACATATTGTGGGGACCACCTCGACTGGATTTAATGATAGCTTCATGGAATGATGGAGTAGCAATGACAATTATTTCTGTTTTATATTATGATAGTGTTTGGTCTTTTGGAGAGTGACGGCCATTAACGCTGCAAATCAACTTTTCATGGAAGTAGAATAATGGCAAGCTATGCCACTGGATTTTACTTTGAATATTTTCCAAGCTTCAATCGATGATTTTGTCAAGCAATGTTTGAGTAGTTGAACTACGAAGCCATCCTGTCTATATCACCTTTTAAAAGATGAAATTCTCTACTTCTCTTGGCTGGGGATGATTACCTTTCCTATTTTTTTTTTCTTTTCAAATTTGGCCAAGTTGGAGCGATTTTAAGGACGAATTGCATTAGTAAAACGTATAACTTTTGAGTTGGATATTTGATAAAAAAAAAACTTTTGAGTTGGATAAAAATCATCTTCGTATATATAAATCTATCGGATAAATTGCTGATTTTTCTTAATTGACCAAAACGATATCTGATATTGATTTTTTATTATCAAATAAAAATATTTTGTCCTAACTCAATTATTAATATTTCATCAATTGAACAACATAGTAACATAAACTTCTTTTGCCGTCAACCGTCGTATGTTTTTTTTAATAGTAAGTTGGTAACATATGCACCTTTTTCTCTTGGTCTTGGGTAACATAATATTACTGACAGGACGTTGGGGCTTTCGGCGGAAATAATTATGGTTGTCTCCAGAAAAATAACTATTTAAAAAAAAAGATTATTACCCAAGCATATATTATTTTTTTATCGGACTTGAACACGTCCTTTCGATAAATAATGATGAAATCTCTTATCATCGTACTAAATCTGTCATTAAAAAATTGATTATCTAACTTTAGGGAAAAAAGAGAGCAAGTGTTGTACACAAGATAATACATTTTTAATTTTTAGTCAAGTTGTACAATTTATGATTTGTTCAGATGACTTAAAAATCACCTGTTTGATCTTGCTTCTTTCTTAATAATAAGTTTTATTAAATTAATATTATTAAAAATAAGAGTGAGAAACATAAATTTTCAAATATATGAATGGCGGCGCGTCACTGGCAGCGGCGCGTTTCATTATTTTTATGAAACGCGTCAATGGCAGTGGCGCGTTTGCTTCTTATATATACAAAACGCGCAGCACCTCGCAGCGCCTCTCCATCTCACTTGCGCGGGGTTTGAACGAAACGCGCCACTGCCAGTGGCGCGCTGCCATTCGTATATTTGAAATTTTATATTTCTCACTCTTATTTTTAATAATATTAATTTAATAAAACTTATTATTACTAAAAACTGTCTTTTTCTTATTAACTTGATCAGATGACTCTTTTTCATGCTCTTTTACGTAAGGTAGATGTATCTGATGCTCGAGGTACAAATGAATTCCATATTTATAAAGAGTATTAATTTTTTAAATTTTTAGTTGTGTCATATTATTCATGTTTTTCGCCGTTGATTTTGTTATTTTCTTCATTTATCTTAATCAAATGGTTCATATTATTATTATTTTTTCATTTAAAGAGATGATATGATGTCTCTAAGATAAAATTCAAATATTAAAGTAATATAACTCTTTATATTCTTTTTAATGAATTATTATATAGTTATTATAATAGTTATCATTAAATATAATTTTTAGCATTTTCAAAAAAATATTTATGTACAAAAAATTTCTAAAAAAGTTATTTTGCAGAAAAGTTTTATTTTAAATATTTAATTATTTATATATACTAAAAAAATGAAACCGATGAACCGCTAGTTACAATAATGAACCCTTTTTGGTTTGGGATAATTTCCGTATGGCTTATCACGCTTGTATTCATCGATCAGATTTATGTTTTCCAACATTTTTATTTATTCGTACAGAAAAAAGTTTTCTGGCTACAATGTTGAGAAAATGTGTTTTATAAAATTATATATTTTTTGTTGGATATTTCTGTTCAATGTTTCAATTCTATTTGCTGCAAAAAAAAAAAAATGGGCGATTCTATAATCAGGCAAACTATACCTCTTACATACTTCCATTATCCACTTAAGTTTTCATTGCCTCTCTGTTAATTGGATGTTTGTATGTTTCTCATTTGTACTGGTGCCTCTAACCTCTAGACGAGAGCATAAACTGCGCAAAAGCATACTACAAAAGAGAGGCAACAAGAAGGCATTGACAAACAAGCAGGCACCATTACATCTTATCAAGCTGTCCAGCCCTTGTAGCCCATATTACTTCCATGTATGAACAACTGCCATCATATACCCCACTTCCCACAAGGCCACAACATAATTCCATCACGAATACTGGTAGTAGCCTAATATGGCCCATTTTAAATGCATCGCATCCACTTTTTAATTTCCGCAGTGTAACTGTCTAAGCCGTCTTTCTGCGCGATGTTACGTAAAAATCTTGTAGTAGAAATGCTTATTTTGTATATTATTATTTTTTTGAATTCAAATAACAAAATTTTGAATAATAATTCATTTAAGTTGAATAGTAAAATACTATACAGAATAAGTTGAATAAATTAAGTTGTTATTGTGAGTAATAAGATGATATCGATTTATGGTCTCAGTTATGTATCTCTATATCCGCTCCTTTATTGAAATGTCCGGGTATAAAATATCACTATTGTCTTAGTGTGTTATTACAATTTTACGAAGAACTACTGGTTTGAACCCATAGAATATTTAAAAATATATGTTTCATGCTATATTGTTAATGGTTTTGACTTGCATGCATGGGCAGATGCAGGATTTTAGTCAGGGGGGCAAATATCGGATTGTAATAGCTTATCGGGTTTAAATCCATTAACTAATCGGGTACTAAATAAAAAAATAATAATATAATATATATTCTTACCTAATAAAAAATTTATTAGAATAATAACATTTTATATATTAAAAATAACAATAAAATAAAGCTCAAAGTAATAGATAATCAAATTGATGAAGAAAATTTTCGTCTATAAAACTTTATATTTTGATATCTTTGCATAATTATTTCATTATACATGATATTAAATATTTTTTTCTCAATAAAATTAATCAGACAACCAGGGGGGCAAAAAAAATTTCCGGGGCAAACTACCGAAAGTATTACCGAAAAGCACTGTTTTTCAAAATCCAGGCGGGCCGCTGCCCCCCTGGGCTAGTGCACATCCGCCACTGCTTGCATGTCATTTTAAACGTTTTTTACTTGCATGTCATATTAAAAAAAAATGTGCATGACTCACAGATTTTTTTTAGTAAATAAAAAATAAAATAGTATGATTGGATTTTTTTTTTAACCATGTCTAGACCCGAGTTTGAAACTCGGGTCCAGCTCCCTAGCCCGAGTTTGAAACTCGGGTCCGATGTTTTTTCTTCTATTTGTTAGTTATTATTTTTAATAGGTTTTAATAGATTATTTAGTTTGTTTATTATGTTTAAATATTTATTTTTTAATTTAACTTATTTTTATGGATTTTAATAGATTTTAATAGTTTTTTTTTCAATTTAGCTTATTTTAGAATATTTATTTAATTATCTTGTTATGTATAATTATATAATTAAAGTCATTAAGGGATCAAATTTATTTTTTAATAAGTTTTATTAGTTTGTTTATTATATTTAAAATATTATTATTTTTAGTTTAGTTTATTTTTAAATATTTATCTAATCATTTTGTTATGCAAAATAATAATAAAAGTCATAATGTTATAATAATTAAAATATAATTTTGAAAATATTAACACTGAGTACATTAGTCCATATTATCAGTACAACATAAACGACTTTACACAACACCCAAACCAATGATCCAAAAATTAAAATTAAAAAACTGAAATATCATGGATTATCTACACTTTTTCATATATTCATATATAATAAGAGAGGTGAGAGAGACAGAGAGAGAAATAAGAAATAAAGAAGAGAGAGAGAATAAATAAAAATCAAAATTCGACCATCTCAACTTCAAACGGCCATAACCTTTGATAGAAAACTCCGATTGAGGCGTGCTACGCGGTCACGGAAAGTTTACGACGAGATCTACAGGGTCAACGACTATAACTTGTACTGTCATTTTTGGGGCAAAAAAACATCGTCTTCAAACTCAAAAACGCATTTGAAGTTTTAAATTATATTGTTTCATTTCTTTCTTTATATTTTTTTCATAATAATTATATTTTTTTTATAGTATTATATGAGCATAATGTATGTATGTATTATTGAATAAATATTTTTTATTATTGGATGCATAATTATATTTTTTAGTTATTGAATGAGTGAATAATATACAATAACATATGTTCTTATCTAATCAATTTGTCTCTATTCATTGTTGACTCCATATATCAATCTGACTTCATAAAGAACGTTATAACTAATTTTTCTAAAAATTAAAATTATCTTTAATAACGGTTATTAATTAAAAACCGTTGTTATATTAATAATTGAATTAAATTTAAAAATAAATATTTAAACATAATAAACAAACTAAATAAACTATTAAAACCTATTAAAAATAATAACTAAACAAACAGAAGAAAAAAAAATACTGGATCCGAGTATCAAACTCGGGCCAAGGAGCTGTCCCGAGTTTGAAACTCGAGTCTGACTAGGGTTCGAAAAAAAATCAATCATACTATTTTCATTTATTATTTTTTTTATTTACTAAAAAAAATCTGCATGACTCAAGTTAGCCTACTCTGACACGCACTTGCATGACTATTAATTTGCTGCACAGAGTCTGGAAACATATACAAGGACATTAGATCAAGGTTAAGACTCAGGGTCTGTTCAGCAAAAGAGTAGAATAGAGAAAAAGTCAAAAAAAAAAAACTGACTTTTATTCTTTACAATTTCAATCATATTCGATAAATTTGAAATAGTGAAAAATTAAATTTGAACCTTTTTCAACACTTGTAAAAGCTACTATTTCATAATTTCACCTCCCTCATGGAATATTGAGTTGGAATAAAGAGGGACTAAAATGCAAAAGATGAAATGTGACTGTATATTTTCGTTGTTATTTTACTTTCCGTTGCTACTACATATTTTTTTTTCTTGTTCAGCTACTATACCAACATAATTCCACATTTTTCCTCTATTCCATTCTTACCGAACAAGCCCTCATGGTTAAAGACAAAGGAATCAGGGTTTACTAGGACAGATCAAATAACAGTAATTAAAATTTTCAGTACATAATTAATTCCAAGATAGAGATGATAAACCGTGCAAAGAGATGATTTTTATGTAGAAAGCATGTGATTCAAGTCCTGCCTGACAACAAATATAATTTCTTTTGAAAGCTCAAACATTGGTAGTCTTTACAGTAGTTCTGTCGCAAAAAGGCACGAAGTGTGCAAATATTCTCAATTTGACACCAGCAAACTTACTTTTGCTACATCTGCTACCTTAATTTTAATTAAAACATGATTGAATCAACTAATTAACTAGGCATTGTCCATGTAAATCAATATTTATTACCTTTTTCAAATCTCTATGGTTGGCTCCAGTGTTTTGAGTTTTTACTGAGGGGGGCTGAAGCTGCACTTTGAGGCATATTTGACAGGTGTTAAATTCAGAATTTTGAAAAAGGCTCAAAGTGCTATGTCCAGGAAGATAAGGTATGATAGTTAAATTAGTAATTAGGAGGACACAGCACTATAGGCCTGGAAACCTAATTAATTACCAATTAGCAATTTACGGATAGAAAGTCAAAATCTATCCTTTAATTGGGCCGTATTTTCTTCTTAATTGCTCCAAATTTCCGGATAAAAGGCAAGACAGCGGCCCGGATGAAGCTACCAAAAATAATAAAATAAAATTAGAGGTCCAAATGAGTGGGCTGAAAGAAAAGAGAAAGTAGAACTAGGAAATTTGAGAATTAAATTGTCTTCATTCTTTGAGAACTTTTGAAATAATAATTTATATTTAAAATCAATTATTATAGACATTTTTTTATCTTTATCCTAGCGATGAAATCAGGTGCTCTTCAAATCCGTGAGCTGGAACCTGCTCTTAGACATCGGACGGTGAGAGTTGATTTTATTTTCTTCGAAATTCACACAGTTACTCTTCGAAGTTTTTGGACCGTATGATTTGAAAAATGGGGCCCTTGTTAGATCCCCAAAGAGCAACATATTTTCTTCCTTCATTTTTAGTGTATCTCATGCAATTTGAATTTATAGATTTTTCGCAGTTTAAAATTAAGGAGGCTGATAATAGTCCCCAAATTATTAAACCCAAAATTTATCCTCAAAGACTTTGACCAGATGTTTTGTCTAGTCTCTTTAACGAAAGGGTTTGAGCGTTTAATATCATCAGATTGTAATTTTAAACTATTTATAGTTGTGAAAAATATTATTTATATTAAACCAAAAAGTCATTAATAACCGTCATTATAATTTTTAAATAATATGTGAAAAGTTACTTCAGACTATTTTTAGTTATGTAAGATTTATTAAGACGGATTTTAGTAGTTATTATTATAGATTACAATATTCTTTTTTAGTACCGCGTAAAGTTCTATTTCTAAATATATAAAGTCAATTTAGCGTTTCAACAACATCATGAATCCATTATAAATCCAATTTGATCTTAACTCCACTGACTATTTGTATTAAAAAATACTATTTACATCAAAACAATAAGTCATTAGTATTTGCTATAAGTCAACATCAGTGTGAAGTTATTTATAGTTAATAATCTTCTTATTAATAGGAATCATATTGTATGTTATTGTTAAAATAAAATGATTCATTAAGCACCTTGTTCTAAACCATATTAGACTATTTATATATAATTATATGTTTATTATTAGTAAAATTATAATTATTTATATATGATTTTAGTATTCCTTCAAAAGGTAATTGTGTGCATTCTCGTCAATATTCATATCATAACTATTTAGACTAGATATTATGTTTATTCGTAATATCATAGTGATGAAATAATTATTAAATAAGCGGTTTAATTTATGACAATCGTATGGATGCGAAGAGACAAATTTGAATATTTGGCAACTGACTACAAAAAAAAAACTTTTAAGATACAAAAGTTGGCTTTTAAATCAAAATTGATTACCTGAAAGAATAAACAAAACTATACTTATTCTTAGTATAAACAAAATCATAGGCTTGAATAAGTTCCTCAAAATTTTATATCATTTAATGTTATCTCAAAATGATAGCACACCAAAACTTTTTGTAAGAAAAACTTAAATTTAACAAGGAAAACTTAAATTTAGAATTGCAAATAAAAAATTTCAACTTAGTTTCGGAGTAAGACCTTGAAATAAATGAAATCAATCTAGTTTAAGAATGTAATGATCGAAAACACACGAAACCTTTCATTAGACTTTGTTTCTCCAACTAGCATCATAAATTCTTGTGGATAGAAGGATTGATCATGCCAAATGAATGAGGCCCAAAGTGAAGTGGTGAAAAGTGTTGGAAGGAAAATATATGGAGTCAATAATATGTAAGTAAGAAAATAGGAGCCCTCCTAATCAGATAAAAGAATCAAAAAAAAATATTTTTTCTCTCTTTTGAAAATATCTTTTGGAGACAGAATTTCAAATAACAGTTTTTTTTTAAATCAATAGGGTGGTATCTAAGAGACTCGTCCAAAATTGGAAATTATTTTAACCGCTTGTGCTAAAAATGAAACCAATGGCTTGGGGATAGATTATGGGGATAAGCGCGTGGGGATTACAATAATTTTCCTAAAATTAATTAATGGTTCTTTCTAGACGTGTCTTCAACCAATCAATACTCATGTCGGAAAGTTTGATTGCTAGATGTCCAATAACAGCTTCCAAACTTACCTCCATATATTTTTTCTTTCATATTTGAAATGTTTTGAAATATTATCATTGAATTGTTAATATAATCATCATCAAGTCATCCCATCCAAAATATATGAACCACAATGAAAGAAAAAAGAACAGAAAACAGAGAAAGAACTTGACTTTCAAAAGAAAAAAACAGTGGTAAATATGTCGTTCTGACGTTGTGGCAATGACACGGAGAAGCATCAGAGCAATGGAACAGAGATGCAACAACCAACAGAGCAAAAGCTGTTGGACGTCTGAATCTGAACTTGACAATTGGCAGGACCGGGGGGATCTTCTTCAAATAGTTCCAATGGGGTAAGTACTGGTACTGCCCGATACCAGGTTGCAATGTTGCATCCATAAATTCCATGGAACAAAAAGGACAGCTACATTAATTGACCTTGGCCCGTACGGTCAGACAGATTATTGAAAAATATATGATTTGGGATCTACTGAGACGGATAGAAACCAAATTCCATGTTGCCGAGTTATGACGGTTACACTTGGAAAGTGTTATTCAGTGGCTAACATTTTGATTTTCGCCTTGATTATGCAAGAGACAAAACGGAGGTTTAAATTTGTTATTTTTCTCCGGCTATTTTTTTTTAAACGGAGTTGAATATCCGTCAGTTTTCACTGTATTTTTTTTAAAACTTCATATAAAAAATAAACTAAAACTTAACTACTTAACAATTACTAATATTAGGGGTGGATGCATAGTAATTAAGGGACAACTGCCCTTGAAAATTAATTTTGCTCCTCCTGAATTGTCTAATTAATTTTATTGAGAAAAAATATTTAACATCGTGCATAATGAAATAATTATGCAAAGATATCAAAATATAAAGTTCCGTAAATAAAAATTTTCTTCATCAACTTGATTATCTATTACTTTGAGCTTTATTTTGTTATTATTTTAATATTTTTTTATTAGATAATAATATATATTAAATTATTAAATTTTTTATTTAGTATCCGATTAGTTAATAAATTTGATCCCGATAAACTATTACAATCCGATAATTACCCCGATCAAAATTCTACATCCACCCCTAACTAATATCTCCCTAAACATACAAACAAAGAGAAACAAAATGCGACAAATAACATACAAGGAAGAGGTATTACAGTCATCCAAAATAAATCATATGAATCCTAAAACATAAGCTAACATGGAATCCTACTGCATCACCTCTCGATTATCCTCGAAATCGATTAAGACCTTCGATTGATACAGCGACCCTTTCTCATTTTTCAAACTTGTAAAGAGTGAAAATTAAGATAAAACATTAAAATAAAAGAAACTTACCGAGGGAATAGTTGTCCCTTGGAATATAATCAAATTCCTATGCTTCCAAAGCTGTCTATAATAAGTACGTATTAATTAATTCAGATTAGCTAAATAAGGTAAAATATTTTCATTCCAACCAAATAAAGTAAAATATTTTCTCAATAAACAGGATTCACAATTATCATTTTATTAATTTATTTCAAAAGTTAGTAACATGGAGCATCTCAATACTTCAAACTTAAACGTCTCACTTGATATTCTATCTAATACCATCAAGTTTTTAAACAATTTCCAACTACCGCAATTCAACTTAATAGAATTTTGATGAATTATGAAATGATATTAAAATAATATGAAATTTAAAACATAATTAATCTATAAGTTCGGATATATGTTTAGAAATATTTTTCTATTTCAAAAAATTGGTAGATATATTTTCGAATATAAATCTCATTGTCATATTATCCTCCACTTTACAAGTTTCCTAGTGCCCATCGAAATAATGGGAGACTTTATATTTCCTTTTATGTTCTTAGAAACGTAACAAGAACTTGACAAATAAAAAAAGATATAACACATTATAGATTTCTGAGCAAAAATTGTCAAAATTAACTAAAAATCTCTCTTTTTCATATTGCATGAATGTGGTCGATCCGCCACACAAAATGCTGCGCGTTTATACTCTCCATCACAATTAACAAGGAAGGGTTTTAGATTTCCTTCATAAATAAAAGTTACAGAAAAAGTTTCACCTTTAAACCCCTTTATAAAGTCGCTTAGTACTCTTTTAAACTCCCTTTAAAAAGTCGATTAGTATTGGACCCGACTGGAACCGAGGAATTATTTACTTAGTACTGGACTCGACTTTTAGGCAGCTAACAAGCCAAGCCAATTAGGCAGTTCGGGCATTTATTTCTAGTTTAATAAGCAAGCACATTGGTAAACGAAAATTTGTAGAATATTTTTCCTCATGATATTTACTCAACAAAAAATTTTCTTAAGAGAAAAAAATTGCTAAATTGTTTTATTTAATTACACACTTATCCTGTACAATACTATAACTTTTTTAAATTGTGAAGGTAATCTGCTTCTACATATAAATTAAGAAACGTATTATCACAACAAAATAAAATTCATAAAGCGTACCAAAAGGAACCTAACCCAAAATTAGTTTAAATAAATAATGGCACGATAGCCTAGTGACAAGCCCTATTACCTATTTTAAATAGGTCAGACGAAGTAACTGTCTCTTCTTTTTTTAAATAAGGGTGGGTATCACGAGTTATTTTGAAAATTTTGACAATAAATTTTTAAATAAATATTAAAAATTGAAAATAGAAATTTTTTATGAATATGTTGTTCCATTTATAGTTTGATGGTGATTCAAATTTTATTATTATTTAATATTTCATCAAGAACTATCAAAATTTTATATAATTATAACGGTTATAATTTGATGATTTTGATGAATTTTCAATCGATAATAAAATTGTATGAAATTTGAATAACCATCAATTTATAACTATAAAATTATATTCATAAAAAAATTCATATTTGAAAATCCATTATCAAAATTATCAAAAAAAATAATTATCAAGTGATGCCTAACGAAAATAACGAGCAACTGTCTCCAAGAGGAAGGCTTGCGTAATTATGACTCTTGGAGCACTAAAAATTTTTGACGACCGATAGCGTATTTTAATGCATCAGGTTAAATTTAATAATTAAAAAGTTCGGAAAGACTACAGTCACAGTTAGAGCTTAAATGAACCCATTTAATTGAAAAATACAAGACTCTCAGCTTCCCTTTCTTACTCCAAGTCCTTAATTAGAGGGTTTCAATGCTACTAAACTGCTTGCAACAAGACTTTATAAAATTAATTTTAATTTATATTTTGATATTTTATGCTCAAATTTTGAAACAATCATTTGATTTTTATTAATTTTGTTAGTAATGATATTCTTGTAAATTTTCATAAATTTTGAAATTCATTTTATACTAACAGTAAATGATAATAAAATGAATAAATATAATTAATCATAATCGATCAAAAAGCACTTAGTTTGAATACTAAGGTGCATTTCAGTGATTTCACCAAAGAATAAAATTAGCACAAAGCACCAAACAACTCTTAACCCAATATATAGATTATATACTATACTATACTACACTATACTATTATAGATCAAAGAGCTTGACCCCACATAATGATACAAAATTTTCAAACTTCTCAAATTAACTTTTTTCCAAAAGGACAAACTCCCTCTAAAACTACAAACTATTTTAATTTTTAAGGACATACACGTAAATTAGAGAAATGAGCTCGGTCAAACCCTGTTGAAAAACCAAAATTGCACATGCACTAAAGTACAGAAGTCTCTTGCAAGATTCACTACTATCTGATACTCTCCTCCAAGTCAAACTTTTTCACCAAAGAAGCGAAACTTCATTTCACATCGAAACAACATACTAATATATATTACAAAACGACACATCACATCGCATTGATCTCAAAAGAAGGAAAATCCCAAAACAAAGCAGAAGGAGATCGAATTAAAGCTAGGCGCTATATCCAGAAAACAACACAACCCCACATGCAAACACACATCCAATCCATCTACTCATTACTCTATTTTGATATTCATCTACTTTCTTTTCAGCTTTCATGATTTTATCTCATCTCAAGCGATGCAACTCAGGCCCAGACATCCAGTAAACAAGCTCCTGAGCAAATTCTGAAAGAAGAACAGTGTCAGTGACTCAGTATTTCAAGTATTGTGTAGGAGCAGAACAGAATCGAGTTATTAGAGCGGAATTAATTGTACAATGAAGAAAATAACCTACACTTCTGGGCTTTTTAATTAGTTCCGGTGGTATCTTATATAAATCTTCGTCCAGAGGTTTTATTGCAACTTTCTTCCGCTGTTTCTCAGCACCACTTCTCCGCTCCTGTCAGAAACAAAACCAAATGGTAACATTCTTTCCAACAGATTAGCAAATTAATAACACTATATAACAGGGGATGTAAATAAAGGCACGCACCTTAGGCCGATTTTGACGGTGGGTTGGCTTCACTGGAGAAGCGAGATAGAATGCACCTCGACTTTCTCCTTCTTCTTCCTCGGAGCAGTGGCTACTTCGCACCAGACCAGCTTGCATGGCGGATTCAAAGTATTGCGTGATGGGTAACTCGTTGTAGTAGTTCCAATCCCCAAAGGAAGGGATCTGTGGCCTCCTTGTTCTCTGCCAAACAAAAAAGAAGAATAACCCTGTAATGTTATAAGAGATGACTAAACGATAAGGTATTTGTGACATAGTAATTTGGTGACTTGAGTATTTACCTCCATTTGGGCTAGAAGTGCGTGAATATAAGAAAGTAGAGAACAAAAGAAAACGAAGGGACAAGAGAGAGATGTATGATGATACGATGTAGAGTAGATACTGGACAAAAGGTTTTCAAAGTCTTGAGTTTATAAGTTGGAAAACAAGGCGAAAGAGGTGATGGTTGGAAAAGAGAAACTGTAGCGAAGAAGCCAGAAAGGTGATGATGAAATAGCAGGGGGAGGAGAGGTGTTATATGTAGAGAGGAAGGGGACAAAGTGGGAGTAGTAGTTTTGGGTCCTTTATGAAGCATGGGCTGTTCCACTTTTCTACTGGAGATCTTCATTTCCTTTCTTTTCTTTGTTTTTTTATTTGTTTTCTCTTTTTGGCGCGAATCCCGAGAGATGGAGGTCTAACTGTTGCGAATCCTCTCCAGTTAGTGGTCGTTGCATCGAGAGTTGTTACGGTGAGTGTTTTAAGGTTGTAACGGGAACCGGTATAATATGTAAATTGAGGGCAGATACTTCTCGTCTGCATTCTATGTAGTAATTTTATAGGCATAAAGTAATCTGGGGCATACAGATTTGATCAGGTAATTATTAAATTATAATGGCTTATTAGGTTCAAATTGATTAACTAATCAGATACTAAATAAAATATTAATAATTTAATATATATTCTTATTTAATAAAAAAATTATCAAAATAATAACATTTTATATATTAAAAATAACAACAAAATAAAGCTTAAAGTAATAAATAATCAAGTTGATGAAGAAAGTTTTCCTTTACCGAAATTTATATTTTAATATCTTTGCATAATTATTTTATTATGCACAATATTAATTTTTTTCTCAATAAAAATAATCAAACAATTCAGAAAGTAAAAAAAATTACAGAAGACATTATCTAAAAACACTATTCTTCACGCATCTAAGTAAATTAATGGAACACCCCACTGCGCTACAACACATTACACGTTCTGCTAATCTTTAGATTTTTTTCCCAAAGCAAATCAAAGGGACACTCACGGGTGTTAATTATTTACCTGATCTGTCTAGTTAATCCAATCCGACCAGATCCGACATAATTTAAAAATAAATGAGTCGAGTATAGATCTAATTTTTTGACCAAAATCGAGTCGTGTCTGGTTCGGATCAATCCGACCTGACCTGATTAATTAATTTTTTTGAAGTAATTTTGTGATTTAGTACTAAGTAAATCTTAAATATACATTCATTATATATATAATTAAGATTAATTATGAATTTATTAATATTTACTCATTTTTTACGAATTGAGTTGAGTCGACTCGTAACCCGGTCAAATCATATATCGATCAAAACTTTTGGCCCGAATATAATCGGATGGAATCAAATAAAATAATAAAATAATAATAATCCGAACCGACACGTCCCATTAACACGTCTAGAAAACCTCACTGTGTTGTACAGTGCATCGCGACACACGATATTCATTGTGGCAAGGTTTCACACCGAACAGGCTGATATAAATAAATATATAAATATAACTAATTCAATTAACAGCCTGGTAGTCATTAAAACCGCCTCCGTACTTATTTTAATTTTTTGAATATAAATATAAATAATTTCAGATATAAATACGAATAAAATATTAAATGGATAATAATACATATCGAATAATACATAAAAATGAATATATTTCAAATACCAAACTAAAATATCATAAATATAATTAAAAATAATTACATAATATTTTTTTCATAATATATCACTAATTATAAAACTTGTAATATTATAAAATGTTAATTATTAATCATCATTATACTTTAGTGGTTTAATCAATAATTATAATTATGAATTAGTTAAAAACTATAAAAAGTAAAATATTAGTTAATATATTAAAAACTATAAAAATAAAATATCAGGTCCAGTTATGTATTAATTTAGAGGGATTTGTAATCTACATTAAAAACTCAATTGAAAAATATATTATAATTTTTTTATCTGGATATTTGAATTTTTTAAAATATTCAAATCCAAATAATTATCCGCGGTATTATTTGTATTTCTATCCAATTTCACATTGAAAATCGTATCCGTTTCGTATATGATACAAAAATTAACCACATTTCGGCGAATACGCATTAAAAAAATATTTGTATCTAAATATCCATATTCATTATTGTATTGATTCAAAACCATTTGGCTCATTAATTGAGTCCCTTTTATATATTACTCACTGGAATTCGCACACGAACAGTGGTAAGTGCCTTGCATAATATTTTTTTTCATAATAGATAACCAATTATAAAAAAATATAATATTATAAAATTTCCATTTTTTCGTTAAATTTTAGTGATTTAATATAAAATTATCATTATGAATTAGTAAAAAACTATAAAAAGAATATTAGTTAAAAATATATTGAAAAACTATAAAAATAAAATATAGGATCAAATTATGTATAAATTTAAATAGATTTGTAATCTACATTAAAAATATTTTTTGGACTTTTGAATTTTTAAAAATATTCAGATCCGAATAATTATTGACAGTCATATTTATATTCAATTCCAGATTAAAAACCGTAAATATGAGAAAAAAATTATCCGCGTTTAGTCACATTCATACTCAAATCAAAAATATCCGTACCTAAATATTCATATTTACTATTATCCGGATTCAAATCCGTTTGCACCACTAATTGAGTCCCTTTCAGAAATTACTCGCTCGCACTCTCACGGTGGTGAGTGCCTGACATCTGAACAGGTCCGAGAGTTCTGATCTTTTTAGAACCCAACTTACAGCATTTTAATGTTCTTCTTCATTCAAATTGAATTGAATGCATTTATGCAAAAACTTTAATGATTAAATTTGTCTCATTGTTACTTAATTATTGGATGTCATTTTTTAAATCCACAAAATTGTTAGTGTTATCTCATAGTCGCTCGTGGTTGAAATATGAAACCAGTTAACACCACGAGGATTAGTCCGTGACATTAGGATAAATTTAGCTGAAATTACAGATCAATTGAGTGAGTCATTCGGTTTGTTTGACATTCTTTGGAATAGTAAAAAATAGAAATAACATTGTATTCTGATAAATGAATTTTAGACTAAAAAGAACAATTTGGAAGGATGCTAAACTGGTAAATCAAGCTACATGTGGTATATCGATTTAGTTATTGTAGAATAACGATTATTGTTTAGTTATGTTGTACTATATTATTATATTATTATATTATGAATATGTTTTAATATATTATTATATTATGATTATGAATATATTATTATTATTATATTATTCTATCTCATAATCATCATCATTGTCAGTATCATAATTATCAACATTTTAACTATTCTGAGTTAAGAACTGTCAAATGATATTTTAACTCTTCCAAATAATCAAAAATACCGCTCTATTACTCTTCTAAAATGACACTATTCTACCACTCTTTCAAATTTATTCCTTAATTTGCCAAACGGACACAAAGAATTAACAAATTACAAAATAATTTATGAAACAGAATTATAAATTGAGTGGAAGAATGAGACTAAACCAGTGCATGGATTTGAATGTAAATAAATGTCAGAGAAATGGAATTTTTTTCAATTTAAGAAAAACAATTTCATCAACATTATTTTAAGGAACAAAAATGTACAAAACGTAAGAACTGTGAAGGCGTTTAGAAATCATACTTAAAAGAAAGAAAACGCATTAAAAAATTGCTTCGATTAGTAAATATAATTGAAGCAATGTTATGTGATGGTTTATATTTTTTTATGTGTGATTAATCAGTTTCTAAGTTTTAAATTAGATAGTATTTGTCGGTCCGAAATTATATTATCAATGATAAATATATAATGACCGAGCCACGTAGAGTCAGGACTCAGGGATGGGCATTTGCCACCCTGACACGAGGTTTTCAAAAATATACTTGTACTGATATGTTTTTTTAGAAAAATATATAAAAATATATTTATAAATTAAAATAATTATAAGATTATATCTCACTTTAACATTTTTTTCTCCTCTCTTTATTTCTTATCTCTACTTTCAGGGAAGATCTAGGTGATGTCAGAGGATCAACCTATCCTTCTGAATGTTGAAAAGTAGTGTTTTTGAACTAAGGTGTTGTTAATCAGACATATCTTAATTTAATTTCTTATTCTCTCTTAATTATTTAATTATTTTCATTGTAAAAATATTATTTAATATCATGATTAATGAAAAAAATATACAAACGTTTTAAAATATAAAGTTCCGTAAAAAAAAATTTCTTCATCTATTTGATTATTTTTTATTATTTTTTTAGTATGTAAGAGAATATCATTTTCATAGATTTTTGTTAGATACAAATGTACGGATCTAATGAATTTGAACCCATAAATATTATTGTAATCCTCCAGCCATGTATGTTCCGTTCCTGGTGGAAAAAGTTCTTAATTTATGACACCATCGCTGACTGTATAGTTTGAAATAAAAAGGAGTCGTTCCAATTGAAAATTTGCAAATTTACCTATTACAAATGAAGATTTTCTGAACCTGCTGTAATGTTAAGAATAATCATTCATTCAGCTGAACTGCGCCGTCGCGCATTGTTGTCCGTTGAATTATTTTCCACATTAAGATCCGTGCAAAAATCTCCTGTAATTTATGGACGCTCAACATCAGCATATAATGTTGCCCTACTGACGAACAGAGAATGCAACACCCAACAGATCGATCTCGCTGCCGAGTAAGTACTTAATACGTGTTGTGGTGTTTAAGGTGGCTCTCCAATAATTTTAAATCAAAAATAAATTATTCGAATTATTTAATATAATCTCTATATCAAAATTCGTTGGCAAATCAAATTTTATAATTTTTTATTTTTTTTCTGATAGAAAGAAAATGACTAAATTTGAAAATTATGGTTCATCTAAAAAAATAGCAACAAAATTCTAAAGAATATAAACTTTATATTTTTACAATACTATTGTTAATAATAAAATTTATTAGATTATTAGATTAAAAAATCGGTACGACTTCTTATCCTGATCTATGTACATGTAACATGCCTCTCATTAGCCCCCATTACGATCGACCGTTGATGTTTGATATGTTCTTCAATTCCTTGCCTGTATGTTTTTATGGGAGAAAAAACGATCGTTATTTTCGGCAATATGGTACGTAAATTGGCGGCAGCATGCGTGCAAAACAAAGAACCTTAAGATTGCAATGGGAAGTTATTTCGGTTAAAATTGTTTTTCTTATCATAATTTATTTAGGTGGCTAAGTATAGTTAGAAGCATAAAAATATATTATAAACATTCTGATGCTGACTGGAAAATTATCGTCACCATCGCGAGTTTAGTTTTCAACTAATTCTAAAACTGAAGTGAAAATATCCCTTGCGGTCTAAGCTTTTTAAAAAAACAGAGTAAATTTTTTGTTTAAACAGTTTAAATAGATTTTATACTCTAAAACAATAAATTCTTGGAAAAAAATTATTTAACTGATTTTCTATGTTCAAAGTGTTTTAACTTGAGTTAAATCGTTAACATTAGTTTAATCTCGAAGCCGTTAAAAATCGTTTTTTTCTTATATTTCTCGACACATGCAATCACTCAACCTTGTTATTGATCCTCTCAATCCCTCAATCATCAACTTGCTTGCTCTCAAGTCTCAACTTTCTTTGCAATGCCTCGCAACGATTCCTCCATATTTAGGTCTAGTATTTTTTTTATTAATCTGACAAAAAATAAGTTTATAATAACTATTTAAAATTCATTCTGTTTAAATGTACTTGAATCCATTTTGTTTTAACTTTCAACTCTATAAACTTGTATTTCTCTTTCTTCTTCTAATGTAGTCACTTAATAGAATTTAAAAAAAATCAAAATTTAAGTGAGTAATTAACGTTGTAGTGATACTTTTACTTAATTATTACGTATAATTATGATAAGACATTGCTTAGTATTTTTATAAAAATAATTGATCTAAATGATTTATCATTTTATAATTTAATGACCATGTAATTCCATTTTAACTTGAAACCATTAAATGATGACATTAATACTAAGGGCCGTTAAATATTTTTTACATTCTTGATTATAATGATTGTGAAGAATAAATTGTCAATTGGACCCCCCCCCCTTATAATATTAAATTTATAACATGAATTATTTTACTATTTATCAGTGTATGACTGAAAAGAATGTACTTAATGCGGTGTTTTGTGAGCTTTAGTTTTCATGTACATGCTTGTACTGAAAAAAAAAGTGCTACAAGTTGTTTGTTTTAACATGTTGTAATGTACATGCTTGTAATTAATATAAGATATGACAGTTCATTAGATTGACTGTTCGAGTTGCACATATCATTCAACGTGTCAATTTAAACAGGAACTCCAACTATTTCTTGTTCCGAGTCGGGTCAGAATCAAAATTTCCGTATAATGTGGCCTCTAGGGAAAATAGTGTGCAGTTCTATATAGAACTGGCGAGGAGAGGAAGAAGTGCATGGTAGGGGCTGGTGAGAACAGGTTTGGGGAATGTATGACATACTGACGTGACTTGATGTGACGCATTTCTAACTAGCTTTGATCGCATCATAGAATGCTTGAAGACGCCGGGTCTATTAAGTCATTTGCCCCGCTCTCCCTCTTTTGCGCCACCCTCACGTCACCCAAGGCCAACCATGGTCACTGGTCAAGATGTTGTTGCTAAAAAATGTAAATGTTCTGCCGAAAATTTTATATTTAAATAAAAATAAAATATAATTTAAATATTAGAATAAATTATATATGAACTTGAGGATTTATATTTTATGGAGTTATAATCTATGTGAAGTGCTCTCGCTTCACGAATTTATCATTGAAATATTAGAATAAATTATATATGAACTTGAAGATTTATATTTTACGGAGTTATCATCTATGTGAAGTGCTCTCGCTTTATGAATTTGTCATTCACGAGATTATCGCCCATGTGAAGTGACCAAATTTCAAATTCTCTCATCTCCTCCTCTTTGTCTCTCATATTGAATTGAATAAAAAATAAAAATAATTGACTCCACATGGATGACAAACTAGTAGAGTGGGAGCACTTCATGTGGTTGACAATCTCGTGGATTGAGAGCATTCCACGTAGATGCTAAATCCGTAGGGTGTAGATCTCGAATTTCTCCAATAATTTACTTTAATATTTAATTTTAATTTTACTTAAATATAAAATTTTCGGTAAGTTCTGTACGTAATATTTAAAACAGTGAACAAATGAAATTTCGTTTTTTCAATATAAAATTTAAAATGATTCGTAAATTTGTTCTGTATTATATCTCGGCATATCGACTAAAATATTGAAATTTGATCTGTATATCTCGGCATATCGAATAAAATATTAACATTTGATCTGTATATCATTATCACGGCACATTAAATAAATTTCATTTTATAATTATGCCAATGAAATAATGAAATTGTTCATCTATATATCACCACACATCGAAAAAAAATGAAATTTAACGGTTTGAAAAAATTGTTCATCTATATATCATTCATCATAGACCAAATCTAAAAATTGCATGTATTTTATCGTTGATTCATTTATGTAACAAAATGATCTGTAACTTTATTTTTTCATTTACTTGATATTGTTTTTGGAAAAACAAACATCATGAAAACCATCAAAATAGGTCCATAATACGTCAATGATGCGGGAAGACGCCCTTTTCCAACTTTGCAAATAGGGTGGAATCACTTAACAATGGTTATTTTGACTCTAAAATTAATATTAAAAATCTTAAAAATAAAAAAATTATACATATGTTCTCTTATTTATATATTTATATATTGATAGCGATTCAAATACATACAATTTTAATGATGTTTGATAGTTCATCGGAGACTATCAAAATTTTATATAATTTATAACGTTTATAATTTAACGGTCTTTAATGGACTATCAAATAATAATAAAATTGTATGAAATTTGAATCACTATTAATCTATCAGTAAATATATATATATATATATATATATATATATATATATATAAAGTTTTTTCTATTTTTAAGAATTTTTAATATTTATTTTATAGTTCATTGTAAAAATAACCATTATCCAATGATCCCCACCCTTGCAAATATTACATGCGGCTAAATTATAATGAAATGTAAATAAAATGATCCATTCAAATGGAATGTCGATCACAGTGACGCCCGTCCGTTTTTAAAACACACAGTTTTACTTTTTGGGAAGATAATATTTTTGTGAAATATGTTGGACGTAATTTGAAGAGGAGGGGTTCACTATATATGATTATTTGTGCTCTTTGTGTTTATTTGTTCAAATTATTGAATGTATTCTATATAATCTCAATATATATATATATATATATATATGTATATATATATATAGAGTGGAGATACCATAAGCTTAACTCAAAAACATATTAAATCATCTCGAAATTTTAATTTATCATTCTCATTAAAAAATTTATATAAAAATCTTGTGGGATGCAAAAATTTGGAGTGTTTTGAGTTTTTTAAGTCACCGTTTTTAATTTTTTAAAATGATGTTCAAGTATTGAATATATTATTATTATTTTTAGAGTTGATTTTCAAAAATTAAAAACCACAACTTAAAAAACTCAAAACGCTCCAAATTTTTGCATCCCATGAGATTTTCATATAAAAAATTTAATGAGAATGATAAATTAAAATTTCAAGATGATTTAATATGTTTTTTGAGTTAAGTTCACGGTATCTCTACACTCTCTATATATCTCTATATATATATATATATATATATATATATATAATGAAATTTTAACTTCATTTGAATATCGATAAAAAAAAGGTTAAATTGTAAAATTTAATTGGTCAATTTTATTAACACTTGATGCATATATAAATAATATTAAAATGATATAACTTTTTATATACATAATGTGTGTAATATGATATATATGAAATATTCCTTCAATTAGTATACTATTTAATAATATAAATAATAATTATTTAATATTTAATTTTATTAGCACCGTTATGATCACTTCTCAATGGCTTAATTATAGGAGTGCAAGAAAAATTCGTAATTAATAATCATTTGGTGTTCGTTTTGATTTTTGGTCGCGCATAATTAGATTTTTCTCTCGGTTCGGTTCAATTACTTTTTTAATGAACTAGTTCCGATTCGATTGTATTAGTTTGATATGTAGCTTTTTGCATATATTTTAAATTATTTAATCAATAATATATATAATAATATAATTCTTTTATTATGAAATTGATATGATGTTATTAATTTCATTATTATCTTAATAAAATATTAGTTAGTTTTTCAAATTTTATTATAAAATTAACAAAATATTAATTTAGTTTAATTATTTATGATATTATAAAAATAAATGTAAAGATTAAATTATTCGAGTTCATTCAGAGTTTGAGTTATTTAGTTCCAATTTGATTTAGTTGGATAAGTCTGAAGCATACTTAGTTGTCTGTTTTCGTATCAAAGAAAAAAAAAGAAAAATCTACGCTGGACACGGTACTTATTAATTTTAATTTTTTTAAACTTACGATGCTTTTGCACTAAAGAATACGAAACTGAACCAAACACATATTTTGAAATACAAAAAAAAAAAATAAAAGATGAGTTGACAATGGGTTATTTCGACAATCTTGACAATAAAACTCTAAAAAAATATTAAAAAAATCTTAAAAATAAAAAAAGTTCATAAAAGAATTCTTCTACTTTTAAATTGATGGTCATTCAAATTTCATGAAATTTCATTAGTATTTGATAGTTCATCAAAGACCATAAAATTTTCATATAATTTATAACTGTTTCAATTTAATTATCTTTGATGGACTATCAAACGATAATAAAATTATATGAAATTTGAATGAGTATCAATCTAAAAGTAAAATAACACATTTATAAAAAAAATATTTTTAAAATTTATTTTATATTTTTTAGATTTATTCAATGTTGTCAAAATAACTCATTATCAACTCATCCCTTCTCTATAAAAAAAAAGCACCTATTTATCACCGACGTCATTAGAATTAAAGTTGTATATGCTACTGATCTTCAAAAGTAATATCAAATCCTTGATACCGTGAACATATCTCTCTTTATAGAATTTTTGCTAAGCTTGGTGTTCCTTTATAGAATCAATTAATCTTGGCACTATTTTAAAAAAAATAAATCCAAACACTGCAATGCGAGCAACTTTTTTATTCTCTTTCTTGTAAACACCTACTTGGCTACTTGGCAATGTTACGTGAAATGTTGCTGAACTGGTAATGGCAAGCGTTAATTTCTGCTACCAGTTGTTTCTTGTTCGTTTGGCAAATACTGGTAGCTATTGGGTTACCTGCATCAAATAGATTATAGCATGCGAGAATTCCGAATTCGGAGCAATTTATGACGCTGGCGCTGTACCAACCGGGTACTGGAGCCTGTCTGTCTGAGCAGAAGGCGCAAGGAAGTCTCCACTCTCCAATCCGTAAGCACACGCAGTAAATAGGCCACATGAGCCCCAGCCCCCACGACAGGTTGCATTTATGTAACACTGTACTGGTAAGCACCAAAAGGACAACAACAACACTGTACTGTGCCGGACACAAACTCAAAATTCTCCTCTCTCTCCCCTTCACGCCGACCCATGACCGGACCACGCTCCTCCGACCAATTGGTAATAACCCCCGTGCACGAGGTATCCTGATCCTCTGCTGCGTGTCACCATGCGGCGCAGTACTTAAACCTTTGGACTGTGCCGGGGGTTGAAAGGAGTTGTGCTCACCTTGTCAGAGCACTCTACTGTTGTTTGGGGTTGAAAGCCAAGGATTTGTGGTCAGTAAATCTGAACCGTTCATACGAGATCTGATGGTGCCTGATGGCCTCGGTGACGAATTCTCCATAAAAGACCGTGAATCTATATGGTTGGTTACTTGGTTTTGAAATGGACAATGCACGGATGATTTTAAACATGTATACTTTTTATATGACATCAGTCCAGCGTTGCATTTAGTGCGAATTAGTGCAAGTGGGTGGAAGGAATTTTTGAAGTAAAATTGGTAAGAATTAATAGTTTATAAAAATCATTAAATTATATATAATTAACAACAGATACAATTTAACGATCTTGATGGACTATTAAATAATAATATAAAAAAATTATAACAACGTCAATCCGTAAATAAAAGAATATATATATATATATATTTTTTTTAATATTTATTTAAAAAGCTGACATTAAAATTGTCAAAATAACCCATTTCGGGATCCCTCCCCATTGATTTCGATTATTTTGTAAACTTCTCTTCAGAGAGATGAAAAGATAAGACCAAACCCTTAACTTTTACTTTGGAAGCTCAACTGGTTGGCCACAGAAATTTCCTACACCAACAATGCCTGACAGTCTGAGTCCGATATTTTGTTTTTATGTCCTAGCCTGAAATCACATTTCAAGTTTGATTTGCTAAACAGGCAGCGAAATTTGAAAAATTGCACGCACCGTCAATTGCGTTTATTGGTTTTGACTAAATTGCACGCGCCGTTTAAGCAGAGCACTTATGATTGACTTTACCGAAATATTTCATAGTTATCAAGTTCTGTTTTCAGATAATTAACCATTATCTACTTTCACTTCAATAAATCAATAATAAATTTGTCTGCAAAAAGAATAATTTATCACATTATCCATTTGAAGTACAAACTTTGGGCTGGCCAATTTACTAATCAGCGGATTGTTCCTTAGCAAACAAGCTCCATTCTTCTCACACATACAGGGGCGGACATAGCATTCGCCAGGGGGGGTCAGTTGACCCTCTCTGGATTTTGAAAAATAGTGCTTTTAGGTTAATATTTTATTAATCTGACCCCCCTGAATTAAATTTCTGACCCCCCCTGAATTATCTGATTATTTTTCATTGAGAAAAAATATTTAATATCACGGATAATGAAAAAATTATGTAAAATTTTTAAAATATAAAGTCTTGTAGAAGAAAATTTTCTTTATTGATATGATTATTTATTATTTTAACTTTTATTTTTTATTATTTTTAATATATAAAGATATTATTTTAATATTTTTATTTAGTACCCAATTAGTTAATGAATTTAAATCCGATAAGCTACTGAATCCGATTATTGACCCCCCCTGATCAAAATCCTGCATCTGCCCCCGCACACATATGTTCATAACTAGCAAAAAACCATATGTTAATAATCAATGATTAACTTCGACGAAAAAGATATATTTTTTTGGACACGAAGTATTATAAGAAAATTTAATTTGTTCACCGTAACGATTTGTTCGAGTTCCATTTATTTGTGGATATTTGTTAGAATAACAGTAAGCATGTGTTTTTTTTGCTACTATTGTTGGAATATTTTAATTATATTAGTATTGCTAATCATGTCCAAATGTCCAATTTATATTTGATTCACAACCCAATTAGCAGGCTTCTATTTTATTCTTTTATCTTTACACTCCAATTATGTGGGCATTTATTTTAACTTCCTTTGAACTCTCATGTAGCTCAACAGTGGTCCGCACGACATGCTGCATCATTGGGCCACTAACATATCCGAACCAAAAGTTTATGTTTAAGAGACTTAATCTCCCTTCAAGTTTGTATAAAAAAATGTCAATTGGGTGCACCGTCAATTACGTTTATTGGGTTTGACAAGATTTTTCTGGTTGATTTAACAATGGAACCCAATCTATCCACCTAGTCGTTGAACAAAGCATTCAAGTGTGTTAATCAGAACATATTACAATTAGGGAGTTGATATATAGATATTAAAACAAATATCAAAGTCCATATCAACTTTTATATTCACGTTAAATGAATTATTATTCAAATTAATAATTTTAATATTTAATTTATTTTATATTAAACTTTTATTCTTCTTTAATAGGTAATGTTAATTAACTTGAATACTAATTTATTTTACTTAAATAACAATAATATTACAAAAATAAATTAAATAATAAAATTGTTACTTTAAATATTAATTTATTTAATGTAAACTAAAATCGGTACTGCATTGATATCATCATAACATTTTATATAATTATCATTTTTTTGAGATGAATAATAACGATTGGTCCCACTTTAATAAATCTATAATCGACGCGCCTATAAAAAACAATAATTTACATTATCCCCAAAAAAGGATGAAGTCGAAGGGTTAAACTAAATATTTACTACTTACTAGTGCTAGACAGAAACACCACAAATGCTGGCGAGGACACAGAGAAACAAAAGGTGCGTGCCATTTTACAGACATGAGCAGAAGGGATAAGACGTGCAGCTAAATGGAACGGCACCACCAAAAGTTGAATAATTAAACAAAAAGAAGAGCTTGCAGTGTGTTATTTTTTATTCTTTTCCCCACAGTACATATTTTCTCAAAAAAAAAATCAATTTAACATATTTTGAATTAATTTTTTTATTCACCTCATTTTGTTAATATTTTTGTTTACTTATTTTGTTTTATTATTTTTTGGATTCAAACTGGCATCAGCAGTACGATTTCCTTGATAGTGGTGGCTTTTCAGTTTTCACACTGAATTCATACGGCTGAGGTACATTGTCAACATGCCAACAGATTTGCATGGCGAACAAAACCCAGTTACAAATGCTGAATTGGAGTCTGGAGACTGCTTGTTTTGGAACGGGATTAAAATAAATAAATATAGAGATGATGTCATGATCATCAATCTTTTACAATTTCGGCGTTTGATTTGACTAAACGGGGAATTTTTGACCGGCAGCGATTTTTTTAAACAAATACTCACTAAAATGTAAAATGCTTGTGGTAGATTTTTTTTTTTGAAAAATATTTAACTTTTTTTGAAATTATTATGATGATTTTTTAGGTGAAATAAAAATATTCGAATTGTTGAAATTATTATGATGATTTTTTAGGTGAAATAAAAATATTCGAATTGTATTCTCGGATAACTTTCAAAAAAAAAAAAGAAAAGAAAATCAATGTACACGAATTGTATTCTCGGCCTCTAGTTTTATTTTTGGAGGAACGGTAACTCGGTTGTTTTGTGATGTCTATATTTTAATTAATTTATATTATATATCTTGAATCTTGAATATAAGAAAAGACTGGGGACCGAGAATACAATTCGGGTCCATTTTTTTTTGGAGGAACGGTAATAAGTACTCGGTGTTAGAATTGAGATAAAATCATTTAAATAATTTTGATTTTCTTTGAAAAAATGAATTACTTATATGATCTCATACATATTTGAAAGGGAATTTTGATTTTCTTCAAAATTTGTCTCTACATATATTAGAAATAAAATCATTTAAATTATTTTAGTAGATGACTTAATTTAGAGGTAATATAATATTTTGTGTTGTTTGATTTTAAATCAAAAAGTTTTCTTCTTTATTTATGAATATGATCACATTCTTTTGAATGAAATTAGTTGACTACGACTTGTTCAGAAAAAAAAACTGTCATTGATATTACTATGTTTTTTGGTTTTACCCAAACGGCTAAACCTTTCCCTACAAAAGAATTAAAAGACTGTAATACTAAAGAAGGTTCATTAAGTGCTGACATAAAGACAGTCATTATGAGAACACTGGTTTACCATTTAATACGCCCGACCCCCTCCCGGCCTTCTGGCTTCTGGGTGAAAACATTTACTAACCGCTTTTAATATTTCAGAGTATTTACTAGCATTTATTAATTTCTACTTATTATATTTATATCACTGCTCAGCTCTAGCTTATGCAAAATTGTCAACATATCCCATTATGGTTGAATTATTCACCAATAATCCCGTGCATTTGCTTGTTTATTTCGGACAAATATTTCCACCTTATCAATGCTTTTCAATTATCTACTTTGTACCAGACATGATAGAGTCAAATGACAAAATAAAGTCAAGAACCCACACACGGTCTGGATATCTCTTTACAGAAATTGACAGCCTATCTCACGAAATATCAAATCAAGCATTGATTCCTCAACATTCAATTCCAAAACAAAAAACAGTAAATCCTGGTACATCAAAAGATCAGCATTTGATGCATCAAGCTCAAAAATTCCGAACAAAACAGTGAGGAACCGGAGATATACATTGACCGAAACCGTAACTACTATTGCTACAAGAAAAACACTAGATACTAGCAGAACTTTAGTAATATCGTACTGATATACTAGCATTAAGTCACATTAATTCCTTCATAGTACTATATATTGAACTACATTAACATTGATCAGTAAATTCCATGAAGACAGAAGGCATTAAAAGGTGGCCACACAACCAAGCCTCTCTCAAGCAACACAGCTCACTCTCATGCATCCAGTCCACAAAAATCTCACCATCCCCTTCTGCAGTACAAATAATTACTGATTTTTAATGGATAGATTTGTAATGTGTAAAGAAAATAACAACCATATTCTGGTAAAACCTCTTTTGCGCAAATATTATTGTACCAGCATAATTGTATTTATCTTTTGTTTTTTTTTCCAAATAGTAACCCTACTCTAGTTCAAACCTTGTATATTAATCATCACATAAACCACATAATTAGCGAGAACTGGAGGATGCCAGTTTCATAGATTTTTCGAACACTAATTAATTAGCCATTATACCTTCTTAGATTTTTGACAGAGGAGTTCAGGCGGGATCTTATAGAGATCTTCATCTACTGGTTTCACTGCACCACCAGACACTCTCCTCTGTTTTTTCATTTGCTGTTTCTCCTGGCTATTTCCTTTCACCTGATCACCACAGCGAAGAAGAAATCAACTAAATCATTTCATATTTCTCAAAATAATAATCCCACAAATCAGATACAACGAGAAGATTTTTGTTTTAGACATACCTTTCTTTGGTTCGGAACAAACTTTGGGGTCACCGTAGAAGAAGCGTAGAAGCGATTATGGTCGTACTCTGTTTCTTCGATCCAACAATGGTCATGGATTGAATCAAAGCACTGAGCAAAGTTATATTCGTAGCTATTATTCCAATCCCCAAATGCTGGAACCCTAGACCTCCTCATCTGCTATGATGTAACAAATTAAAATAGGAAACAAAACCATTAGAAAAAGTTCTTCTTGAAACAAAAGTGACAGAAGGGAATAAAAGGTAAAAGGATAAAAATGAAAAATAACTAGTACCTCCATTGTTATGGCAAGCAAGAAGCAAAATGGATTATGGAATAGTGTGGTACTGTGTATCCTGCTTGACGGGTATAAAAAGGGAGAGGAGGCAGCTAGTTAAAGGAGGAAAGAAAGGAATGAGACCAGGAGGAGCATTTAATGTCTCATAGGGGGACAAGAAGCGAGGAGTTGTGCTCTGTAAGCTTTACATAGGAGGAGTAGTTGGCTGGATGAGGCCTCATTAAATGCAAATTCCAGAGAATAGAATAATATATTTTCAAGATGTATTTTAGTTACTTCCATATGTAAAAAGTGAAAACGAAAAGGAATTTAACGCAAACGATGTATGCTATGACTTTTTTTTCCTGACAAGTAGCTATTAGTACTTGATTATAGAAACAAATTCCTCTAGTCAACCATGTAACGAAGTAACTTGCTTAAAAATAGAGCATGAACTGAGCACTTGCTCTCAAGATCGTTCTGCCACGTCAGTTTCCGTGCCTGATTGAAATTAAATAACTTAATGGAAGGATGAAGGATCCAATGCCAAATAGACGCCAGCAAAATTAATTGTTGAACAATATTTCTTAACTTTATAAATAATAAAACTAATTGCTTACATTTGTTATATCATAAATTATGTGAATAAGAAATTTAGGTTAATTTTATTTTTGTTTCAGTATACATAAAAAAAACTAACGGGATCTGCTGCTCAAATTTTGAGAATTTCCTCCGGCTTGTTGGCTATATTGATGAGATTAAGTTCCTATGATTTTTTTTTTTACATTCATGCAAAAGGTGTTACAACGCATTTAGCGATTCAATAAAATGACACTATACACTAATTTAAACTATTTTAGACTGACATTAAATAATTTAAATAAATTTTCACTAATTGTGCTAATTTACATTAAACTTTGACACTTGTACTGATTTGTTCATTTGCATTAAAATAATGAGATAATTATTTATATGTCATTATAAAATTTTGAATTTTGAAAAATATCACTCTAAAATTTAAGTTTAGATAAATATCACTTCAAACAGATTAAGTATGGAGCAGACGACCCTAGCGCAAGGAATGAGAAAGGGCGAAATAGAAAAAAAAAGTTTGGCGGGGAGGACATCGTCCGGCTCTAGCCTCCCAGCCACTTTTTTTTTTTTTTAATTTCTGCTCCCTTCTCCTCTAAGATCTGATTATTGGTTCCTATTTTATTTCTTTTATTTGCTCTTTTATCTTGCCAATTAGTATCTTGCAACCTTGCCAATATGTTTTTGGGAGAAAACTGCATAATGCACAAGGATGATTGACAAATATAGATTCTCTCTGGCCGTAGATCTCTTAGACCATCTATTGTTGGAATTAATTATTATTAATTACAACATGTATGAGCTTATATGTAATAAATATATATTATATAATGGACTGTCAAATTATACCCGTAATGAAGTGATCAAATTCTGTATCGGATTTATTATATGTCATGAGAAGTGAACCCTTTAATGTGTAGAATGCGTATTAATGACTTTAGAGATTATTCTTGGGTGTCTTGATCTAGACATAGCGTTACAGCAGGCTAAACCATCTGTACCTGCTGCAGATAGTCCTGACAATGTTCAAAATGCGCATGCACGGTGGATGAGGTCAAATCGCTCGTGTCTTAAGGTCATGTAAATGACCATTCCTGAAAGTTTAGGGGACCTGTTTCTGATTTCACTCTTGCCTTGGACTATCTCAAGGAACTTGAGCAGATGTTTGTTAGGAATGAGAAGGCTGAAATATGTATTCTGTTAAACAAACTCTGCACAATGTAGTACAACGACAGAAGTAATGTCAGGGAGCACATTCTTGAAATGATGAATACAGCTTCAAAATTGAAGGCTCATAAACTGGACATATCGAAAGATATATTGGTCTATTTGTATCTCAACTCTCTTCCCACTTCTTTTGGGCAGTTCAAGGTGAGCTACAACTGTCAGAAGGAATCATGGACAATCAATGAGCTCATCTCGCACTGTGTTCATGAGGAAGAGCGTTTGAAGACGGACAAAAGCGAGAGTGCAAATATTGCTTCCACATCTAAAGAAAAAGGGAAACAGAAATGTAAAATCAATTCAGATGTTGCGACTACAAGTTCGCAGAAGAAACCCACTAAGGACAAGAAACCGGTTATCAAGACAGAGCCGAATAAGGAAAAGAAATGGTGTTTCTTTTGTGGATCTGAAGGGTACATGAAGAAAAATTATACTAATTATCACGCATGGCGTGCAAAGAAAGGTAATTTTTCTCTTGTTTGTGAACAAGTTAATTCAGTTTCAGTTTTAATAGACACATGATGGATAGATTCATGTGCAACAACTCACATATCTGTGTCTATGCAGGGTTGCCGAAATTACCGTAAGCCAAGAGATGGTGAAAGATACATCTATGTAGGCGATGGCAATAAGGCAGAAGTTGAAGCCATAGGGCATTTTAGATTACTTTTGAAAACTGATTTATATTTGAATTTGTATGATACTTTTGTTGTGCCGTCTTTTAGAACTACTTTTTTAAAAATCGGTTCTAATTCATAAAATTGATTTAGAACCACTTTTTTATAAAAAACTGGTTCTAATTCATAAAATTAAATTATAACCGCTTTTTAATAAAAACCGGTTCTAAAGAAATTCTTTGCATCAACCAACATAATTTCAGCTTTTTGCTCCCACGGATTGCTATGTTTTCAATCAAACCGTTGGTTCATTCTTATCCGACGATCTAAAAATCAAAATTTAAAAATCTATATCCCACAGATTACCACTCTTCATCCTCCTATTTAATATATAAAAGAGATATTGAGAGACAACTAAAAAGAAAGAAAGAGAAAGAGCAAAGGTCGTCTTGAAGAAAGAAAAAAGAAAGTGAAAGAGAAAGACAGATTTGAAACTCGTCTTGAAGTTTAAAAATGGATTTGATGTTTATTTGAAGTTTTTAGTTTAGTTTTTTTATTTTTTCTTTAGAAATTATAAAGATAAAAAATTTATCATATTTTCTTTAATATGTAAATTATATATAATTATTTTATTAATGAAATATACTTTATTAGTTAATGGTAAAATTAAATTATTTAATCAAAATTTAAAGAAATCGGAATTGGATAATATTAAGAAAAAAATACTATTTTTTAGTAAATAGTACCATCACATAAATATTATCTTATCGAATTAATATTGTATTAACTATTAAGTTTTTTTCAAATTAATTAATAGAATGCTCTACCTATTTTCTCTGAAATTAAAAGAAAAAAAAGAACAATTCTCAATCTGAAAATATGATATTAAATATGAACGGGTCTCCGCTAGCCATTTATTAAAAAAATATTTAATTGACGCATGTCAGCATAATTGAATGGTCGTCAGTTGATGCCTTTAGAACCGGTTATTTCAAATAACCGGTTCTAAATGTTAGAGTTTAGAACCGGTTATTTCAAATAACCGGTTCTAAAGGTTAGAATTTAGAATTAGTTATTTGAAATAATCGGCTTTAAAACCCCATGTAGCACCTCCTCTTAGCACCGGTTTTTAAAACATTTAGCACCGCATAGTTTTAGAACCGGTTGTATAACCGGTGCTAAATTATTTATATAACCGGTTCTAAAATATTTTTTGTGGTAGTGATTAACGTCTATGAAAATAGTGAAAATAATATTTTTTTTTCTTTTATATTAGAATGGAGTAGTATTAAATAAATATTATTATTAAATAAAATACTAAAAAATAATTAATTATTTTAACTATTTTCTCCACTATTCTCAAATTTCTATCCAAACAATATTTTATTAACCGAGAATAATAAAAATTAACATTCTTTTCACATTTCCAAAAATATCACTAATCTCACACTATTCTCAACTACTAACCCAAATAATAATATTCTTACCCTAATACTTTCACCATCCAAACACCATTTGTAGTTTCTTCGATAGGAAGCCTATACTGCGTTATTTTTGGTATTGTCGAAGGCTATGATTCCACATCTGCTCCTACTCAGAGCAACTTTTTGCTAAAACAAGCTGGCGCTTTTAATTAATCCATGAATAGTGTTGACTCGTAATGCGAGCGAAGAAGAACACAAGAAAGTGGGACCACAACAAGTGCCTTTGTCCCCACGCATCAGGAAAAAGCATCCAGGTCAAAACCTCTGTTTGGTGCATTATCATTTTCCGATTTTCACGGCCTCGAGCATTGATGGTTGTTGTTAATTTTCTCATCCTAAGAAAGTCTATAATTTCCCCTAGTTTTTTATGTTAAAATAGAGTTTCATAAGTAACATTGCTTTCTCATGAAGTCTAATTAGTAGGTATTATACAGTTTACTATTGGCGTGGTGAATTTAAAATAGTGCTTACATAGGCCTTAGGAGGCCCCCCTCCAAATTTATTGTGGCGTGTTTTTATTGGTTTTGTCAATAACAGATTTAGGTCTAGGTTTGTTTGACCAATACCAATCGATGATCAATAAATTTCCGATGTTGTATTCGACAAGTTCTCATTTTTTAATAACTTGTCACGAGCTAAAGACAAAATGAGGAAAAATATAACAATTTCGTATTGTGGGGAATTCATTATCTTTATGCACCATAACTTAAAATACAGTATACCTTAAAAAAAATAATCCGGCCATCGTTCATCGATATTAATTTTATTATTCATTTTTAATGAGTAATTATTTATAATAAGAATTTTTATTCGGTCCTATCTGACTCGTCACTCCGAACCGAATGGACCAATATGAGGGTTGGAGTCGGTTGGATAAATTGAATATATACCTGATTCATTGTAAGTCTACATCCATTTCTCTCAAATTTCCTTCTCCCAAATAGCAGCAAGACAGATACTAACTTTATGTCAAAAAATTTATTATCTCTTTTCTTTTGCAAATATTATCTATTTGTTCATTTTGGGAATCTTGGAGTGTATACCCATGGTAACGGTTAACATAGAGAGGAGGGATCACTTAATAATGATGATTTTTACAATTTTAATAATGAAAATTTGAATAAATTTGTTTTAAAATTTTTAAAATTAAAAAGTTTGATATACATTGAACTTATATATTTATTATGTTTAAAATTTTATATAATTTAATTATTATTTGATAATCTATTAAATACCATTAAATGATAATCATTAAAAAATAAATATATTTTTTATGAACTTTTATACAATCATGAGTTGATATTTTAATTTTATAAAATTTAAATACAATCCAATCTAAAAGTACAAAATATAACTATATATATATATATATATATATATATATATATATATATAACTATATATATATATAGTAAAACTAATATGCTCCTACGAGACCTCTCTCCGTGATCCAATGTCAAAAAAAATATTAAATTAATCTTCAAATTTTGATTTATCACTCTCATTAAATTCTTCATATTGAAATCTTATAGGATACAAAAATTTAAGGTGTTTTGAATTTTCTAAATCATTTTTTTTAATTTTCGAAAATCAACTCTAAAAATAATAATAAAATATTCAATGTTTGTATATTATTTTTAAAAATTAAAAAGAGTAAGAAAATTTGAAACACCTCAAATTTTTTAATCTTCTTCAATATGAAAAATTTAATAAAAGTGATAAATCAAAGTTTAAAGATCATTTGATATTTTTTTGAATTAAGATCACGGAAGGGACTTCGCTCCTAAGAGCACACTAGTCTTATTCTCTCTATATATTTTGAATTTATCTAGAATTTTATTATGAATATGAAAATTAGAGAAAATAGCCATTGTCAAATGATCTATCCGACATAAACGAGAAAAATGTGCCTGCAAGTGAAATGTGGCTCAGTAATCTCATGCATCCAGCCATTCTTTATTGGCTCCACACCATACCTTTGACCTTAGTTGACAATTTTTTTTTTTTTTTTTTTTGAGACGATGCAAGCAAACATATTTTTCTGAGCAAACAAAACAAATGTTACTTTGTTTGTTTTGCATTTAGACTGGAGAGAGTCTGGGACGGTGGTGTTCGTATCTTCTGCCACGCAGCTTTGTACAGCACGGTGTATGTTATGTTCTATTTGAAATTTGTATTTAATTCATCAATTTTAATTTTTAAACATACCTTTGATCCAAGGATTTGAAACTCCCACACATTCCTACCAGCATGGCAATAAATGTCTCGTGTACACTTTGTCCGGTGACCTGTGATACATTGAATTAAAAAAAATGTATGTACTGCCTTTTTACTGCATAAATACGGATTGGAGACTTCTTTTCACCTTTTCTTCTGTTAAATTAATAACATATTGGGTGGATGGATGGATTGATGGATGCAATGATTGTCAGCCTGGCATCATTAACTCTCAACAGGGTTCTTAAATGATGTTATTAAGTGTTCCAACCATGATACCTTCCTTTATGTAGCGTTACCTACTTAACTGGTAAATAATTATAAATCAGCATTTGAATAAGTGTCAAACTGTCAAATCGCCAACTAGACTACTAGATACTATGATTTGGCATCATTATATCTTGATTAAAGCGCTTCCCCCGAAATTGTGACAAACCTGCGTTAGGTTCATTAAAATGCATCGCAATAAGTAGTATCTTGATATGAAAAATTGCTGATTGTAATTTTTTAATTAATGACCTTTTTGGTCCTTAAATTTTCTTTTAAAAAAAAAAATAAAACCGAATATTAGCGAAACTCAGGACAATTTTTTTGAGTGATTCAAAATCCCTTCATTGATAAAGACCAAAAAATTATTAATTTCTCAACTCCAAAGAGAAGTCTGAATAAATTACAAATACAATTTTTCGGATCCGAATACAATTATACATTAGAATTATTCAACGTACAGAACCTCATACTTTCTACATGAGGTCCCAAACTGGCAAAATTTAATTAATTCAATGATATTGTTTTCATTTCCACGTGGCTCTCTATGGCGTGGCTGGTTATTTGCAGTCTTTTTGCCACGTCTGATGGAGCTCTGAGCAGCAGACCATGTATAATAATGCACGTATTTCGGTACGTATAGATCAGAAAACGGCATTTAACGAAATGAATCATTATGAGTAAGACATGCATGACCTATTGACCTGGCACCTGGCGACTGGAATTAATCATTTCAATTCTGCCGTGCTGCTCAGTGCTCACAGCTCACAGCTCACTCACTCTGAATATCAATCTGATCACCTATATATGATATATATATTTAGATTAGATTAGATGATTGCAAACTACATAATGTCGGTTTGGTTTCTGTTTGGGACTAGATTAGATTAGACTATAATTGTATTTCCCTGTTGTTGAGGCAAAAATGTCGGTTTGGTTCTTTCTGGGAAGATGCATCAGGATCCGACGACCCCGGCGTACTGCACACACCTTACTCCTCGAGAATTGACGCTCTGTCTCTCTTCTCGTGGAGAGCAAAGAGGCAGATGAATTTAGACATCAAGTCCCCTGCGCGAGAGAGAATGCTACAGTGTGTTTCCCAAAAATGAAAAAAAGAATAGAGAGTATCAGTAAACGCTTTGATATCTGAATATTAGAATATGATATGACACAGGACAGGTACACAGCAAATGGAAATTGAGAGAAGAAATGGGGAAAATTCCTACGAACGTGAATGCTTGGAAAATTACAACAAGCCCAGTACGACGTGGACGTAACGAACTGTCAAGTCATATACCGGATCAGCTACACTTCTTATACATTGAGAGTTCAGACTTGTAATTTTAACAATGAATTTACGAGTTTATTCGATACTTGAGAATAATTTATGAATGAGTAGTAATATATTTATGTACAAACTTTTTTTGGTAATTAGTGGCCAAGAAGATTCCGCACTTGTAATATTTTATCCATTCACATATGGAGATTTTGTACATTTAATAAACAAGAAATATTTTTAAAAGTACTTGATTATTTGTTTGTAGCTCTATTTTGCGTTTTTTTGTGTGTGTTTATTCGAATCATTTTCATTGTTTTGATATAAGTGTCTTGGATGATGAGGCTTGATAGTTGGATTCTCACTCATGGTCATCAATTCATTGCTATCCTTTTCGTAATTTTTCTTTTAATTATTGCACGAGATATCGCATAAGATATTGAATTAGATCATTTCAGTCAAATTAATTATTTTTTTCCGATCATGTCAAGTTTATAATTTTGCACTGTAATAAAAAACTTACTTAACGCCCTCTATTTTATATTCTCAACATCTTCATTTCTCATCATGTTATCTTCACTAATTTTTTAATTATATATATATTACATTAAAATAATAAATTCTAATTTCGTAAGATATATATTTTTATGGCTCAGATATTTTCAAACAGACGGTGGCAAGTATTATTTTTTAGTTATTCTATATTCCTCTAAATTGGGAAAATTGATCCGGCACACATGCATGGTTTTTATGTCCGCATCCACAGTTTGTATATATAAGAAGCAAACGCGCCAGTTTCTCACTCTTATTTTTAATAATATTAATTTAATAAAACTTATTATTACTAAAAACTGCCGCATCCATCACAGAATTTGGTTGAAAATATACAACTGCTTTGTCCCCTGCCATTGCCCACTCCATTCTCCTCTGAAAACGACTTGTTGCCATTCCTTTCTCCTTGTTCAACGCTGCTTTGGTTTCGTTTCTTTTGTTCTGTCCCTTTTAAAATCCATACAACAACGATTTATAATAGTTTTTTAATTGGATCACTCGATATTCACTCGGCCTTTTGGAACAACACACGAATAACACGATTTGAAAACAAAAACATATTTCAAAGAAAATTCAAACTGTTTTCATTACTCACAGACTAGAATTATAAATATTTTCTGATTGTTTTCTAATTGATGCATTCTCAAAGCATAATACATTTATTTATACTACATGGTGCATGTAATACACCTTATAAAAATTCTATACAAAATCCTAAAATTTCTTATATTATCACATGCCTGAATTATTTAAGACATAAAATTTCAATAATTCCTTGTGTTAATTATATGCCTTACACATTTTAGACAAACATAAATATATTTTCCCTCTGTCATAATATATTTTCAGATTTTAATCTAAATCTTAAAAATACTATTTTTTTCTTCCCAAATCCTTCTTCTTTCTAATTTTTTTTGAGATAAATTATCATTTTCAACACGTAATTGTCTCAGTTCAGTTCGCTTAGTTGCCTTTTCCCTTTTGTTAGCTTCGTTTCGTTATTTACCTAAGGGAGGCACGAGCATAATCCTACAACCTTTGCATTGTTGTCTTTTCTTCATAAATGGTCGGAAAAGTTTTAGTTGATCTGACATATTTAATTTGGTCACCGGTGCTGGTGGTGGTGATATTATCTCTCATTGTGAAGATTCAGAGATCAAATCCCAACAAGGATGGGTTGGGATTAGATTTAGGAAAAGTGTGTGTTTCTCGGGTCGAGTCGGGTTCTGCCACCTCTAATTGTCACTCATTGTGAAGATTCAGAGATCAAATCCCAACAATGTTGGGTTGGGATTAGATTTAGGAAAAGTGTGTGTGTTGTGGGTATTAAATAAAATTATTAAAATAATATCTTTTATATATTAAAATAAAAAAAAATAAAAGTCAAAATAATAAATAATCATAACGATAAAAAAATTTCCTTTACAAGACTTTATATTTAATTTTTTTTTTGCATAATTCTATCCAAGATATTAAATTTTTTTTTCTCAATGAAAAATAATCAGACAATAGGGATGTTAGATTAACAAAACTTTAGTTTAAAAATACTATTTTTTAAAATTCAAGGGGGTCAGTTGACCCCGGTATACTTTGGATCCGCCCCTACCTTCAAGCTTTTAATAAAAAAAATATATTTAATTTGCTTTCGGTTGTAAGACAACAAATAGGCGATGGATTTCTTCGTTCAGTGATTGGAATTACTACACGGAGGTACCTGCGAAGCAATCTCATCTGGTACAAAAATCAAAGGCATATGCATAATTTCTGTAGTGTGTCAATAATATGGTAGGACGGTAGATGTATCAATTTTGTAGTTTATAGATATATTAAATCTAAATGTTAAACAGTCAACATAAATGTATTGTCTCGTGAGCTAGCTCAAATAGTTAACTTAAATAGTAATGAGTCGAGTTTGAGCTAGAGTTTTTTTTAGCTCGAAGCGTTTCACAAGGTGGGCTCGATTCGACTCGAATATTTATGAGCCGAACTTGAGCTAAGCCCGGCTCACTCGAACTCAACTCATTTTCAGCCCTAGTAATAGAATTTAATAATTTATCGGGTTTAAACTCATTAACTAATCAGATACTAAATAAAGAAATAAATAATTCAACATACATTCTTATCTAATAAAAACTATTAAAATAATATCTTTTTATATATTAAAAATAATAAAAATAAATAAAATTTAAAATAATAGATAATCATATCGATGAAGAAAATTTTCTTCAACGAGACACCATATTTTAATATTTTTACAAATTTTTTCATTATTTACGGTATTAAATATTTTTTTTCTCAATGAAAAGTAATCAGACAATTCATGGAGGTCAGAAATTTGATTTAAAGGAGGTCATATTAACTAAATCTTTGTCTGAAATCATTATTTTTCAAAATTCAGAGGATATGTCGACCCCTGTTCTATGTTTCTTATCCCATAAATATGAACTATGATTATCATAAACAGAACAAGGTCTGGATGCTATTAATTTAACTCTTTATAAAGTTGTTAATATCCGTGTTATAGAATTTTCTGATTTAAAGTTTGGTCTTTTGTTTATAGGGAAATAATTTTCGATTGGAGAGGCATTATACGAAAAATGCAAATATGAAACAAAGGAAAGAAATGAGAATCAGAGATGTTGCAGTAAAACCAGTGGATGAAGATTTGTATAAGATCCCACCTGAGCTCTTTTATGAGAAGCCGAGAAGGGTATTACTTGTTTCACATTTTCTTAAAAAAGTCTTTTTCAGCGACAATGGCAGACTTCGTTCACTTTTTTTCTATTTATTTGGGTCTACTGCTGTTTACTTTTCTTCTATTTAATTCTTTAATACTGTTACAATACCATGCAGAGGAGCTTTGTCAGGAGCTGGTTGACTGGATGCATTGGACAGAGTTGTGTTGTATGAGACATAATCACTATTAATGGATATTAATTAATAATCTACGAAGAGTAGGTTGGTTTAGAGAGAGTAGTGAATCTAATTTCCTTTGCATCGTTTTATTTTATGGTTCGATTTCTTTTTGATAAATGTGCGTAATGGGAGGTCTCATGTGTAATTTATCAAAAAAATGGAGTGGTCGGTTGAAAGACATAGACGACATGTTTCACTGTTCAGGTTTTAGGAACTTGTAGTCTGGAATATTATTTTGTTTTTTCATGGTGTAAAATGGTAAAAGGGGTATGGTAAAAAGTTTGACCTAGCAAAGGACCTTTGATATCTTGAATTGTTTGAGGTGACTTTTGACGTCTGCAAATGTTGTTTAATTGTGAAGCTCGAGATTTATTGTGTTGGGGTTCCTTTTGGGCTTTTGGTTTTTTTCATTTTTTCTTCTTTTTCCCTGACAAAGGAAAGTTGGCTGAGGGGGGTACTTTTGATGTTTTTTATGATTTACAGAGATATAGATGCCAATACAGTTCTTCTTCCACAAAGCACACTCTTTTAAGCTTAATTTCTTATCTTTAATTTTTACAAATAGCAACCGAAAAGAAGTACGTGATGCATTTACCATGACTGAAACCCTTATTAATAAAAAAATAATTATAAGTTTAAGGTAATTCTAATGTACATTCTATGGTTTCCAAAACTTATAGTATATCATTTTGAAAATAAAAAATAAAAATAAAAATTCATTGATGTCTTTTTATTGATTTAGATGAAATGTATAGAAAAATTAATTAATCTGAAAAAGATTTAACTCTTATCATACAATTCTAAAATTTAAAAGGTGTAATTTCATTGGCATTATGTGACCGATCAATTAATTTCTGAATTGTTTTCAAATTATATACACATTCTACCTAAATAATTAGAACACACTTATGGTTTCAAATCTTTTTTATTTAAGCAATATTTCACAAAAAGATATTCCATGATAATGGAATGTTCCATAAAATTGTATTTACTAAAGTTACTCATAAATTTATGGACCTAGTTTTTACAAATCCAATTGAACTTCTTGTAAAATGATTTTTTACCCTGCTGTCCTTCAAATTCTGTGGAGCCACTTAACCATTAAGGCTTTGACGGTTAAATCAATGAAAAAACAACAACCAACGGGTCACTGACATCTTACCGACAAATGCTAATAAATGTTTCAAAAAAAAGCTTTTACAACAGTTAATGTTGATTTGCCTTTTGAAATTGAAACCATTCATTTTATTATGTTCGATAGTTTACCTCATCAAATTCACCAAGAGATGGAAAAACATATTTTTTTTTCTTATACTATTTTTTCTCAATAGATATGAAAAATCTAAGTTATCCGAAAAGTCTATGAAATACTTTCACCGAGTTTGAATTTCGAACCTAAAAGCTCCACACGGAGATGCTTATCATTGTTATTGGATCTTTATACATATATTCTTTTTGATTCAATATATCATTTCATTTGTTGCTTTGTAATGAAGAAAGTATAAATGAGTATTTGGTGAATTAAATGAAAATAAAAATAAAGATAGTAATTAATGAAATTAAACTGAAAATACTTGAATTACTTTCGGACTATATTGTAGTAGTAATTTGCTTAAAAGTTACAAAATTTAACCTTTTGAATCGAACCCCCCTTTTCACAATCTTGAAAAGTTAAAAGGATTTATGGGAAAAAAGAGACCAAGTACGGCGTTTGCTTGAAACATGCATTTGTTTGGTCGACGAGCTTTTTAGCATCATCAACGATATGATGATTCATCATATCGTTGTATTGAGCTTGTATTTTTTTTTTTTCGCTTTTAAAATATACCACCGCCTATAAATTACAAGTTTACAATCGAACTAGATATACACGAGACGATCTATTTCTTGAAAGTTGAAACCGCATATTATTTTGGGGGTGCACAAGCACCATTTTAAGAATTGCAGTTAGGTAACTGTCAAACTATGGGCCTTTCATAAATAAACTGGCTCAACTATGCATTTGAGCCCAAGCATCCATGATCCATCGCACCTTCCAACTTGGAACAAATTGTGGGTTTCTGGTCCGAGGTTACGAAGGTAATTAATTAATGGTCTCTCAAAGGTCCAACGACTGTCTGTAAACCCATCCACTTCCACAGCCTCGAGTAAAAGTGCATTCCACCTAGGTAGGGCCACAAAAGAGTCGAGTTCGAACGAGTCGAGTTTAACTTAAATTCGGCTTATAAAAATTTGAATCGAATCGAGTCGAGTGTGTGAAACGCTTCGAGCTGAAAAATCTAGCTCAAACTCAACTCATTACTATTTGAGCTAGTTCGTGAGTCAATGCATGTACGCTAACTCGGTTTGACATTTAGATTTAGTACATCTATAAACCATAAAGTTAGTACATCTACAAAACTGATACATTAGTTGGTACAGAATTAATATATCAACAAACTATATTTTTAATGACATCTTTGTTACACTAATTAGAACATATTAACCAATAAAAAAATATCGAGTCGAATTACGAGTGAGTAAGAGACGTCATTAAGCCTCTGAGATAATGATTGATAATGAGAGATGTATTATCAGATTAGAATTTGACAAAAAAAATATAAACTATTATTATTCGAGCCATGAGTCGAATCAACCTCAACTCAAACTCAGCTTATTTAATTATCGAGTCAAATTAACTACAATTAAATTAGCTTGAATCAAATTAGCTGAAGCCAAATTAGCTCGAGCTTTAAGCTGAAATGATCTACGAGCCCAAACTTTTTTTTGCATGCACGTTGGTGTTGAAAAGTTGATACAACTCGCTTACTGACGGAAAGGCCGAATAAAGTACTATTTGCCCTTCCCTCTCCTTACGCGAGCATTTAATTTCAGAAAAAATAAATCACAGTCGAACGATCACAAATCCGCATAGATTAACAGATAAAAGTAATAAAATGACTAAGAATAAGTGAAGTCTTGTAAAAAAAGAGGGCTAATTGGAGGGAAATGTATGCACTATAATTTTGCATGCAACTAAATTATAATGTACAAAATATCCTGACGAAGAATTTTTGCAACCACTTTACCAATCAGCACTTCGCCATCAGTCAAAATTTAGGGCAAATCAAAATTCAATGGGTAATGCTAATTAAAATTTAAAAGGCTCTCACCACGTAAAATTTGCTATAAATCTTTAAAAAACGAAGTTGTTGAGGTTTCTCCTTTACTTGACTTCTTCCTCTTGGATCCTATTGAAAAATAAAAAATCAAAACCCAATATTGGAAGGAAGGGTTGTTAAGGAGAATGCCCATTTCAAATAGCATATGGGAATCTGTATTGAATTTACAGTTGCTCAAAAATATTGTTGGTATTCAAAGCAAGATTAAATATTCAGTACTTGGAGAGGATAACAGAGAAGTGTTGATGCACGGATGAAGGAAACTATTTTAATTACATCGTCTCTATGGATGTAATTTGTTATTTCTGTCCATAAAAAATCTCGTCGTCTTTTCAAATTAAATATCAAGTGGAATTGTTCCACAGTAGTCATGCTTATCATGGATCAGACCAAGTTATGCTGCCATATTAAGAATAATATAACTACATATCTGCGCTCAGAAAAATATAAATATACACATGCATAAATTATGAACTTAGAAATATGAAAAGTTCCCCTACATCCCTCCTCTCCAAGTTTCTTTGGATTACGTTCAAATCACCATTTTTCATTTCTCATTTGCCCAAAGATAAACAGAAAATAAGGAAACTTTAAATTCTTCTTAAGAACTGAGGCAGGCAAAGGAACATAGTATATACCTTATTTTAAGCTGCCCACATGCTTTTTTTTTTCTGAATTGGCAGAAGGGTTGAAATTGAGCCATCAAAAGTTAATTGGCTTACCTGATAATTTAGGGGGTACTATGTCGTCAATGTCCATCTCATCATCGTCATCGTCATCACTTTGAGCTTGAATTGCTTCATTTTCTTCATGATTATTTTCTTGTGGTGTATTCAGTAGTTCCTCTAAATCCCATAACTGTAAATTGCACATTACATGAGCAAGATGAAAGAAAGTCCTTCCTTCATTTGCAGAAAAACTAACATTTTTTGTAGTTGCCACTAACATGTAGCTCTTACGAATTGTTTGCAAATAATATAAAATTGGCAAACTGAAACAATAACCAAATTACTCCATCTTATTCAAAAGATTTTGTTAAATTACTCCATAAAACTGAAAAATAAGCCTGCGGACCTACCTGGCACAACATTGATTCAGATTGAAGTTAACTTGGCCAAGTTGGAAGCAATTAATAGTTAAGGCAAAGGCCAATTCACATCTTAACCTAGTAGTTTGTATATTGCGAATGTCTTCAAATGTGTTAAAAGCAAATTACAATTATAAGATGTGTTTTGTGTTGTTGCAGTACATAATATTTTCATTTTGCAGGGTTACATCCAATTGCATTTTGTGGTCTGACAACAAAATGCATTTTCAACAATTTGACAAAAGAGTAAATCACCTTGAGCATTTGGTCATGAGAAATGCTTCCGAGAAATTGTTTATCACCAGAAAAGGCTGCAAAAACATAACCAAAAATGGTACAAGTGTCAGATACTTTCTCAGAACAGACAATAAAAACTAACTAAAAATGAAAGTGAAAGTTGCTGTAGTGCTTTTCTTGTGATTGCTAGGCAATAGTTTTAGAGACATGTAGCCTAGTTGTTTGCTTTCTTTTCGAGATACTTCTATGTGGTTTTATGTCTGATTTAGCTACCAGCTGTTCGGTACCATATCAGACCTCTGACTTTGTACGTGTGATCAGTTTCAATGAAACTGATGGAAGTATACAACTTTTTTCAAAAAAAAAAAATTGAAAGTCAAAAATTGACTTCAAGAGCTTTGAAAGAAATCATTCTGTCCGCCGTTGATGAGGCAAGATGTAGCAGCCCAATAGCTTTCAGAAACTTTATAAAGAGGAGAGATTTAATACTCCTTGTACTCTCTAGAGTTATATATATATTTTTGATAGAAATAGTCCTAATATGTATAACTTATTTGCAAGATTATGCATAAATTATCATATTGATATTTTGTTGGTGAAACTGATCTATTACATAGAGAACAGGAAATGAAAAAAGAAACATAACATGGAAGTTTTCAGTATAGTGCAATTTACCGAGGCGCTCAATAGGGAATTCTGAGTGCTCTGCAAGAGGCTGAATAATTTTATTTAGTAGTTTGCCCACCAACCCGTATAAATTTTGAAATTTTAGGTAATTAAACAATAACAACCAACCAACAAACAAGCCACAACCACGATATAACTTTTCAATTAAGCTGGAGAAAGAAACATCATCGAGTAATTTGACCTGATCACACCGTCATATGATCCAGATATTAACCTATCTTCATCAAGCTGAAAAATAATAAATATTTTTTTATGAGTAACAAGCAAAAGCAAAATTAGTTTGGAAGAAAATATTTAAAGTGGAGTATTCTTCACCTTCAATAGTGTATCGATTGATATTGGATGGCCTAGATACAGTCAACTGAATAAACACAAATGCATGTTAAATTAGCATGATCAAAATTCTGAATTTTATTTTGCCACATCATTAGCAATTTAGCATACAAAGAAGCAAAATAAAGATGTAGTACCTGCCATCTCTAAAAAAAAAACCTAACAATGGAGTAAAAGTGCACCAGTCTGAGTTCCACAGACTATCTTTTTACCGTTCTGAAGAACAAATAATAAATTAGGGTTTGTTTGGCACACCATGGAATAGCAAAAAGTAGGAATAAAATTGTTATTTCGACGAAATAATTTGCCAAACGAATTTTAGACTAAGTAGAAGAGTGCGGAATAGTGCTAATCCGGTATACCAACTTATAGGTGGAATATCGGATTTGCTCTCATCGGAATAGCGATTATTATTTGATTATATTATATTATATTATGATTATGATTAAGATTTAGTATTATTATATTATATTTATGATTATAATTTATTATTATATTAATATTATGATTATTATTATTTATTATTATTATTATCATTATATTATTATTATTAAATTATTATTATCATTATTGTTATTATATTATTGTTACCATTAGTATTATTATATTATTTATTATTATTATAAATATAATTTTAATATTAAATTATTATATTATGAATATAAATATAATTATTTTATTATTATATTATTATGATCAAGATTATTTATTATTATATTATTATATTATGATGATTATGATTATGATTATTATTACTTATTATTATTTTATAATCCTTTATTATATTATTTTATGTTGATTATAGTTAGGATTAATTTATTATTATATTATTATAATTATAATTATTTATAATTATTTTTATGATTATGATTATATTATTATTATTATATTATTATGATTATGATTATGGTTATATTATTTTGATTATGACTATAATTATTATCATGATTATGATTATGATTTTTATATTCGATTATATTATTAAAATTATGATTACTTATTATTATTATATTATTATAATTATGATTGTAATTATAATTTATTATTATTATATTACTATATTATGATTATGTTTATATTTTTATTATATTACTATTATAATATTATTATTTATTATGATTATTTTTTATTACTTTATTATTATTTTATTATGTTGTATTATATTATTATATGTTGATTATAGTTATGATCAATTTATTATTGTATTATTATAATTATAATTATTTTTATGATTATGATTATATTTTTATTATTATATTATTATGATTATGATTATGGTTATATTATTATGATTATGACTATAATTATTATTATTATTATCATGATTATGATTATAATTATTATATTATGATTATATTATTAAAATTATGATTACTTATTATTATTATATTATTATAATTACGATTGTAATTATAATTTTTCATTATTATATTACTATATGATGATTATGTTTATATTTTTATTATATTACTATTATAATATTATTATTTATTATGATTATTTTTTATTAATTTTTATTATTATCTTACTATTATGATTATTATTTTACTATTATTATTATCATCATCATCATTATTAATATCATAATTATTCATATTTTAACTATTCTGAGTAACAACTACCAAACAATATTTTCGCTAATAGTCAAGAATATCACTCTTCTACCACTCTTCCAAAAAAACACTATTCTATCACTCTTCCAAAATTACCACTCTTCCAAAACTATTCCTTGATTTGCCAAACAGACCCTTAGAGAACACCTACTAACTACTATTTTCAAAGCTTGAAAACTAAATAATAATTAAGCAACAATAATATAAGGTTACCTCCATCACAATTCACAACCACGGAAAGAAGTTCATCTGCTGAGACAGACTAGGATTTAACCTAGCATAAGGAAAAAAGAAAGGAACAAATAAAGAACAAAGAAGGGTTTGATAATTCAATTCCGAACCAAATAAACATCTTGGTTATTTAGATAGAATGAAAAAGACGTATTTTGTTTTTTTTTTCAAGCTACAAACTGATAGAGTCTCACCACTGTGAAAGGGAGAATAGAAATTAGTTAACATTTGACAAGAGAATTCCACATAATACTGAAAATAATTTGATCTGTGATCTTAGAAATGTCAAAAGAAAAAAATGCATATCATACAATGTGTTTCCTTCACAATTTCCTTTTTCATTTTGTGAAAGTATCCATGCATTCCCCATCTTTCACAGATAAACGTATGACAAATATACAGCTCAGGGTCATTCGAAGCAAGCGAGTAAGACAAACATGGATACGATAAACTTTTCATTTTTTTTGGAAAAGATGACTTTTTTTAACAATTAGGGCTAATAAATAGAGAAAATCTCACAAGATTGACCTGAAAATTTTCATTAGATACAAAATCTAACAAACAGCTTAGTGATTCCTTTAATAGGAAAAGCACCGTGAATAAATAATTTGAAGGGAGGACAAGGAAGCACCTGGTACCCAAGATTTCCATGGTATCTGGCACAAAGGTTAGGTCAGAGACATAATCTTGATGGACATTGAAGGAATTGCAACAAGATTGCTGTCTAGTATCCCATACCTACAAGACAGTGGAAATTCTATAAACCAACAACAAATAGAAAAATTGAACCATCATAGTTGTATACCTTGTACTTATAACCATAAATGTTAAGCTTTAATGAAAACCAAGAAAAATAGAGAAAACTCGTGAATAGGTTCGTATTTGGTACCTTTATACATCCTTCATCATCACCAGAGGCAATTGTTGTTTCCATCAAATTAACAAGTCGACATATAGCATTCATGAAATAATAATTTGTATTTGATCCAATATAAAGGTCGGCTAAAGTTGTTTATCTTTATGGGCTGTTTTGAAATAATTTAGAGGCTGTAAAAAAAATTAGAGTTTAGAGAGGCGAGTAGGTAACAATGACATTTTCAAACTATCAGACAGAGAAAAGAAAATTTCACCAAACAGGTACATGTTATGTTTCCCCCCTCTATGCATGCATGATTTCTTTGAGTTTCTTTAGATCTTTGTGCAGATAATAATGATTTCAATTTGGGGCCTTTCTTTGACCAACTCCAGAATTCCTTGTTGAAAAATAACTACAAAGTAACAGACTTGTCTGGTAAACAACACACAACAATTCAGGATGAAAGAAAAGGCAGATATAAGAGGGCAGTGTGCATTAAAAGTTACTCATGAGCATTTTCTAGGCGAGCAACGGTCTTCCCAGTCTCCATATCAGTAGCAAGAATTGAGTAGTCCGGCGAAGAAGTGAGAATTACTACAGAATATATCAACGCAGATTACCAAAACCGTGATATAAGAAGTACTCAAAATAACGAAAAGATAAGTATTGAATTCTTTACATTTTCCAGAGTCTGCAAAGCGAACAGCTCTGCAAGATTCTTTTCCATGGGCTTTACTTTCGAACATTCTAGATAACAAATGATGGAGCAAAATAACTAGTCAAACTTAGTTTTACCAAATCCAAAGAAAACTATAATGAATTATGATCACACATCAGTCGATTTACCTCTCAGGTTGAGAGCCCACTGAGTACCGATACCTAGGCCACAAAAAATGAAGTCAAGCCACAAAAAATGAAGTCAAGCCACAAAAAAACGAAGTCAATTTCAAAGAAGAGGGAACGGAAATCATAGCTCACTCAAAATTACTAAAAAATAGGGTTTATTCAAGCAAGGTTTCAGACTTACAAATGGAGATCTCCGTTGATGAGGCCAGAAGTGATAAGAGGAGAGGAAGGATGAAAATTAAGGTTGAAGGGTATGGCGCCCAGCCTCACCTCCATTTCTGGTTATTCTATATTATACCATGATCAAAATGAAATCTTTAGTGCTAAAACGAGAAAGATAATTGAAATTCACACAATCACCATGATCAGAATTGCAGAGCGAAGAAAAAAAAAGGGAAAAAAGTTGATGTGATTTAATAGAAGTGAAATCCCTTCGCAAAATCATATAAAAATTGCAGGCATATGGTATAATATTGGTAGAAAGCAGGTGCATCTACATTTCAGTTAAGTTACATTACATAAACCTTTAACAACATACAACCACGATGACCAAAGGTTTATGCAATGAATTATGATAAGATAAAATTTTCCCCTACATTTTTAATCTTAAACTATCATTAGTCATAAGAATAGACTTCGGTACCAATATATATACAAAAATAGATTGATTAAAGCTTTCTAATATCTAATAATAAAAATAAATGAAATTTACGACACGCAGAAGGATTAAGTTCAACTTATGTGAGAAACAGTGATGGAGTAGGTTGTCGAGTGCTTTTGAGGCGGCGATCTGCTAAGACTTGAGAGATAGATCGAAAGATCAAATCTCTCACAAGAGGCAAAGAGGCGGTCCTGGAGGAAGATGAATTGGGGAGAGTGAGGAAGGTTAGTTGGGCGCGGCTGGGCCGGGGCGACGCCGCTAGTTAGCGACGGGGGAGAGAGGACTCAGAGGGGGGATCGCGGGGGAGAGAGGACTCAGAGGGGGGATCGCGGGGGAGAGAGTCTAGACTCGAGAGAGCTTGGAAAAGAGGGGTCGGGGGAGCGGGGTGATCGCGTGAGAAGTTATACACTATATATAATTCGAACTAAATTCAACCGAGACGATCTATTTCTTGAAAATTGAAGCGTCATACTGAATCTTGCATCATTTTAACAAGGGTTTATATTCGGACAGGTCAATTGATGTTTATTCATATTTAATCACTTTCATTAATTTTTTTATTTAAAAATAATTAAAAAGCTAATAAAAAAATAAATATAATTTTATTTATCTATTTTTCATTCCAATTAGTTTTGACAATAAATATAATTTTATTTCAATTATTTTTGAATAAAAAAGCTAATAGCAGTGGTCAACTATAGATAAACATCAAAATTAAATGGTTAAAAATGAATAAATAAAAATTCAGTGATTAAATATAAATAAACATTAAAATTCAATAATATATCAGAAGATTGTTCAGTAAATCTGTAACTGTGCGCCTATCTTCTGATTTCTCGAATGGTCTTTTTGTTACAAAAACATATCGTGAACTGTGAACATTTTCATCAATCGCGCCTTCAAGTCGGTATGAATTGTGGCCTTCTGGTCCGAAGTTCTGAAGGCTAATTAATTTGTGGTCTCTCAAAGGCCCGACGACGGCCGTGTGTAGTTCCATCCCCACCGTTGTAAACTTGTAATAGCTTCTCCTTACCTTTTGTATGTAATTTAATATTGTAAGAGCCGCCCGTTAAATATTTAATCTGTTATGATTTTTCATATAAATAGACCATCATTTTACTATTATTATTCATGATTTAGAGGTGTTGATTACTTGGCTATGCTTAAAGGTGTTCCCATATTTTGTTAAATATACGGGATATTGAATCTTGCAATTTTTTTTTCATTGTCATCTTAAAATTTTAGTGTTAGGGAAGAAACTTACGCCTAGCAAATATATTGTGCATTAACATCTGAACTTCTAACATTTTTTTTCCGTCTTGTTGAGTGAAGTGAAGTGAACTCGTGTAAATCATGAGTTGTGGTTAAAGTATATTTTTTTAATAAAGATGAGAGTTTAAACTACCTAAATTTTCAAAATATTCATAAAGGATCCATAATTTCAATACAAAAGTATTATCTTTTCCACTGAGTGATTAAATAATTAAAATATTTCTGAAAAAGTAAAACAACCTGTAATTTAAATATATTATTTGCAATAAGTTCACAGTGACCTTATTATTTTCTTGAACATATTTTCTTTTCCAACACCTTTAATTAGGTTAGGTGTCCTATATACCTATTGTAGTCCGGTTGATCTGCATCTGCCACAAAGTTTCCAGAATAAATTGCTCTAAGGATGTTCCCTTGATACTGATTTGTGCGAGGATTAAAATGATAAAAGTTCGCCTTTAGTTTTTCGCGCCTCGATCCTTCTCCTGGAAGGAAGAGTACATAGCAGAGGCGCGAGAGAGAGAGAGAGACTTGGGAGGTGCGAGCACTGCAAGTTTGACAGAAAAGAGAGAAGGATGTGCGGAAGAGCTCGGTGCACACTAAGCCCTAACCAAGTCGCCGCCGCTTGTGGGTTTACCGGCGATGGCGGCCGCCGAACCTCCGTCCGTTCGGTTGACAGTAATCGGTATTCCACTTTGACCCCTCAAACTCCTCGAAACCCTCATTTTTCTTTTCCCTTGAAATTGTGTCTTGTGTCACTTGAAGGTTCCTGGGTTCCTGTTCTGTGGTTGACTATGCAATTTTTTTTGTAGCTTGTAGGGCTTTTGAACGAATCTGTGGCCTTTCCGTTAAGATCTTTTTGTAGTTTGAAGGCCTTCTGATGAAATATGTGATTTCCATGACAATTTTATTTTTGATGCAGCTTTCGGCCTTCATATAATGTAGCACCTGGTAGGTATGTACCAGTAGCAACGGTGAGGAGAATAGGTAGTGGAGAGGATGGAGAAAAAAAAGTGGAACCTGTAGTGCATTGCATGAAGTGGGGCCTAGTTCCCAGCTTTACTAAGAAAAATGAGAAACCTGACCATTACAAGATGGTGCGTTGGTTACTTTTTGGGTAACTAGATAATTTTGTGTCCCTCTTTTGAGTCTTTTCATGTTGAGTTAAAATGCAGTAAATTAGGAAAGATACTAAAATTTTATTGTTTTTTTATGTTAAATCAGTTTGTTTCTCATAGCTGCATTTGGTTCCATCCAATCGAACTCTTGTCCACATTTGAATCCATGCTTCAAATAATTACAATGTTTTAAATTCTGTATAGCTTGATTTTGACCTGACATAACAAGTCATTTGCAGTTCAATGCTCGATCTGAATCGATAAAAGAGAAAGCATCATTTAGGCGATTAATTCCTGCAAATAGGTGTGTTGTGGCAGTAGAAGGGTATGCATATTCATTTCTTCAATTCCTGTGTTATTTGTTCTTTCTGGTTATCAAATTTTAATTAGATAATTTATAAAGCAATTGTTGGTATGGATGAGAAACTATTAATTGAAAGTGTGTAAAATTGAATCAACTTATCTTCCTATGCTAAAACTCTAAAATCCTTAGTTGATAACAAACTTATTTCTGTAACATGTAGGTTCTATGAGTGGAAAAAAGATGGCTCTAAAAAGCAGCCATACTATATTCACTTTAATGATGATAGGCCTCTTGTATTTGCTGCGCTTTATGATTCTTGGTCAAACTCTGATGGTAGTGCTGCTCTTTCCTCTCTCAATCTCTCCCCTACAAATCTGTACTTTAGTATCACTTCAAAACTTCAGTTTCTTTGAAGTTTCCAACTTGTTTTTTAACTTGAAAATTTACTGTATTATAAGTTCTCCAAAAGAAATGATAATTCTCTCTCAACATATTTCTGATGTTCAATTTTTATTGTTTTGCAGGAGAAATCCTTTACACCTTCACCATTCTGACAACTCAATGCTCGACCAGTCTGGAGTGGCTCCATGGTTTACTCTCATTTTTAGTGTTGTATTTTATTTCAGTCGTGGTTAACATGCCTGAATGCAGTCCATAAAAATATTCATCATGATTTGGTATGACTTTAATTACAGATCGGATGCCTGTAATTCTTGGGTCTAAGGGTTCCATTGACGTATGGCTGGATAGTTCAAATCAGAAAATTGAATCCCTTCTCATTCCATATGAAGGTCCTGATCTAGTAAGTCTGGACTGTGCATTTATTGTCTGAGAAATGGACCTGCAACTTTACATTTTTACCATTGCGTTTGTTCTAGGTCTTGAACTGAAGTGTGGTTAATATAAAAAAGTTGAAAAAAGATTCGCTCATTTTTCTGGAATTGAATGGTTACCAGACAAATGAGTATATGGTAATCAAGCCTTTATAAATTCAGATTTATTGGATGATTTTGGTGTTAGTTATATTCATTTATTTCTTTTCTTGTTTTATTTGATTGTTCATGACTTTATCTGATAGGCGTGGCATCCGGTCACCACGGAAGTTGGAAAAACATCATTTGATGGCCCTGATTGCATTAAAGAGGTATGAAAATCTTATACATATAAATTGGTTTTTACTCAATATTATTTTTGTGGTTTCACCAATTAAATTTGTTTGTGAAACACTTCAGGTACAACTAAAATATACTGTCAACAATCCTATATCAAATTTTTTCACAAAGAAATCTGATGTGAAAAAATCTGAGGCTGGTTTCAGCCCTGAAAATAAAAATTTACTGAAGACTGCAGATACTGTTAATATCAAGAAAAAAGGTGAACTCTCTGACAATCCGGTAAAAAATCTTAAAAATGAAGAAAAAAATGAATCTGCTGATGTTAAAAAGGAAAATGAGTCGAGTAATGTTAATAAGGAGGATGATTCTTTATTTGAACCTGAAGTGTTCTATGAGAGTGAGAAAGAAAAACAATCCTCCAGAGTTAAGAGAGAATTTGATGATGTTAAGGAATCCAATGACTTGGATTCTCTGCCAGTGAAGAAAGAAAAGATTGCAAAGAAGGAAGATGGTCAATTATCTCTGCTTTCTTATTTTGGGAAAAAGTAGATTTTCAGACCTTTTAGGCAGCGGTTATTTTGTGAATGTCTTATGTTGTGGGTTAGCCTAAGCCCTTTAGGATTTATGTTCGAGCTTTCTCTCTTTTGAGCACAACACTCCCTTTCAACTTCTTTGTGTATCATAATGTAGTTTTTGGAAGGCGTCTTTTCTTGTTGGTGCAATTATGAGATTGGCTTGAAATTACACTGTTACTTACAAAGCTTTTGGATAATAAAACCATTAAAATATGCATAGCATAGGTTTGTTGGCTCTATGAATTTTTTTCTTTTTTTTGGAGACTAAATTTTTGATCTCAAGCGCTTAATATGATTTCTGCATGAAAATTTACTTGCAGACCGAATTCAATATTTTTAAAAATTTATTTACTATTTTTTTAGCTGATTAAAAAAACATCATTTAAATATTATGAACAATCCATGGTAGTGGTAATATTTTTTAGATCTAAAAACTATAATAAGATAGTTATATATACATCTCAATTTAGATACAAATTTCTACGACTACTATGCCGCTGACGACATCTCTGTTGTTGGAGAATTTAAATAATCAATCATAAAAACGAACAATCATTCTAGTGTCAACATAAGGAAAACAACTGTTACTTATTTGGGAAGGGATCCCTCCATAATAGTTTATTTTGACTATGTTGATAATGATATTCTAAAAAATATGAAAAAAATTTTAAAATAGAAAAAAAGTTTACAGATTAGTTTTTTTAACTATAGATTGATAGTGCTCTGAAATTTAATGTAATTTAGTTATTATTTGATGGTCCAGTAAAGGTCATTAAATTATAATCGTTATATATTGTATAAAAATTTGTTAGTATTTGATGAATTATTAAATAATATCTAAATTAGAGGAAATTTAAAATACTGTCAATCTATAATTGAAAAAAAAACTATAAATTTTATCTATTTTCAATTTTTTTATTTTTTATTATTTTAGAATGTTATTGTCAACATTGTCAGAGTAACCAATTGTCAAGGAATCATCCCTCACCTACTTCTTTATAGTCAAGCAAAAGAACTTGATGTATGTAGACACTGTTAGAAATTTAACCGACCACATGAAAAAAAAATCAAACTAATTAAAGATCCGAAGTTCAAGTTAATAACAAGGACTCGTTATATTATTTTTCGTCTCAAATGTTGTAAACAAGGAGGGCAGAGAAAACAAAAATATGCATGACAGGAAACGATAGCCAATGTCATATATTAACAGATCGGTCGTTTTAATGAACTGAAAGTTTCTAATTGATCTCCATATTCTGCAATCAATAATATTACTATTATATATGTTATTTCGTACTAAGGTATAGATTCCAGAATGCCAGCTCAAATTGAATGATTTCAATGCTAGCTTGTACTATTAACTGAAGTAAATAATCACAACAAAATTCAAATTCATTCATGTTAAATAGAAATTGAATATGATGTTAGTATAATCTATAATCAATCATGTGATGATTATATTTTAATTCATATATTAGAATAATTTATATATAACATATCTTCACTGAAAACACAATCATGTTCAAATTCCGATTTGTTATACATTCACAAGTGTTGTCATTTAATGATCACCATTTGTTAGTGCAATCTACAATCAATCATGTGATGATTATATTTTAACTCATATATTAGAATAATTTATATATAATATATCTCACTGAAAACGTATTAAATCATATGTTCAAATTCCGATTTGTTATACATTCACAAGTGTTGGCATTAAATGATCACCTTTTGTTTTGACACACGCTGATATTGCTAATATAAAAAGATAATTTATTTAGGATATTAATCCAAAAAAAATATTGTTAGGGTATGCAAACATCATTATTGAGCCATATTAGCAGGCTCTTTTATTTATTTATTTTCGGTTTCATTTGTAACTGAGTTGGCATATTTTCTGATTTTTTTTTTTTGCTCAAACTACAAAAAATGGTCGAGGGTTTTGTTTTCTATTTTCCGTCGGGAAAAATTAAGAAGAATAAATGAGCAGAAGAGTATTTCCATCCTTAAAATATTAATTAAGAATTAATTACGAAATTTGAAGAAAATAATTATAATTTAGTTTGTTGTAACAATTAGATGGGCAAATAAGAAAAAATAATAAGAGTTGAGAGACAAATAAGAAAATGTGTTGTATTTATACTATACTATATTATAAAGAGCGTATGAATTGAATTTATTTATTAATGTTATTAGAATGTGTAATGACCGAATTATTCATATTCAATTTATGATTAAAATTGATTGATTTTATAAAAATTCAGTCAAAAATTATTTTTCTCTCCATTTCATTTGTTATTTTTTTATCATGCATTTATAGGAGTTCTAAAAAAAATCATACATAAAAAAATAACATCAACTATTATTAAATTTTAGTGTAAAAAACTACATATTGTACAACATTACTAAGAAAAGAAAAATTATTATATTTTATACATTATTTTTTATAAAATAATGAATTAATTTTATTTAAAATTTTAAGATCCTTTGTAATTGAATTAGGTATAAATTATATCCAAGTAAAATGTATCATTTTTATAATAAAATTAATGTTAAATATAATGATTTGTAAAAAAAAGTTATATATAATATAAATTAAATATCAAATATTATTAGCTTTTATTGTAAAAAAGGAAACAACATATTGAAATCTTACTCAGAAAAATATTAAATAATAAATTAATTTTATTAATAATTTAAGAATCTTTGTGATTGCTTTAGACATTAATTATATTTAAGTAAAATATATCATTTAATTAGAATAAAATTAGTATTAAATATAAATATTAATTAAGAGAATTCACACAACGGACTTATTTTATGTTAGTATGGAAAATTAATCTCGTAATTTCGTATATAATAAAGCAATTTATATGCTGATTTCCTTTTTAAGGAAATCTTTACTTGGTTAACTCAGATGGTCGTCTGCTGATAGATATTATATTAGTATAAAAAGAGCTACTCTATAAATCGAAAAGGTTATCCTAGAGCCACAAGTATCATATTCAAGATATGTGAAATCTCATTTTATATCTTAACTATCTTAACTAATTTAATTAATTTCTAACTATTATTCAATTTAGATTTGAAAGAAAAATGAAAAAAATATGGGTCACGTACTTGACCCATTTGAACCAAAGCTCAATGATATATTTCTCATCTTTGAGAGTTACCCTTCATGCTATATATCGTTGGAAAACTAACGATGAGAAGAATACAATGAACTAAATTATACATAAAATGGATCAACGATTTGGCAGAAATCAAGGGAGAACAGCTCGATTAGAAATTCAATTGGAGTGATTTAGTGCGGGTGAATCTGAATCGATTGATCAAATATTTTCTCTACACCAAGGAGATGATATGTGAATCTTTAAATAAGTGTTCTATTGTTGTAAGTGTTCGTATCACCAATTCACTTCTCATGTACAAAGAAACGTGTTGAAATTAACATTTTGAAGCTCGGTTGATCAAGAAGTAGAGCTAAACCAATTTTTAGGAGTAAAAAGAGAAATTTTGAGTATTCATTCGAATGAATTGGTTGAGAGATATGAGAGAACACAAAAAAACTATTTTACTACACTAAATAGATGTTCATCAGAGTTAGTATAATAGATATGAAGATTTAATTGTACTAGGTATAAAATTTTATTATACAGACTATAAAGATTTGGATTGTAATATTAAGAATTGAGATTGAGAAATTTCAACATAAAATTAATAGAGACTATATTGTTTGTACTAATAAAAATTAAGATTAAACTATGAATTATATTTTGAATGATATATTAAATTTTAGTCAGTAAATGTACACTATATATTGAAGCGTTGTATATAATATATATTTAGATTTATTTATAAAAGTGAAAATTAAGAATAAACTAAAAAATATGTTTTTGAATGATATATTAAGATGTGTTATGATAGATATTAAATTTTATTTATATTAAATATTAAATCTATTTTTGCCATAATTATTTTAAAAATATTATTTTGTGTTACGTATCTATTATATATTGTTGACAATATTATGACTTAATGATATGAGATATAAAGATAATTTTTATTATTTATTGAGATTTTTTTTATAAATATAAATTATAAGGTCTTAAGATATTAAAAAAATATTAAGTATAAATTTATCAATTATAAGGTAAGTAGAAATTTTATATCATTTAAAGTAAAATATGATTTATTAATCAGTACTACAAATTTAATTATTAAGTCTAAGATGAGAATAATTAGGTATAAAGATGTGTCTATAGGAGTGTTCGATAAATATTTTTTGAATTATATATTATCCAAAGTTAAAAGTAAGATTTATATTAATATATATTAAGACATCAAGTGAATGATTTTAAGACTTCTAATGCTAAATTATAAGACTTTATTTATGAGATTTTATATTGAATATAAGTTACATAAAAAAATATTATTTTGGATAAAATTTATTAAGATTTAATTTCTTAGTTGTTATATTAAATATAAAGATTTGGTTTAAATAATGTTCAATAAATATTTGAGATTTTTATATCTTTAAAGTTAAAAATGACTTATAACATTATGTAATAAGACATCATATGCAGTTCTTAAGACTTTGAATATTATTCATAGAACGGTGTAGAGAGTTTCAGAAGAACCGCTATTGTTTAGTGAATATTTTGACTTCATCAGGTGTTGTTTTTTTCTAGTGTAAAAGTGGACATTATATCCTTATTATTTTCGACTTATCTAAGATAGAAATTCAATTATATAACTTTCTTTGATATTCAAATAAGAGAGTAAATAATTATTGTTGACTTATGTTTTAAGACATTATAGTTTAGAGATACATACTTGTTCATATCCTGATGACTTTTTAAATATAAATTTGAAGTTCAAAATTTTGACTTATAATATTAATTATTAAGACGTCATTTTTTATGTGTTAGGACTTGAAAGATTCGATTTTAACACATTAAAGTTTAGGTATATAGACTTATTCATATCTTGATAGATATTTAAATATAAATTTTAAGTTCAAAAATATGATTTATAATATTAAATATTAAAACGTCGTATTTCTCGTGTTAAGATTTGGGACATTCAGTTTTAAGATAATGAGATTCAAGTATAAATACTTGTCAATATTCTAATTATCGCTCAAATATAAATTTTAATTGAAAGTATAATTTATAATATTAGATATTAAGACGTATTTTTTTTGTTTAGACTTAAGACATTCAATTTTAAAATATTAATGTTCATATATAAATACTTGCTCATATCTTGATTGTCATTTAAATATATATTTTAAATTTAAAATATAACTTGATATATTAAATATTAAGATTTTATTTCTCTAGCATTAAAACTTAAAACTTCCGATTTTAAGACTACGGACGGTGTCTTCTCAATTACCAGATTATAACTATGAGAATTTAGATTATCAAATTGGAAAAAAGCGGCCGAAATATGGCGTTCTTCGTGATTCCGAAATTATGAACCACAAATCTCTTAAATACTTTCGCTGATGTTCGGGCAATTTGCAACCAACAACATCGCGTAAACCGCTCTAGTTAAATAAGGGAGATCAACACCTGTTTAAAATGTCTTCGATCAATCACAAAGAAAAGAAAAAGAAAAGAAAAATTAATGTTTTCGTCAGGGTTTGAATCACTACCACCTGCAACTGCAAGCGTGGTCGCATCAGATGGCCTTGATTTCATCAGCCAACTGCCGAACGACATCCTCATCTCCATCCTTTTCCTCCTCCCACTCAAGGACTGTGTTCGTACCAGCATCCTCTCCTCTCGCTGGCGTAATGTCTGGAAGCTTTCACCTCTCCGTCTCGATGACTCCGAATCAACATCCTCTTCGCAGTGGCCGGATTTGGATGACATGTTCTCCCTCAACCCAAGGAAATTCAACGAGAACCGCAAGGCCGCCACCTACCACAGTTAACCCCTTACCAGATGCCGTTCTTCGACCCATCGCCTTGCCCTGACGCCAACCCGTTTGACCAACCCTATAATTCCAGATTCTATCTTATCTTATCTTCCCATTATGGAAAGGTACACTCTTTGCGACTATCTGGTGTGAAAGGTTTGGCATTCAGAGGAACAGTTACTCGGTTACAAAAGTAATAAACAGAGGCATCCGAGAACAAAAGTAATAAATTCCCTTTTTTTTTACCACAACAACTACTATTACGAGATTCCTTATTCCCTTTTTGGTGTGCATCTCTGCAAAGTTTGACACTCAGGAACTGCAGCTTTCAGCCAAGTCCCCTTTCAGCTTTTCCTAATCTTAAAGAGCTTAATCTGAGGCGGCCATTGATTTGTTTCAAACCATGCTTGCATCATGCATGTACTTGAGACCATGCTGTTAGTATCCTGTAAGGCCTGTCCGGGGCTCGGTTGTGTCTCTGTCAGGTCAACCAGTCTCCGCAAATTAGTGTTAAGTGATGACAGTCTTTTGGGCATAGAAGAGTTGATTATTGAAGACGCCCCCAATCTTGAGTACTTAATGCTAAGTGCGAACGAGGTGGAATGCTATAATGTGATAGCCCAACATACAACAAAGCTTCAAGTCCTTGGTTTTATATCTGCAAAATTCAAGATGCTCCCTCTAGGTGGTGATTACTTTGTGCATCAGGTACTATTGTGTTTGCTTTTTATTGTACGAATTATTTCTGAGAATTGCGAGGCAGTTTTGCTGTGTTCATTTATTTAGTTTGCTCTTCTCATAAACTTGCAATTAAATGAATTACCTTATTTCTGGTAATCAATTTTTTCATTTGTTACCCTTTTTTTTTTGGATTACAATCGTCAAATTCCATAGGAACATATGGTCCTCTAAGAGTGATGCCTTCTCCAGTAACATTATCTACTGTGAAGACACTAGCAATTGACATAGGATCCATCCATAATGATGGTAGCATACTAACAGACTTTCTAGAATGCTTCCCCTGCATTGAAAATTTGTATATTTATGTATCTTGATCACTGCTTCTTATCTGTTTTCCGAGAAATCATCCACAAGGATTCCTACATTCGATTTACATGACAATTGAGAGCTACACAGTTATCAAATTATCATATATGTCAAACTAAGCCGAGCTTCCGGGTTGTAAAATATCTGATCTTTTTCTTAATTTGTTAGGATGGAATAGGAAATCAGAAAATATTTGAAGTGAGATGCAACTAAAAATAACTAGATATATTTGCTGGAAGGAAATTGTTAAGAGTTCATATATGACTATATATCTGTGTTGATAGATAAAGACGGTGATGCACGAATGATCAAGAAATTGAAAAAAAAGTAATGGAAAAATAGATTTGGTTCTGAGATCATACATATTTTCAATTCTTTAATAAAACCGATACATAAAAACTAACTACTGCCAAAAGACATGACATCTGTTTAAATACAAACCTAAAAATAAAAAATACATAAACGATACATAAAAGACCCTAAAAACTCTAAAAATTATAAAAAAGATCCAAAAGTCCATGAAGGAAGACTCGGATCGCGAATCTGAACCGAAAAATGAGTGATCGGTTTTGGGTTGTGGAGTTCATGTCAAAATTTCAGTCCGATCCGACGGTCGGATCAAAAGTTACGCCACTTTTTGTGAAGCGTGCGCATATTGCATCAACGGGTCTACTCAGCATTACATATTTTATAATTAATGTCCGTCCAATCAAATCCACTCTTAAGCCTGAATGTATCATTCTGGGATTAACCCAATATCCATATTAATTAATCCAACATCTATTGGAAATTACTAACTTGTTCAAAAACAATTTTGTTAACAAAATTAAAATTTCAAAAAAGAAAATGCTACTTAGGCTTTGTGAAGATATTGAAATGACATAGTGGAAGTGAACTTGAGATTTGGCAAATTACATTTTCGTTCAGGTTAATATGTATATTGCACGATTTGAGATATTAATTGGAGGGTGTGATAGAGTTACCTTGGGCAAATCCGTGCTTTTATGTGGAGCATTAATTTCAAATTAAGTTAATGTTGAATTCTGGTGCAATTTATGCTTTTTCAATTGATGCAGGGTGAAAATCTCTTTGGTCAAGTGGACCCGGGTTTCTGGAGAGAGGAAGGATAATTTGCTTTTCAGGATTATCGTTTGAAACGAGCTATAATGTATGGCTTTCTTACTTATGATACTTTTATGGTGGAGTTCGTGAGATTTCTAGTCCTCAACTGCAGGATGTTTGATAAAATCATTATTCTTGAACAAAAACTGAACTCTGTTCATCACGACAGAGAAGAAATGCAAAGAAAAGTTTGTTTCGACCAGAGAGCCTCTGAAGATCTGGATCTGATCTTCTGCCCAGATACCGAGTGCATAGATCATGTTTCCTTGTGGAAACCACTAACTTCTACTGGGTTTTTCGCATTTCATGAATTGCTTTATTAGCAACAACCTCATGGAGGGGCATGCATATCTTGGGCATTCTATATTATTTATTTTAAAGAAAAAAAAAGAGATTTAGATTTAGGTGTAGATGAGAATAGAGCGAGTTATATGTAGGTGCATTTTAGTATTCTTTATGATATATAAATAGTTGCAAACAATGAACGTACAACCTTTGAGACTATAATGTTACGATATGATTTTGTATAATTGTATTTAATAGCTAGTTCATACCGATTGGTTATTTTGTTCTATGATACTGGGGTGCCATAAATGCTCACTTTTCTATACTTTTTGACTTGGATATTTTGCAGTTTTTTTATATATAATATTTATAATAATTATATTATTAATAATAAGAGTGATGAAATCGAAATTTTAAAAATACGAATGACAGCGCGTCACTGTCAGTGACGTCTTTATTTTTTTTTTTTACTTAGAAGATGATCAAATCGATCTTAAGAGCAACTTACAGCTTGCTATGCCTACCGTCCATTTCAACTAGGCGTTGGTCAATTATTTCGATCAATATCGTTCTCATTTCTCAACCATCCAATTTGTAGCAAGCATCCCTGAAGAACTAGATTAAGACGAGCCTTTCCAATCAAAGTGCATAATTAAACACTATTGTCAGTATTAATTATGTACTTCGATTGGAATGATTAAGTCCATAATTAAATTAATACTGAAATGATTAAGACGAGCCTTTCCAATCTAAGTACATAATTAAACACACAATAGAACAATACAAATATTCATTCTAGGAAACTGAATTTCCATCTCAAGCAATCTTTGGAAGCTTACAATTGTATTTGACTCAGTTACATACATTGAGAAAATTACTAAAACCACATTTAGCTACTAGCTACTGTATCGAGCATACTAAAGCGATCCCCAAAAGAGCACTATTTTTTTTTGTCCAGGAATTCGCCTGATACATGGAGTCGCCCAAAAGAATCTCTGCCTTTTCCACATTCTAGAACTAGATTTCCACACAAAACACTTCGTTCTGTTGTGACTTCTTACCACAAAGAATTTGCTGGTGAAGAAAACCATGATTCCAACGTCCCAATGTGATTCCTTTCTGCGTCCATACAGAATGGTACTTGGCCAGAATTAAGTACATTCCTGTCAGCCATGGGATGTACTGCTTAGAGAGCAACGGAGCATCCTTGACCAAGAAACAATACAACACCACTAGGGTCCTCTTGCGTCTTGATTTGAGTGCAGCCACCATCAACATCCAAGTGATCAACATAGAATACAACTTGGTCGCTCTCTCCTTGTTTCAAATATTTGTTGTGAACCACCAACAAGCGATCATTAGAGTTGACCAAGAAAACACTACCAAAGCCTGCCTTTGAAGGAATCTTTAACCTTTTTTTATGCAATTCAGCAATTCAGCCTTCTGATTTTTTAACTTGAATAAAATTAGAAAGCATGGCATGACAAGGGCAGCAAAAGCCCCATTAATGAAAATTACATCCTCGACCTCCTTCACTAGTGGTGGGAAATCGTGCGAAATCCACTTGTGGTCTAGGCCCCTGCACATGAAGCAGCAGCTCATCAAGCCGGAGAAGAATAGCAGCAAAATGAAGTCAGAATCTTGATTACAATCTTTTCCATCATAGTAAAAGAGCTAACCTAACCTATCTACTAATTACAGTGTATCAGTAACTCTCTAACCAACTCAAAATAACAGTTAGGATCTGATATAGTGATCTTATATAGACAACTGTGTAATATGTCTTAACAAGAGGACAAGACGGCGCAGTGAACTATGCTGAACATGTGGTCCAATATTTCACATGGATCAGAGGACCGAGGGCCATGATGATAATCTTTGATTGAGTTGAGGGGTTGCAGGGTGATTGAATCACCTGTCACCGGGCTGAGAAGGGAAATAGCGGAATGTATATCAAGGATTATTAGCCAGCCATGTGATGAGCCGACACAGATGCAGCTGTGGTTTTGCCTTTTTGGTGTTGGCAAGCTGGGGCAGATTGTCAACAGGTTCGGTAGTATGAAAATTGTTAGAGAAAGGGAGACGCACGGCGCCGCCGAATGAAAGATTAGGAAAGCTCTTGGAAGGGAGGAGGAAGGGGAGCTGGGGAGAAAGGAGGGGAGGCGGCGCCATCCACGACACACACTGCGGAGAAAGACGTAGAAAGCAGCGTGAGGGCTGCATTTTGAGGCGATGCTGGAGAGGATATCTTTGTCGAGGTTGGCCACCGTACTGACTTCGTCCTGGTGCTCCATCGGAGAGTGCTTTCAGGCTCAAGAGTAATGGGGTGGTGGCGTGGTGCTGCTAAATTGAGAATTTCAAATCTTGATTCAAAGAAGGGCAAGAACCAAATTGAAGTATTGGTATTCGCCTATTCGGTAGTTTGTTATTTAAATGGACCCTTTCGGGGCGTTCAGGTGCAATCAGGCGCTGCATACGTTATTAAATATTCATCCGATCCATTTAGTGGGTAGTACGTGGAAATGTGGGTTCCCTAATGCGTACACTCAAGAATCAGGAAGGACTATACAAGCAGATAATACGGAACCGAAATGCCATATTCTCCATTTTTTTTATTTTTAGAAAGTATTTTTTTTATCGGAATATTGCATGAGTGTCATTTTTTCCAAAATCTAGAAAGTTTCTAATTTTTATCTCAGACACTTAAATTTTTTTTTTATCTGAGCGTTCGAATTTTTATCTCGGATTCTCCAATTTTTTCCAATAACCAGACAAAAAGAGAGACAAATTGGTGGATTTGTTCAATAATATATCTCTTGTGATAAATTATTGTTCAATTTTTCACTTTGTATCATTATACATTGATTCATAATTATATTATATATCCACTATTATTTCAATTAAGTATGTCTTTGATTTTTTTTCTTTCATATTATTAAATTTAAAAATTGAACAATAACTATAAAAAATTGAAGAAAAATAAGTGTTTCAAAAAAAAATCCATCAATTTTTTTGGGTCTAGTTATAAAAAAAAATTGGAGGATCGGAAATAAAAATTTTAGGTCCTATGTTAAATTTTTTTTTTCTTTTTTTTTGTTATGTTTATAAAAAAAAAGAGAGGATCAGAGATAAGAATTCAGGCCCTTCTAGTCAGTAGAAAAAATAAAAAAAGTGACAATTATGCGAGATTCTGATAAAAAAAAGTTTTTTCTAAAAATAAAAAAATTGTAAATTCTGAGTTCTGGTCCTCTCACGTGCTGCATCACGTGGATAATTGGTTCATTTAAGGACCCAAAGTTCATTCAATCTAAGAGTCCACGTGTAATGGCGCGACACGTCGATATGAATTTCCAAGTTCTCACAAGACAGGCTATGGTTCGAACCAATTGCAAAGAGAAATCAATTGATCATTTTATTTTTTAAAAGAATACAACGGAATACAATAATTTTAGAATGATTCTTTTAGTCAGAAGGTATTAGGAGGATTTGTTTCTAATTTTCTATAAGTTTAAAAGGATCCAAGTTGTCGCTTTAATTTCTTAATAGGGTTAGTTGACCCACAATGTATGTATTTTTAACTTAGTGAAATTAATATGCAATTGTCTGCTACTTTAAAAAAAATGTCGCTTTTAAGTTGCCGAAGTTGCCATTTTTATTATTTGATGTACATTCAGCTTAATAGAGTAAAAATGTGAAAGAGAAAATGGAGCATCTTCAAAGAGCAATATTCTACATCTGAAAAAAATCTTAAAAATAGAAAAAAATTATAGATACATTTTTTTACTTAAAGATTGACAATGATTCAAATTTTATATAATATCATTAATGTTTGATAGTTCATCAGAGACCATTCAATTAGAACCATTATAAATTGCATAATGTTCTAATGATTTTTAATGCACTATCAAATGATAATGATATTACATAAAATTTAAATCACTACAATATATAACTAAAAAAAATCTAATTCGTATTTTTATTTTTTTAAATATTTATTATCAAGATTGTCAAATAACTTAGCGTCACGGGATCTCTCCCCTATTCTAAAACGGTTAACATCTTGCTAGATGAAGTCAGGAAGAATGGATCATATTCGAGAGAAGCACGCTTTTCTTCATGAATATAATTTTTTGTGGACTAATTTTTTTAATTTGGTTTTTCATTTTTCATTTAATTTTTGGTCTCAACTCTCGTGAGGCCACTTGATCAACTTTTTGCACTACTGATAATCGCTAATATATACTTAAATAGGGACATGAGTACTAGGGGTGTTAATTATTGATCCGATCCGATATGATCCGAAGATAAATGGGTTGGATATGTGTTTAATTTTTTTGATCCAAATTAGGTCGGGTTCGGGTCAACCAGATCCGATCCGATTAATTATATTTTTTGAAGTAATTTTATGATTTAGTACTAATTAAATCTTAAATATACACTAATTAAGATTAATTAAAAATTAATTAATATTTTATTGCTTAAAATTATATAAAAATAATTAATAAATATTTAATTATTTTACACGGGTCGGGTCGGGTATGAGTCAAGATTTTTTGACCCGAATTTAATCGGATCGGTTCGATTAGGATAAAAATAAAATAAACTAATATGATCCGAGCATTGACACCCTAGGCGTGACCCTTACTTTTCGTTAAAAACAAAGAAAATAAAAAGAAGAAAGGTGTTGTTACCTCACTCATTGTTCAGCTATAAATATAGTTGAAAATGAAATATAAAATATTATATATTTCGTAAAAGTATAACTACATAATATATCAATAAAAACATGAAGTTACAAAAGTTATTTTAATTATAATAAAAGATAATCACTAGTAATCATTAATTTACCAAAATTTTATAAATAATATAAGATAAAAATTGAGATCAAATTATAAATAATGGAGTTAAATACCACTACTATGAAAAATAATCGTTAACTTAAGTAATAAAATATTATAAAATAAGTTGGATAATAAAACCATTAATATGTGCATAGCATAGATTGGTCGATACTACAAATTTCTATCTCCATTTTTAAAGTCTAAATAATTGATTTAAACCACTTAAAATAAATTTCGTATAAAAATTTACTTGTAGATCAAATTCAATATTTTTAGAATATTAAAAAAATAACATGATTTAAATATTATGAACTATCCAAAGTAGTGATAATTTTACCGATCTAAAATAATAATAATAAATGTTACTAGGTGCTTATGCTACAGGGTGTTAAAATTTCTAATTTTATTTAATTAACTACTAGCAGTCCATCGAGTCCTACATCATGAAAAAAATGGATTATATATCAAACGAGTGGAGGAGCTTAGTGTTACGATTAATTTTGGGTTGTGCCCCTTTGAAATCTAAAAAAATACATATGAGTCTTTATATTTGAAGTCTAAATTATATTTTATTCAAACACATTTGCACAATCAGCCCTCTCTTATACTTTCATCAAGCTCCGTTACTGTAATCAAACCGATATATAAATTATATGAAATTTAAAATATCGTCCAACTACAAGTTAAAAAATATATTTATAAATCTTTTTCTCTTTTTTTTTTTTTTATATTTTTTAGAATATCATACTCAAAATTGTTAAATCCCTCCCCTACTTATTTACAGTCAAGCAAAAGAACTTAATGTTTGTAGACAATGTTAGAAATTTAACCGACACATGAACGAAAAAAAAATCAAACTAACATCTGAACAAAGACTCATTACATTTTTTTTTGTCTCAAATGTTGTTATCAAGGCAGGGGCGGAGCCACATATAATAGAGTGGGCATTTGCCTCTCTCTCGCTAAAAAAAATCAATAATAGACCGTTATTTGTGTATTCTTTCAAAGAAATTGTAAAAAAATACTTACAGATTAAAATAATTATGAAATTATGTTTAACCTGAAAATTTTTCCCACCTTATTTGATATCGTGGCTCCCCCTTGTATCAGAGGAGCGCAGAGAAAACAAAAATACACAGACAGATAAATCGATAGAAAAAGTGAAATAACGAAGGAATATAAACTAAATGTAAACCTGACAGGAAGCGATAGCCAATGTCATAATCTATACTATTATATAAAATAACTAAGAATTAAACGGGTCTATTTTTTATCATTTCCTTCAATTTTTTTATATCCTAAAATATCTCTCATCTATACTATTATTTAAAAGCAGCTAAGAATTGGACGTGTCATTTTTTTATCATTTCCTTTAATTTTTTTATATCCCAAAATATCACTCATCTAATGATTTACATTAATTTTGACTAATCAGACGAATACGATAACGTCCATTATTTTATATTCCTCTCCATTTTTTTTGTCATATAGGAGGAAAATAATTAAATGTTGAGAGAAATCATGCGAGATTATATCTGATATAAAATCTATAATTGATCTTGCATTTATTGATCTTTTCCATATTAAAATGACGTACATATTATCATATGATATTTTTTATATTTAAATTAAAAAAATCGTTGCAACGCACGAGTACACAACTATATTAACAGATCGGTCGTTTTAGTGAACTGAAAGTTTTTAATTGATCTCCATAATCTACAATTTACTTTCGTCAATAATATTACTATTTTATATGTTATTTCGTTCTAAGGAGTAGATTATTCATAATGTCAGCTCAAATTGAATTCAGTGTCAGCTGGAAGTAAATAAGCACAACAAAATTCTTTTTTTTTTTTGATGAAAGCACAACAAAATTCAAATTCATTCACGTTAAATAGAATTTGAACATGAGACTTAAATCTTCATTACATTCACCGTTATTGATCTCAAATGGACAAAAGGGAAAATAGAGAAAGAAGCTTCTTTGAAGCCAATGACAGTAACAAACTCAAGTGATGGAGAAAATATTTGATTCATGTGCAACCAATCAGGAGTTTTCAGTAAAGAATTAGCAAATTGGATCACATGAGCTCAGCATACAAGCCCGCTGTATATTTCCAGCTGAAACAATATAATTTTATTTGTATATTAATTAAGATTTTCAATCTGGTATCACAAATGAAAAGTAATTTACAAAGGAAACCTCTAAGATAGAAGGAATTCTAAGCAATAGTGACCAAAAAAAAAAAACTGCCAGAAAGCATCACAGAACACCAATTCATAAAAGAGTACTATAACATCTGACTCATTATCCTAAAGCAACAATTGTAAACTTATCCATATCATCCATGGTCAGAGAAGTCACCAAAACAAAAATTCTGCTCGATATACATAAAATCGCATTAAAATCTTTAATTACGATTTAGATTAGGGGTAACCCACTGAAATCTCAGGTGAGTCCATGAAGGAGCAAACCTTCCGTGCTCCACAACAAACACCTTTTTTGTGACTTTCGATCTGACATTAAATTCATACACTCCAGCATTATGCAAAAGGATCTCTCTCCCGGAATCATCCTTCCTCAACTTGGGGTAGACATGAGGGAAGTACACCTTGCCCTCAGCCATTGATGGGAGAACTCGTGCCGGCACGCTAACAGAACATCCATGACCAACAAATAGTGCATGTTGCCAAAGCAATGCTACTTCAAGGACGCAAACATTTGTGTTGTGGTCCTGATCATCTCGTGGAATTACAATAATGAAAACCTGGATAGATTTTCTGGGCATCCTGCGCATATTAAATGTGACCGACTTAACAACCAAGAACAAATCACGTCCTGCCTTGACCAAGAAAGCCTCTCTTGGTGACAAGTTTAACTGGCTCTTATGTTGTTTCATTACCAGGCCTGTCTTGATATTTGAGAAGTCAAAAACTGCGAAATTAATTGACAGGTCGACGGCAATAAAAACCCCATAATTGAAAATCACATCCTCAACCAAGAACGGCTTGTGCAAATGCTGACGCCATGTGACACTGTTCTTATTGCACGTGAAGCAACTATCGGTCAAGCCAGAGAAGAACAGAAGTACAGTGAAACCAGGGTCTTTTACTGGATCAGAAGATAATACAGCACGGTGTATCATCGAATCCTGACTGTTGTATCTTCTCTTCTGCCGGAGATGGTATTCAGGGTAAGAACTGCGGTCGAAGTAGAGAACCCTATTGTCCATTGAAGAGAGAGGAGGGAGATGGATTGAATCGCCCGTGACTGGGTTGAGAAGGGAAAGAGATGAGTCTGGTCCGAGTGTTATAAGCCAGCCGTGGGAGGAGCCAACACAGATGCAGCCATCAGTTCCTTCCAGCTGTGGAAGAGGGAAGGTGGTTGGCTGTTTGTAACAGTGGGGAAAGGGGAGGGGGAATACATTACCGAGGGGCAAATCAGGACCAAATTCATGACGAGGAATGAGGAGGAAGGGGAGTTGCGGTAATGGCAGGGGAGGTAGGGGGAATAGTCGGTAAGGGAGCGACGCCATTCACGACAGACGCGGCTGATGGAGAGGTACTGGGAAGCACTGGTGGCGCATTTGGCGACGATAAGAGAGAGGATTTCAGAGGGGAGGTGGTTGGCCCAACGCAAGCCTTGCTGGGCAGAGGGATGACGCAACTGGGTCGACTGCTGGTCCATCAGAGAAGGTGGAGGAGGCATTGCTTGCAGTCAAGAATTGTAATTTAGCTTTCTTTGTTTTCTTGTTTCAAGATATACGACTCACTGAGTCTTGAAGAAGGATTGGGGAAGTGATCAGTTGCCCCCAATAGGACCGTTGGTTGAACAGGCAATGGAGCATGGAGAGAGCTTACAATCGATTTGACTAGCGAATATTATTGGGTGCGGATCAAGACGTCGAGTTAATGTTGGGAGCTGTGCTTACCAGAGTAGAGAATTGAAATGGACGGACCATGACCGTGGACCGGACTGGACCGTGGTCGGATCGTGGGCTGTACTGTGTCTTGCCTTGGTCTGTCTAACGGTGGGTCAGTTCTCCCTTCACCCGAAAATAGATTGTGCGGACCCATGAACCGGACCGAACTGGACCGTGGACCGGACCCTCGGACCGTCCCGGATAACTTTTTATAATTTTTTTTAGTATTATTCGATTTTTAAACTATTAAAAAAATATAATTAATTTGATGAAAATTATTATTTAAAAATTGATAAATTTATTTTTCAACTTTTATTAATTTTTACAATTTTCTGAAATTTTATTTTTCTGAATTTTTTTAATTTTTTAATATTATTATATTTTTAAACAATTAAAATTAATAATTCGAATTAGTTAAAAATTATTATTAAAAAATTATGATAAATTATTATTTTTTTCAATTCATTAAAAAAAGGATCGGACCGGACCGGACCGTGGACCGTCCCGTCCCGTGGGGGTCCGGCCCCCGAGGGCCAACGGTGGGACGATTCGGTTTTTTTGAATTTGGACCGCTTAGGACCGACCCATATGGACCGTGCGAGGACCATGGACCGTCCGGATTTGGACCGAATCGGATCGTGGACCATCCGGATTTGAACCGGACCGGACCGTTTGCAAATCTCTAGACCAGAGTATACAAAAATCAGAAAGGACAAAAAAATAATTGTATCCTAACTGGTTACTAATTTCACAACATTTTGCGCATGAACAACAACTCTCCCATGACCATAACTTTCATCTCCACTCCAGTTATTTTGCTTAAATGCAAAGAAAAGGAAATTTATTAAAAAATGGAATGTCGTTTTGGCGACAAAAATGAATGTATTATCTTTCCTTAACTACTCAATTTGGATTGTACATTAACAAAATTACAGTTCATGTTGTATGCGCTTCATTATTTTGGCAGTTCTCATAAAAGGCAATGAATTTACAAGAAAAGTAATGTTTGATGATCAATCTCAGAATTGCCAATTTGTACAAGATATTTTATAAGATAATAAAATAAATGAAAAACCACTGCTCTAATCATCAATATTTCGTATATTAACATGCCTTTATTTGGTAATTGGCATACTTTGCACATTTATGGTCAATCTACCAATTATTAGAAATTTGATGATCTTTTTTAACGTCCTGCAGAGACCTTCCATAACTCGGCAAAAATAGAAAGTTCTATTCTCTTAATTGCCTTCCATTTAATTTCTCGTACCCTCATTTCTTCATTAAAAAAATAAAATACAATTTGAATATATATATATATATAGTAAAGATACCGTGAGTTTAATCTCACGGAGGTCTTATGTGAACTTAACTAAAAAATTATATCAAATCATTTTTAAATTTTAATTTATCATGCTCATTAAATTCTTTATATGAAAATCTTATGGGATGCAAAAATTTGGAGTGTTTTGAGTTTTTTAAGTCATGATTTTTAATTTTTAAAAATCAGCTCTAAAAATAATAATAATATATTCAATACTTGAACATCATTTTAAAAATTTAAAAACGGTGACTTAAAAAGCTCAAAACACTCTAATTTTTTGCATCCCACAAGATTTTCATATAAATAATTTAATGAGGATGATAAATTAAAATTTAAAAATAATTTGATTTACTTTTTGTGTTAATCTCACGAAAGACTTTCTTGAGCTTAAGCTCACACTATCTTTACTCCCTCTATATATATATAGAGAGAGATATAGCTTATGGTGTTTTGCAAAGCAAAAAATCATTATTGGTTCAGGGTGAGATTTCATATTTTGAGGTCTCAAATGGTCAATTTAAATTGCTTAATAATTTTTTCATGTCAAAATCTTGTAGGATATTAAATTTCATGATTTTTTGAGCTTTCTAATTATTTTTTAAATTATTTTTAAAAATAGTCCTGTTTAATATAAGAAAATTGTTTATTTCAGGACTGTTTTTTAAAATAATTTAAAAAATAGTTAGAAAGCTCAAAAAAATATGAAATTTAATATCCTACAAGATTTTGACATAAAAAAATTATTAAGCAACTTAGATTGACCATTTGAGATCTCGAGATATAAAATCTCACCTCGAACCAATAATAATTTTTTACTTTGCAAATCACCATAAGCCATCTCTCTCTCTCTCGCTATATATATATATAGAGAGAGAGAGAGAGAGAGAGTGAGACTATGGTGCTTCGCGAAGTACAAAATCTTCCGTGCGTCCATATATCAAATTTGAAAGGTCAAACGGTCGATCCAAACCGTTGAACATCATCTTCATATCGAAATATTCTTGGAGATTAAATTTTATATATTTTTTTTCAAAATTGTTGCTATTTTTGAAATGGGTACAAAGTTTGCCGATCTAATGATTTCTGCACCATCCAAAACTAGCGATTTTGTACCCATCTAAAAAATAGTAAAAAAATTCAAAAATAAATAAATTTTGATCTCCAAATATACTTCAATATGAAGATCATGTTCAACGGTTTAGTTCGGCCATTTGAACTTTCAAATTTGAGATACGGACGCGAACCACGGGAGGTTTTGTGCTTCGCGAAGCACTATAACCTCACTCATACATTTATACATTTATATATATATATATATATATATATATATATATATAGAGTAGAGATAGCGTGAGCTTAAGCTCACGGAGGCCTTCCGTGAGCTTAACTCAAAAAATATATTAAATGATCTTAAAATTTTAATTTATCATTCTCATTAAATTCTTTATATGAAAATCTCATGGGATGCAAAAATTTGGAGCGTTTTGAGCTTTTTAAGTCACCGTTTTTAATTTTTGAAAATCAGCTCTAAAAATAATAATAAAATATTTAATATTTGAACATCATTTTAGAAATTAAAAATGGTGGGTTAAAAAGTTCAAAACACTTCAAATTTTTGCATCCCATAATATTTTCATATAAAGAATTTAATGAGCATGATAAATTAAGATTTAGAGATGATTTGATTTACTTTTTGTGTTAAGCTCATGGAATATCTCCGCGAGCTTAAACTCACGATATCTTTACTCTATATATATTTATATATATGGCAAGATTATTTTGCTTTGCAAAGTTGGGCTGTTTTTTACTTCGCGCATCTCTGTCATTGAATTTATTTGAAGATTCTCGCCTGATCAGTGATCAGCTTATTTTTTGAATTTGGTTCAACGGTAGGGGTGTCAATGATACTCTTTTATCTATTTACCTGATTCGTACCGTATTCGATAAGATGAGTATGGGTAAAAAAAATTCGTTAACTTATTTGATATGGGTTAAGGTAAGAATTTTATTTCGTTAAGCAAATGGGTAAGGGTATGAGTAAAGATCATTTTGTATCCGTTTGCCCTATAGGGTAAATTATTAAGAAAATAACTTATATTATTTCCAATATAATTATCTCGTGTAATATTTTTTTATTTTGGTAAATAAAATAAAAAATAGAGAATTTATAAGAACATCCCGTAGTTGTGCGCTAATGACTAGTAGTTTCAAACTCAGACTAGGTCATTAGCGCACAACTTCGGGGTATTCTTACTAATATCCTATTTTTTTATTTTATTTATCAAAATAAAAAAATCTGTATGTTAGTTGTCCTGATTTCTATGAGTTAATTACTATGAATTATAATTATTATCTTTTCTAAGTTTAACCATCTTATAAATTATAATGTTTGAATAATATTTAGTAGAGTGCTTCTTAAAATGATTGAATGAGATAATATTATATCTTATTTTAGACAAGATATTATTTTTGCTTTTAATATATTTTATTTTCTACTTAAATTTTTTGACAAGATATGCTTTTTTTATTTATTTAATTTGAAACGACTCAAGTTAGAATTGATTGTATAGTTATATTTTTATTTTATACTAGTAAATAGAGATGTATTTTTATGAACAGAATGAGTTCATATATTTTTTTTAATAAATGATAATAAACTAAGTAATATATTAGTATTATTCGTTAGCATCCGTTATCGTTTCGTTAACCCTTTATTTTAACGGGTAAAAGAAAGGTAAGGATAAGTCTAATTTTAATAGGTAAAAATAAAATATAGATAAAAATAATTTAAAATAAATATGATAATAAAAATACTTTCATCCAATCCATATGGTATCATTGACACCTCAAGGTCGCTTCCTATTTTGAAATTAAAAAAATCTTTAGCGATAAAAAATGTGTCCCTTCATTCCCGTCCAATACTCTCTCTCTCAAAAGAACCTAAGTACCTAACGATCCGACCCAATCGAACTTCGCGTCTCAGACGACGACACTAGACGCAGGCAACTTTTGTGATATAATTTTCTCCTCTCACACGACATCACCAAGCACAGGCGGTTTAAGGTCTTCTCCTCTAGCGATAACATTGGTTCTTTATTTCTTTCTCATTTCGCTCTAGTAAACCCTAATCTGTTTCATCTCCTAAGTAGGTTCCGACACCTCCCCCAATAACGCATCACCTATTATCGTTAAATAGAGGTCATTAACATTATCGGTTAGTTTTTATCCCAAATTGTGAATAATTTATAAGTCGTAGATTCCTATCTGTATATTTCTCGCATATATGTCCAACTACCTCAAAGATATACTGATTAGTACTAATACAACAACAACAACAAAGCCTTTAATCCCAAATAAATTGGGGTAGACTAGAAATAAAACCCAATCGGAAAACATAAGATCAAAGATCTCAAATTAATAAGAGTTTCAGTACTAGTATATATTGAGTGGGGATCTATTGACAATGGGTTATTTTGATAATTTTGACAACGGACCTCTAAATAAATATAAAAAAAATTAAAAATAAAAAAAAGTTTATATTATGTGTTTTTCTACCTTTAGATTGATGGTCATTCAAATTTTATGCAATTTCATTATCGTTTGATAGTCCATCAAAGACCATTAAATTGGAACCATTATAAATTGTATGAAAATTTGATGATTTTTGATGAACTATCAAATAATAATTAAATTATATAAAATTTGAATGATCATAAATCGAAAGGTTGAAAAATACATCTATAAACTTTTTTTTATTTTTAAGATTTTTTTTATATTTATTTAAAGTTCCATTGTCAAGATTGTCAAAATAACCCATTGTCAACCAATCTTTTCTCATATATATTACATTTTAGGATTAATATGGATACAATCTCTTCATATGAGATTGCAAGCGGTGGAACAGTTGCTATCTCAAATGAACAGTTGCTAAAGCCTTTGGTAACCGGTAATACATCTCATCAGCACCGTTCATTGCAAAAAATCTAAGGGTTCGAAAATTCAGTCCTCATTGAAGCAACACTCTAATGTTGGATTTTGGATTCCTTTGGATTCCTTTCATTCTGTTTGTATTGATGGATACGTGTAAAGGTTCTCCACAGCGGGTTTTTAGCGCTTATTTTGTATTGAATGGTCGAGACATATAGCTGTCAATGTGTCGGGTCAATTCGGATTGGATCATATTATTTTATTATTTTTTGATCTGAATCGAATCCGACTCACTTAATTTCGGGTCAAATTTTTTTGATCCATATCTGACCCGATTGGGTCATGGATCGATCCGATCCTACTCATTTAAATAATTAAATATCTATTGATTATTTTTATATAATTTTAAGTAATTAATTATTAATTAATTTATAATTAATCTTAATTATTATATAATTAGTGTATATTTAAGTTTTAATTAGTACTAAATTATAAAATTACTTAAAAATATATAATTAATCGGATCGAGTCGGGTTAACCCGAACCCGATCCGACCCGATTTAGATAAAAAAATTAAATTTATACCCAATTTATTTATTTTCGAATTATATAAATCTGATTAGATTCAAGTCGGATCGGGTTAACTTATCGGGTCAGATTAATAATTGACGCCCTACGAGACATGAGGTCGATATAGATCGAAACAATTGACCACAACTTAAAAGATCGGTTTGTTAATTAATGGTCGAGACCCGAGGTCGATATATCAATGCACGTTTATACTTGTTGATACACTCAGGGGGCAGATGCAGGATTGTAATAGCTTATTGGATTCAAACCCATTAACTAATCGGGTACTAAATAAAAAAAAACAATAGTTCAATATATATTTTTGGAATATTAAAAAACTATCAAAATAATATCTTTTATATATATTAAAAATAACAAAAAATAAAACTCAAAATAATAGATAATTATGTTGATGAAGAAATTTTTTTTCTACGGGACTACAAATTTTGAAATATTTACATAATTATTTCATTATTCATAGTATTAAATATTTTTTCTCAATAAAAATAATTAGACAATTCAGGAGGGTCAAAAATTAAATCCAAAGGAGGTCAGATTAACAAAACATTAGTCTAAAATTATTATTTTTTAAAATCCAGGGGGTCAGTTGACCCCCTCTAGCTCTTACGGCCGTTCTATTTATATACCTAATTTCTTATTATGTATATTAATTTCTTATATTGCATATCTATTATGAATATTATGCACATTAATTTTGATGCATCCACTTTTTTATTATGAATAGGTAAGGATATTGCTGTTATTTTTTTTTAGAATATTGAAGCTCTGCAGAGGATAATCAGCTTAATATATATAATCATGAATTGCAGTTAGTTATGCCAGGTGATTCTGGCATACCGGCTCAAATATAGTCACAAGAAATTTCTGGAGATGAAAGTTAAAACCATATGGATCATGTGGATGCTGGAATATGAAAACTTGGTATTTTTTTTTTGAAGCAGAGGGCGATTGCCCATCTGTAATTTCATTGATAAGAATAAAAATATTTACAGCATTTAATTACATGAGGAGAGGCCTCAGAGAGAGAGACAGAGAGAATCCCTATTGGTAGTTTCTTTTTAAATTAGACATCGATGTTTTCTTGTGACAAACGATAAAGGATCTCGGTTTTCTTGAAAATGGGATACGTTCAAATTCCGTGAAAGTATATAAAACGAGATATATGTCGGAATTAATTACGTGATCTCTATTTCTCCATAATTTACAATTTCTTAATAATATTAATACAATTGTTTTGCACTGAGGATTACTTTCATAAATCATAATGCTAGCGCAAATTGAATACTTTCTGTGTTTGCTGGTACTTTCAAGTTTCAACCGAAGTAAATAACCAAAAAAAAAACAAAATTCTTTTCGTTAAAAAGAAAATGAAATATGAAACTGAAAACTTTATTATTCTATCAGGTTACTAATATCAAATGGCCAAAGTTTCTTCAGAGCCAAAACAGAAGGAAAACTTTTGTGAAGTCCAGTTTAACAAACTTCAATGTGATTAATGCAAATAATTTGATTCATGCGTAACCAATCAGTGGAACGTTTTTAGCAAATTTGATCACATGAATTCAGCATACACCTTGCTGGCTGTACGTGCATTACCAGCAGAAGCAGTATTGTTTCTATTTGTATTATTAAGATCATAAATCTTGTATCGACACCAAAAATAATTTCCAGAGCAAACCTCTCAGATGGGAGAAATTCTAAGCAATTATGCCCAAAGAAAATTCTTCCGGGAATTATCACATAACATCATTGCATAAAAGAAAGTATTCTACAACATTGAGTCATTATCCTAAAGCAACGATTTTAATCTTGTTCATAGCACTGATCAGAGAAGTGACCAAAACACAAATTCTGCTCGATCAATACATATGTAACAAAAAACTACAATCTTTATGTATGAATACGATTGAGATTAGGTGTAACCCAAAAAAACATCAGGCGAGTCCACAAAGGAGCAGATCTCCAGCGCTGCACAACAAAAACATGTGGTTTGGTTTTCATACGGAAATGAAATCTGCGCACTTCAGCATTATACTTGATGGTCTCTCTTCCATTCTCCTTCTTTCTCATCTTTGAGCGGACATCAAGGAAGTACGCGCTGCCCTCAGTCAACCATGGGGAGTGCTGCAGAGGTACGCTAACAGAACATCCATGGCCAACAAATAGTGCATATTGTGAAAATACTCCTTGGACACGCATATCTGGGTTGTCAACTCCATTATCTCCTGGCTTTACAATATAAGCAACTCCCATAGATCTTTTGGGGGGCTGGGGACAATTAAATGTGAGCGAGTAAATAACCAAGAACAGATCACCTGCTGCCTCGACCAAGAAAGCCTCTTTTGGTAACAGCTCGAAGTGTGTCTTCCGTTGTTTCATAACCAGGCCAGTGTTGATATTTGAGAAGTCAAAGGACACGAGGTTCAGTGAAAGGTCTACAGCCACAAAATCACCTTTAAAGAAAATGACATCCTCAACCAAGAACGGGTCATGCAAATGCTGACGCCATTTGTCACTGTCCTTATTGCAAGTGAAGCAACAATCGGTCAAGTCTGAGAAGAACAGAAGCACAGTGAACCCAGGGTCTTTTATTGGATCAGAGGATAATACGGCACGGTGTATAATGGAGTCCCGACTGTTTCTCTTCTGTCGGAGATGGTATTCGGGGTTAGAACCTCTGTTGAATGAGAGAATCCTCTTGTCGATTGATGAGAGAGGCGGGAGATTTATTGAATCGGAAGTGACTGGATTGAGAAGGGAAAGAGATGAGTCCGGTCTGAGTGTTATGAGCCAACCGTGGGAGGAGCCAACACAAATGTAGCCATCAGTTAGTCTCAGCTGTGGAAGTGAATAGGTGGTGGGCTCTCCGTAAGGCTGGGAAAATGGGAGGGGAAAAACACAGCCGAGGGGTGAATTAGGAGCAAATTTTCTACGAGGAATGAGGAGGAAGGGGAGTTGGGGGGAAGGAGGGGGCGAGCTGGGGGAATAGTCCGTAAGTGAATGGCGCCATCCAGGACAGACTTCACGCATGGAGACATACTGGCCAGCAGTGGTGACGCTTTTGCCAATGATGATGGACAGTAATTCGGAGTTGATATTCGCCCAGCGCAAGCCTTGCTGAGCAGAGGGTCTACGCAACTGAGTCGATGGTTGCTCCATTAGAGAAGGTGGATGAGGTATTGATTGTATCAGAATTGCAATTTTGCTTTCTTCGTTTTCTTGTTTCAAGATACGACTTTTGACTAATTGACTGAGAGTCTTGAAGTAGGATTGGGGAAGTGATCAGTTGTCCCACAAATAGACCGTTGATAGAACGTGCCGCGAGCAATGGAGGGAATTTATAATCGATTTGAGTAGAGAATATTATCTGGTGCGGATCGGGTTAATGTCGGATTTTGGGTATCTGTCATTGTGTGTATATATTGGTGGATACGCATCAGGTTCTTCACGAATGCATGCAACAAATTGAATGATACAGCGCCTACAGGTAGATGTTTAAACGCTGTATGTTGTATTGAACGGTCGAGATTGATATTAGTCGAAGTAATTGACCAACACCTATTTGAAATGGACGGTAGCGATAGGAAACTGTAAGTTGCTCTTATAAGATCGATTTGATCACCTATTTGAAATGGATGATGGGTTAACTCATAATTTGAGTTAGTCTCCATACACCGTTCATATAAATCAATGGTTCAGACATCAAACAAATAAAAATTAAACGACGCTCTCCTACGCTTCAGACAACAAACAAACAAGGAAATCCGATCTTTCCCTCCTAATCTCGAACGATGAAAGTCGATAATTGAAGGACGAAGAGGTTGGAAGGGTGAATAGTAAAGGTCAAAGTTGATGATCTCAACAGGACAAAATGATCAACTCTTTTCCTCTTTCATCAGGTATGCCCTTTAATTGGTGCTGAAGCTTGGGGTTCTGTCGATACCAATCAACTTTGGACGAATAGTTGAAGAGAAATTTCAATAGCAAAGTAATCGTTTGCAGGGAAATAAAATGTCTCCTATTATTTTTATAATTTCGTATTTGCATTATGTCATGCAATTAAATCTTGAGTCATAAATAGAAAATTTAACAGAAGCCCTAGTAAAACGGCCAATTGGCGATCTCGTGTTACTTTACAAATAACTAATTGAGTTAAATACCATTAACATAAAAAATGACGTTTTTTTACTTCAATTTTTTTTAAATTACTTCAGAAAAAATAATTATTTTATCGAGTTTGTAGACTGCCTACAAATTTGACCAACCACATGCAAAAGGAAAAAAGAAAAGAAAAGAAAGACACGAACAAATAAATAGAGATAAAAAGTACTGAAATAATAACTTGAATTATGTAAAAAGGACAGGAAAGGATAGCCTATGTCACATATCAACAAATCGGTCTTTCTTAATTCATTGAATGTATCTAATTGATCTCCATAAATTTGCAATTTTCTTAATAATATTGATATAACTATTTCGCACTAATCAAGGATTACACTAGCTCAAATTGAATGATTTCTACTCTAGCTGGTACTCTCAGCGGGAGTAAATGAGCCAAAAAATTTCAATTTTCTTCACATTAAAAACAAAAACTGAAACCTTTACTGTTCTATTCAATTATTAATATCAAATGGCCAAATTTCTTCATAGCTAGCGTAAAAGAGAGAGAAACCTGATTGGTTGCACATTAATATCAAATGGTTGAAATATTGATTCATGTGCAACCAATCAGGAGTTATCAGTGAAGATGTTTAGCAAATTAGATGACATGAGTTCAGCATACACGCTGGTATCGTTTCTATTTGTATAATTAAGATTATAACTAGTATCATTTCTATTTGCAAAGTAATGTCCGGATGGGGTGTTTTATAGACAATTAAAAGATGTGTAGATTAGACTCTCATTTTTACTCAAAAAAAAAAAACTGGTATCACACATCAAAAGTAATTTCCAAAGCAAACATCTCAGAAAGAGATATTCTAAGCAATTATGACAAAAAAAAACAATCTTCTCAGAAAACATCACAGAACGGCATTGCATAAAAGAAAGTATTCTATCATTAATTATCCTGCAACAATTTTAATCTTATTCGTAGCACTGATCAGAAAAAGTCACCAAAACACAAATTTTGCTCAATACATATGTAACAACATACTATGATCTTTACTTACGGTTGAGATTAGGTGTAACCCAGTAAAACCTCAGGTGCGTCCATAAAGGAGCAAACCTCCTGTGATCCACAACAAATACCTTTCGCATTACTTTCGAGCTGACATTAACTCCGTGCACACCAGCATTATGCAAAACGATATCTCTTCCAACATCATCCTTACTCAGCTTAGGATAGACATCAAGAAAGTACACCTTGCCCTCAGCCATCCATGGGGAAGGCTGAACCGGTACACAAACAGAACATCCATGGCCAACAAATAGTGTACGCTGTGAAAGCCAAGCTACTTCAAGGGCACGCACATTTGGGTCGCCATCCCCATCTTTTTCCGGCATTACAACAATGAAAACCTTGATAGACTTTCTTGACATCCTAAGCCAATTAATAGTGACCCGCTTAACAACCAACAACAGATCACCTGCTTCCTCAACCAAGAAAGCCTCTTTTGGTGACAGTCCTAACTGAGGCTTCTGCTGTTTCATTACCAGGCCAGTCTTGAAATTTGAGAAGTCAAAGACCACAAGATTAATTGAAAGGTCGATAGCGATGAATACCCCATTAAAGAAAATCACGTCCTCAACCAAGAATGGCTCATGCAAATGCTGATGCCATGTGACACTGTCCTTATTGCACGTGAAGCAAGAATCGGTCAAGCCAGAGAAGAACAGAAGCACAGTGAAACCAGGGTCTTTTATTGGATCAGAGGATAATACGGCACGGTGTATCATGGAGGCCTGACTGTTGTATGTTCCCTTCTGCCGGAGATGGTATTCGGGGTAAGAACTGTGGTCGAAGTAGAGAATCCTGTTGTCGATTGAAGAGAGGAGAGGGAGATGGATTGAATCTCCGGTGACTGGATTGAGAAGGGAAAGGGATGAGTCCCGTCCGAGTGTTATGAGCCAGCCATGAGAGGAGCCGACACAGATGCAGCCATCGGTTCTTTCCAAATGGGGAAGTGAAAAGGTGGCAGGTTGTCTGTAAGGGTGGGTAAATGAGAGGGGGTATATGTAGCCGAGTGGCAAATCAGGACCAAATTCATGACGAGGAATGAGGAGGAAGGGGAGTTGGGCTGAAGGAAGGGGAGGTAGGGGGGAGTAGTTGGTAAGAGAGCGACGCCATTCACGACAGACACGGCTGATGGAGACGTACTGGGCAGCACTGGTGATGCATTTGGAGACGATGAGGGATAGGATTTCGGAGGGGAGGTGGTTGGCCCAACGCAAGCCTTGCTGGTCCATCAGAGAAGGTGGAGGAGGTATTGTTTCTATTCAGAATTGTAATTTTGCTTCCTTCGCTTCTTGTTTCAAGATACGAGTTGACTGCAGTCTTGAAGATGAACTGGGGAACTCAGTTGTCCCAGTGATGGGCCCTTGGCGTTTGGAGGGAGTTAATCACCGATTTAAATTAACAAAAATCGTCGGGTACGGATCGGTATATATTATATTGTTAATATTAACCATCATCTCTGGGAATTGAAAAAAAAAAGCCTCTCTTTTAATAAGCGCAAATAATGATAACACAGATGAACGAAGCTTAAATTAATTAAAGACGTAGCGAAAATGTGCACTAATTCTTTTTACTAGAATGGATTTATTTAATTATCATTAAATGAGTCTGTTGACGATTTTAATCAATTCACTTCTCATTGTTTAACAAATGTGTTTTGAATGGCTTGGTTCATACTTTTAATTAATTCAAGCCTCGTGTGATTATAATATGACAAAAACTCATATATATATATATGATATAAAATATGCAGTAAATCACTCTAGAGTGCAATTAAAATATGTTTGATTGAGTATGATATGTTTTCAATTTTTATTGAGTATGAATTGTTTTAGTAAGTTTAGATCTTATATGTGATAGTAATATAATTGAAAGGGTAGTGATACAACGCCTCTTGTTATGTTCTTAGGGCTATTGATGAGTTGGATTTTGGTAAAGAGACACATTATATTTTATATAATTATTATATTAAAAAATTGAGATGGTAAATATTTATTGTGGGCAATTCAGTTAGAGAATATTATTGTTGGTAAAAAAAATGCACAATTATTTTACTCATAAAAAAATATATGGGGGCAGTTCGGTCAGGGAATATGTTGTTAGTAAAAATTTACATACGGATAGTTCGGCTAGAAAATATTATTACTAGTAAAAATTTATACAATCAAATTATTGATAAAAATTTATCCGATCAGCCATTTATTAAAACTTCGATCAACACATTTGTTTACTGCTAACACATTAACACATCAATATATTGGTGGGAAAAACCTAAAGCATTTTATATTTATTCTAATCGAAACTCACGTTTACATTACATTCCAATTCCAATTTATGTATTTTACATTAATCTCAAGAGCTAAATTAAATAGATACGACAAAGTACATCATAAAGACTAAAACACTTATAGTACATTTGAATTAGCTAGTCTCTTCGCAACCTTTATGTTTAATTTAGGATATATCTGTGATGTGAATTTCATCAAAATCCACAGGGTTCCAAGCCTCCAACTGCATATATTTTTTTTTCCAAACTAATTAATATAGATGTGGCAAAAATATTATTGTAAGGTATTTACATGTGGAAAGGGACAGAATTAGAATTTGAATTTGGATGGTGTAGAGATTAAGAGAACTAATTTTTAAGTCTACGATACAGCAATGAAGAATAATCAAAGAAGAAAATAAATTTTCATTCATCATCAATGAAAGATAGGAAATAAATCATCGAAAATCAAACTGAGAAATGAATATGATGAACCTATAATTAGACTAAAATATATCTATAATTTAGATTTTTAATAGTTTATATATTTAAAATAGAATTGTGAGAGTGCTTGATAGCTAAATGTCCTACAAATATAAATAAGAAAATGATAATTTATACTAATTTATCTAAATTATGGAGTGTGTTAGACACCAGCACCCATTTCTCTTATGTCCCTGGATGTGGAACGAGTATGTTCATAGTTTATTCCACTTAAGTATTACTTGTGATTGTAATCATGAAATTCACAAAACATATTCCCACTTATGTGTTTCGCATGTATTCAAATTTTAACTAAAATATGTCAATAATTGGAAACAATACAAAAAATATTATATATATATAGACGTGTTATGGTGCTTTACAAAACAAAAAATTCATATTACTTTGGAGTGAGATTTAATATCTCGAGGTCTCAAATGATCAATCTAAATTTCTCAATAATTTCTTCATATCAAAATTTTATGGGATATTAAATTTCATGATTTTTTTGAGATTTTTAACTATTTTTTTAAAATTATTTTCAAAATCAGTCTTGTTTAACATAAAAAAATAATCTATTTTAGGACTGATTTTAAAAATAATTTAAAAATAGCTAGAAAGTTCAAAAAATTATGAAATTTAATATCTCATAAAATTTTGACATGAAAAAATTATTGAGTAATTTAGATTGACCATTTGAAACATCGGGATATTAAATCTCACCCCAAAATAATATAAATTTTTTTGCTTTGCAAAACACCATAACATATCTGTGATACTGGTTACATGTGTTATGGTTACAGTTAAACTATTTTTTTGTGATACTGGTTACAACATATATTTTTAAAGTCTAAATAGTCAATCCAAACCGTTCAATATGATGGATATATTAAAATGTGTTTGCAGATCAAACTAGATATTTTGAAATTTTTTTATTACATCTTAATAAATAGTTAAAAAATTAAAAATAATGTTCAATTTGATATGTGCGTACATCTTAATATATCTATCATTTTGAACAATTAGACTTTTTAAAAACATTCATTGTAACTTTGATGTCACCAAAAGTTGATGTAACTTGATCCCTTCTTATATATATATATAGAGTAAATATACTGTGAGCTTAAGCTCACGGAAGACCTCCGTGAGCTTAGCTCAAAAAATATATCAAATGATCTCCAAATTTTGATTTTTCAATCTCATTAAATTCTTCGTATTGAAATCTTATGGGGTACAAAAATTTGAGATGTTTTGAGTTTTCTAAATCGCTCTTTTTAATTTTTTAAAATAATATACAAACATTGAATATTTTATTATTATTTTTTGAGCTGATTTTCAAAAATTAAAAAGAGTGACTTAGAAAACTCGAAACATTCTAAATTTTTGTACCCCATAAGATTTCAATATGAAGAATTTAATGAGATTGAAAAATCAAAATTTGGAGATCATTTGATATATTTTTTGAGAAGCTCACCGTAGATTTACTATATATATATATATATAGAGAGAGAGAGAGAGAGAGAGTCTAAATACAACGCATTATACGAATATGTCCCGTGTACCACGTCAAAATGTCAAATTTTAAGTTAAAAATGATCAATCCAAATAGTCTAATATATTCTCCATATCAAACTCTTATAGAAAATTAAATTTTATATTTTTTAAAATTTTTTTTGCTATTTTTTGGATAGAAAAAAATCATCATTATTGGACGGTTCAAAATCCTTAAATCAAGTAACTTTCTCTTGGCCCAAAAAAAGTAAAAAATATAAAATTTAATTTTCTATAAGAGTTTGATATGAAAAATAAATTAAACGGTTTGAATCGTTATTTTTAATTAAAGTTTAAGATTTTGACGTGATGCACAAAATATATTCGTGCAATGCATTGCATTTTATACTTCCTCTCTCTATATATATATGTATGGTGGTTCTGAGCATATTTAAATGTGCTCCCAATTGATTAAAAATATTATTTTTACAACATTGAATGTATATATAGATTTCACCTAAAAATCGACAAACAAAATTATGTATCTAAAGCATTAATGATGGATTTGTTATTATAGGATTTTAAATGTAATTGATAGTAATTGAAAAACTATAAATACAGTGTAGTGTACGTACATCCAAATAAATATATTTGGATGCTATTAGGTATATCTTTTGGATCAACATATATAAATCATATCATCTATATAAAGGTGACAATCGGACAGGTCGATTGAGTTTTAGTTTGGATGAGTTGGGTTTGTTCAATTTGATTTTTTGAAGAAATTAGATTGGATCGGGTGAGATAAAAGTCGGGCCAGATCATTTAATTTATATGTTAATTTTTTTATATTTTAAATTGATTTTGATTAGATTACATATGATTTGAGTTTGAATAGGATCAAATTAGTTTGATTTTGTAAAAAAAAAAGATCGAGTCGGATTCAGATCCCGACATATCAAAGAAATTTCTCGGATCAAATCAGTTTTTTCCGCCTCATGATGAATTTTAGAGCTTATCTGTCTGTTTATGGTAAAGACTTGAAACGATTGTCGAAATTTGTTATATATACAAAGCAGACTCGTAACGTGTAGAAAATCATTTATGAATTATAATTTTTTGTAAAAGAATTTATAGTACAATTTTAAAATATAAATTCGAGGACAAATTGTAGATGAAACATATATCAATCTATTTTAATGGTTGTAAAAAAAATTTTAAGTTCGACTTAATTAGTTGATTAAAAAATGAAAGAAAGCACTCAAAAAGGTGCAAAACCAATTTCTTTTGTTGTCTGCTCGAGACCAGACTGCTCATCACCTTTTCACATCAGTGATTGGACGAAAGACTGCATGGTTCACAAATATCTCGAAGAAGCCATGAATTATTGCTGCAATCAACAAATCTATATTATTATATAAAGCATTTAAAAATTAAATAGTCTATTTTTTTGTCATGATAATTTTTTATTGTACTTATTTTATCTCTCAATTAAATGGATAATATTTATTTTTGATTGATCGAACGTTTGTGATCGCGTCCATTGATCTCATATTTTTTTTCATTTCTTTCCCATATATACTATTATTTTCATAATATTATTTTTTTTATTTAGGAACCTTATGCATATTTGATAAGAAATTAATGATGATAATATATATTAAAATAATTTAATTTTCTTACCATAAAAATCATGAATCATTAGCTTATATTGTGCAAAAATCTCATTCAAAATTAAATATAGTCTTTATTATAAGTTTTCTCTATAATTTGATGAATTTATAATTTAATATTAAATAAATATAATATTTTTATTTTATAATATTTTAATATTTAAATAAAAAAATCTACTGCAACGCCATACACAGAGTCAACAATAATATATTTCACTATCACGAGCCATACACGAGTCAGCTCCGAGATGCTTGATTTTTCGTGATCCAACACGGGTTACACGGCTGAGGGAACCCACCATACGCACACCTACAACCGTTGGATCATCCTCGCCATTCGGAAATTATATGGCGTTGATGGCGGTGATATGCGCAATGGAGATTGAATCCCCTCTATCCCTGAAACTTAAATTTAGAAAAAGAAAACAAGAAAAAATATTTCCTCCGTTGGTGTCACTCCCGTTACTCCATTAACTTGCTCATTTCATCGCCAGCACCACCCGACCTACGCCCCGCTTCACACCCCCATGAAAACCTATTGCAAATAGGGCGCATATTGCACATCGTTTCAGCGAACCCATCACTTGTTCGACGAATTGCCTCTGAGAATGGCGTCTCCGATCCGCGCTTTGCACGTGCACCCTTCACTAATCAAAATCAACTCACGTACGAACCGCTTCTCGATCAATCGGTTCTTGGCTCTGAAGCAGATGCAACCGCGAGATCATGTAGCTGCTCGGCGGTTCTACTGTCGTGCAACTAGTGCCCCTCCAATAGAAAGGTAATTATTTCATTTTTTTTAGGATCAACCAGCTGTTGGCTTAATCGAAATTTGTGTTACATACATCAATCCAGGGCTGAGGAGCAAGAGGATGGTTCATCTGCAAAAGGAGGAAAGATCCTGGTTCGGGTTCGGTTGAACAACCAAGTAGAGTTTGGGGAGCATGTAGGCATCATCGGGTCAACAAAAGAACTTGGTTTATGGGAAAAACCAGTTGAATTTGATTGGACCCCTGACGGATGGATATGTGAGCTCGAACTACATGGAGGAGCCTCAATAGAGTATAAGTTTGTGATTTTTAGAAAGGGTGAGAAGGAAAAAAAATGGGAGCATGGTCGTAACCGGGCTTTGAATCTACCAGGAGAAGGGAGCTTCAATATGGTTTGTCACTGGAATAAGACTGGAGAGTCACCTGACCTTGTTCCTTTTGGCACAGAACAAGTTGGTATAGTGGCAGTCAAAATGGAGGGGGAGGATGATCGGAATGCAGCTGAGTCAGTAGCTGCAATGGAGGAAAAAAATGAAGCAATTGATTTGACCAAGTTTGGGGAGGAGTGGAAAGGGCAGCAGGCTTCCTTTATGCAGTCCAATGAGCACAGAAATAGAGAGGTTGGCAGAATTTGGAACCTGGAAGGGCTTGAAGGGGTAGCTTTGGAATTAGTGAAGGGTGATAAAGATTCAAGGAATTGGTGGCGTAAGGTATGTCTTAATCTTAACGAACACTGAACTTCCATTTCAATATAAAATAGGATTTGGAAGCTTACTTGTCCAGCCTGCTATGGATAATGTTTATGGCATCTGTTGAATTGATTATGATGTTACTCTGTACTGGTAATGATTAGGGTGTCCATTGAAGCGTAGTTGACTTCCTGCTTGCCTAAAATTTGATGATGCAATATTTAATCAAGTAATTAATTGATTAATTTCAGCTAGAAATAGTGCGGGATGTTGTGACAGAAAGCAGTGCCAAGGGAAGTCGCATGGAGGCTCTTATATACTCTTCCATTTACCTCAAGTGGATAAACACAGGACAAATTCCCTGCTTTGAAGGCGGTGGGCATCATAGACCTAACCGTCATGCTGAGATATCTAGGGTTATTTTTCGTGAACTGGAGAGGATTTACAGCAGTAAAGATGTTACTCCTCACGAATTACTTGTCATTAGGAAGATTCATCCATGTTTACCATCTTTCAAGTCAGAATTTACGGCATCTGTTCCCCTGACGAGGATTCGTGATATTGCACATCGTAACGATATTCCCCATGATCTGAAGGTAATTATTATTTTTCTCTAACTTCGATTAAAATTACAGCCATATATTGCATAGATTGTATATGAAACTGAATATTTCTCTGATATGTAGCTGGCAGCACTTATAGTGACCAAGGAGTTCTAATTGAGCTATCTCAATCTAAGTTGGTATAAGGAGTCGGTTCCAAGTTTGCATAATTTGAATTAGTTTGATTGAGTTTAAGGACAATGCAGGGGCAATATAGTCAGTTTTTCAGTTGCTAGCGTTGGTTTTTAGTGGTTTGACACTTCCATAAATAACTAAATTTTGCAGTTTGTCTTTTTCAGGTATAGTAAAGAACCAAATGCTTTTGCAATATAACCTTGCTGTGGATGAAAAAGTACTACTAAATTTGATTAAAACTGCATGTGAATTAGTTATGTCTTATGATTTTGCAATAAGCAGCAAGATATAAAACATACCATTCAAAATAAGCTTCACCGGAATGCTGGGCCAGAAGATTTGATTGCTACAGAGGCTATGCTGGCTCGAATTACAAAGAATCCAGGGGAATATAGTGAAAGCTTCATCGAGCAGTTTAAGATATTTTATGGGGAGCTTAAGGATTTCTTCAATGCTGGGAGGTTTGATGACGTCAACTTAATTCACTAATTGTTATTAGTACTCTACCGTCTCTAATTATATTGTAGTGCATCCTTGCTTGTAAAATCATCAAAGCAGTATCTTGTGTAATTGCATTTTCCAGCATTGACAGCTACATTCTATGGTTGTTTCCCTTTTTGTGCATTTTCCTACCATGCATGTACATCTGATTGAAGTGAAATTTCTGGTGTAAAATTTACAGTCTAGCTGAGCAGTTGGAATCAATCAAAGAATCTTTGGATGAGAAAAACTTAGAAGCTCTTGACTTATTCTTAGAGTGCAAAAAGGTATCTCTCTCATCTTGCTTTTGTAGTTCTTTGTTCATCACTATTTGCTTGCTTATTAAACCTTTATATAGAGCCTTGCCAAGACACAAGAAGCTGAAGAATTTGCAACCACTGGCATGGACCTCTTGATGCAGACCTTAGAATCTCTAACTGCTGTAAGATTAGCTATTGCAAAAGGCCTTGAAAGTGGCCTAAGAAACGATGCTCCAGACACAGCTATTGCTATGCGACAGAAGTGGCGCCTATGTGAAATCGGCCTGGAGGATTATTCTTTTGTTCTCTTGAGCCGGTTGATCAATGCTGTTGAATCCTTTGGTGGCTTATCTTGGCTATCCCAGAGTGTTGAGTCAACAAATACTGGGCCATGGAATGTCCTGATTGATGCGCTCATAGCTGGTGTTAAGCAAGTAAAGCTCTCAGGTTGGAGGCCAAATGAGTGTAGCGCTATATCAAATGAACTTGATGCGTGGAAAGGCAACGGCATATCTGAAAAAGAAGGTACTCCTGTAATTGAGTTGAGCTCCAATTTATGAAGATGTTTTTCTTTTCTGCAAATCATAAAGAAATTTTGTTGTTTTTAATATATTATTTTATTCAAGTAACACCGATGTTTTTGAGATATTTACTTTCAAGTTTTGTTTAACATCCAACATTTCATAGAGGTATCTGCGGTTGTACCTAGCTACCAATTTTTAGCTAAGTAGTACGGTGGCATATTCCTCCAAATATTAACCAATTTGTGGTTAGCTCTACTGGTTCTTTTATTTCAAGGTAACTACAAGTGGACTAAAAGCATGTTAAGACAGTTTAACAGTTCCTGATTTACATGTGCAACATCACTCATCTAGTTTGAAATGCGGAATCCATTAATCATTTAAGTCTTCATAATTTGGTGTAATATGCTACCAACACAAAATATGCGGATGTTATTTGTAAAACCACAGAAAAAGAGTTTGGTGTACTGAGAAAAAAAAAACATTTTTGCATGACTTGGTTAAATTTCTCTATTGTCATCATGAATTTGATAGGAATTGAAGATGGGAAGTACATTTGGGCACTCAGACTAAAGGCAACGCTTGACAGAGCGAAGAGATTGACAGAAGAGTACTCTGAAGCACTCCTTTCCATTTTCCCTGACAAAGTTGAGGTTGATAGAATATGACTCGATGATTGATTGAAAAAAAGAACATGACTTGGCAATCCTGAATTAATCTCAGAACCTATAGCTTAGTTTGAGTAAATTACTAATCTATGGACACATTTTTCCTTTTTTTTTTTGTACCTGTTATCACGTGATCTCTAGTCCATGATTTGCACAACTTCAGTTATATAACTTAAAACAAAGCTTATTTCATCAGCAGGTCTACATTAAAACTGATAAAGCAAGTTGAAGAGTAATTCTGTGTCATTTTTTGATGCAAGATTTGATCTCAAGTTTTTCCTCTTTTTTTTTTTTTTTTTTTTTTTTTTGGGCAAGTTGCATGGACTAAAACACACAAATTTGAAGATTTAAATGAACACTCCAGGGAGTATATGATAATTGATTTCTCTGAAGTCCTGCTATCTTTCATTCCTTTTATATTAATGATTTTTTTCTTGTTTCAACTTAAGATTCTAGGAAAAGCTTTTGGTATTCCGGAGGAGAATGTCAGGACCTACACTGAAGCAGAGATTCGTGCAGGGTAAGAGATCTTGCTTCCTTCAAAATAAGTAGTGAAACATCAGCTCATCAGATGCATCTTAAGTTGCTATGTGCTGCTTGTTAGTGTTATATTTCAGGTCTCAAAACTTTGCACCATGCTTCTAAAAGCTGTCAGAATTGTATTGGGATCTTCGGGCTGGGATGTGCTTGTGCCAGGAGTAGCTCATGGTACAATTATAGAGGTATTTTTTTTAATTCCAGCTGTTCAGTAGACAATATATGTCATTAAGTTTGAGGTGCATGTGTTATATTATTGAACTATGGTACAGGTGGACAGTATAGTTCCTGGTTCAATGCCTTCTGCAGAAGACCCGGTGATTTTAGTGGTCAACAAAGCTGATGGAGATGAGGAGGTGCAAACTATTCTCTTTTCCATCCGTGTCTTTCTACTTCTTCTCTCTAAAAAAATGTTTTTTTGATAAAAGTGAAAACAATATTTAACAGGTTAAAGCTTCCGGCAAAAACATAGCTGGAGTCATTCTTCTACAAGAATTACCTCACTTGTCACATCTTGGTGTCAGAGCCCGACAAGTCAGTTTTTTTTTTCTTTTCTGTTTTCTTATTTGCTTACTATTTTATTTGGAGGAAACTGAGAACTTGTTGCCAATGTTCAGGAACAAGTGGTTTTTGTGACATGTGACGATGATGATAAGGTTGCCTTTGTGAGAAGCCTTACTGGGAAATACACAAGGTTCTGATCTTGAACTTATATCCATTATTCACTTGAATTAATCTGAGAAGTGTATCCTGATTTCTTTGTTGCCTTCAGACTAGATGCATCAGCAGGCACTGTTGATCTGTCCATCTCTTCAGGCTCCAGCAGTGACGTATTATCTCCAACTTCAAAGCATGAAAAAACATCTGAGGAGACACCTGTGGTATCACCTACCTTCAGTAAGGTACCTGCGTGCCTTTTTCTTCTCTCATTCTTGTATTTTGTTCAAGTTGTATTAGCTCTGATGCATATGTGCTGTTTTACTTGCATTTTTTGAACAGATAAAAAGCTTTTTTGATTCTATTAGTGCCACATTTAATGTTATTGATCTCTCAAAAGCAACACTAGAATTGGCTGGTGCCAAATCTGCCTCTTGTGGTCACCTCACTCTCCTTGCCTCTCTTTCAGAGAAAGGTACGTGCACTTATTTAGGGGTTTACACTCTAGCATTGCCCATGTAATGAATCAACAGTTACATTTACTGAGGTTAGTTTCAAATAATGTCCAACCAGTAAAATTGAAGTTATCGTGACTTGAGCAATTTGCTTTCTGCTTAGTGCATACGAAACTCTACCCAGACCTATGTATAGTGGAATATGTGGAGGGATAGAATTATCAACATTTAACTAAACATCTATGTTTAATTGCAGCATTTGATTGGAATATATCTTAAAATGTGTCAGATGCAACTATGATAAATTTCTAGTGGGTGCTGATTCAATTTCCTACGACAAAAATATGGATAGTGGTTTATTAAGAGCAGTGATGAAATTACTAATATTTAGAGGAATAAAACTATAAGGTGACCTTATTCTAAAGGTGGCTATTATTTGGAAATATCCGATAATGTTCATCTGTTGCATCAATTATAAGTTTTTGTGAGTTATCTTTAATCGGTGTGAACTGTTTGATACTAATGTCCCCATATCAACTTTCAAGATATCTACAAGCATTGCAAAACGTGGCTAGTCTTGAAATTTTTTTTTTTTTTACAATTTTCTACCTTTTTCCTGCAACCTTTAATTAAAAAATATAACAAACTTACTTTTTTTCCAGTTTATAGTGACCAAGGAGTTCCGGCTCTATTTAGTGTCCCTTCTGGCGCAGTAATCCCTTTTGGGTCGATGGAAGTTGCACTCGAAAGGAGTGGTTCAATGGAATTGTTCAAAACACTGGTAGACCAAATTGAAAATGCTACACTTGAAAATGGTCAACTTGACAAGCTCTCGGCTGAACTACAAACTCTAATATCAACCCTCCGACCATCAGCAGAAATTTTAGATCAACTAATGCTTGTAATCCCATCTAACAGTCGACTGATAGTGAGATCCAGTGCCAATGTGGAAGACCTTGCTGGCATGTCAGCTGCTGGACTTTATGAATCCATCCCAAATGTGAGCCTCTCAAACCCTGACAAGTTTGGATCTGCTGTGGCCCAAGTTTGGGCTTCTTTGTACACCCGTCGTGCCATACTAAGCCGTAGAGCTGCAAGAGTTCCCCAAATGGAGGCATCCATGGCTGTGCTTGTACAAGAGATGCTTGATGCAGAACTTTCATTTGTGCTCCACACAGTTAGTCCAACTGATCAGAACACCTGCCTGTTGCAGGCTGAGGTGGCGCCGGGATTGGGTGAGACACTAGCGTCTGGAACCCGAGGTACACCATGGCGGCTTTCATGTGGGAAATTTGATGATGACGTTAATACATTGGCCTTTGCTAATTTTAGTGAAGAGATGTCACTCCGTACAGCAGGTCCTGCTGATGGTGAGATTGTCAAACTGACAGTGGATTACAGTAAGCAGCCGTTGACAGTGGATCCCGTGTACAGGAGGCAGATGGGGCAGAGGTTGGCTGCGATCGGGTGCTTCCTGGAGCAAAAATTTGGGGCCCCACAAGATATTGAGGGATGTGTTGTTGGAGAAGATATTTATATAGTCCAAAGTAGGCCTCAGCCTTGAGATAGTGAAGTAGATATGTATGCATTTGGAAGAATTGTTCCTCTTTTTTTCCTTGGATCCTCTGGTTGAGATTAATAATAAGCATCTCCTGTACTGGATATGTAATCGGTTTTATGTTGATTAAAAAGTGTTCAATTCATGTCATGTAGAGATCTAGTTACATTTCGCCATGAGAAGAAATAAACGATGAGGTGACAAAGAACGGTGCTTGAAAGGAACTTTGATTACCATCTGAAAATAACATCAAATTCCCTACAAAGCTTTTAGAATACTTTTTATGTGATAAACCAGGCATCTTTTATGTAAGATAAAATAAGCGTCATTTCATAATCAACAAACAAACTGATACTTCTATCATACCCATAAACATCGCTCGAATTGATGTGGTATTGACCAACCATTTTGTCTCCGTCAGGCCAGATGTAACCGTTAACCTCTTATCGTGTGTCCGTCAGTCATCGGACCAGGTGACTGACTACCTATGTTAAGTGATCCTATTGACTCTTCTTCAACCTGGGATTAATATCACCGATTCACGGAACACGTCCTCTTGAGAAATTGGAGCTGAGTTCAAAAATCTCTCAGAGCAAAATAGTCCAAATTAAACACAAGTTCAAACGTCAAAACCAATATAAAATATTTCTAAATCCAGAACAAGCTTTCAATACGACAAGATCAAAACAAAACCAAAACCTAAAGTGCTAAAAATGAGCAACACGCATGAGCCTTCTATTTGATGCTGATAACAGATTTCAGAAATTGAAGCTTGTAGTTGAGATCCAGCAATTCCGAGGCATCTCTCACGGTCGATGGTAGCTCAACACCAGTGAAAACAAAAAAGGGCTTGCAGTTCACTGGGAAGTGTCTTGGCAATGGTAGCCCTGTATCCTACAATTATCCTACAATTGTCCTCAGAGCACGCAGCTGGTCCCATAGTTCCTTTTTGGTGTACAACTCCTGACCAATTTTAACAGAATCTAACTCCTTGGCTGTACTGTTGCCAGTATAACTAAGGCTTATGGTTATACACTGGGCCACTGGCAGTGGGTATGAGTAACCGATTAGTACTAGTGGTTTCTTCCTCTCTTTCTGGTCCCTTCCTTTATTATTATTAATGGTTTACTCCAAATAAGTATCGCCTGAAATAACAAAGGGAACAATATATGCCTCAATGCCTGTATACCAACTAGGTATTAATACTTCAAATAACACATGGAACTATATATTGGTATTACCAACTAAAGTATTGGTATCACAAAATCCACAGATTACATAGCAGTACAAAACATATGTAAGATTGTTTTACCTCCACATCAGAAGTCACAGACGACTCCAAACTAGCTGAAGCATGTTCATTAAAATCCTTAACATCACCAACATGCTCCACCTATGATTGACTCCCAGAATCTGCCATGTCAGACTTCCCTTCTGCCTCCAACTCATTCACACCCTCTGAGCCAACTGTGCTCGATTCATTCTCTCCCTTATTAACAATGTTACTATCAGTATCAGCTTTCACCATCCCTTTATCTTCCACCATCTCAGTGTTTCCCGTTTCAGAGTCTCTGAGCCCCTTCTTACCCTCATCGGGTTTAATTTCAATTTTCACCATAGTAACAGAATCTTTGTCAAGAGAAACACTGGTTATATCAATTATTCTTTCAATGGTAACTTCGTTATTTTCAGTCTCTACACTAGTGTCATCTCTCTTCGTCCTTGAGTTTTTTCAACAACATCAACCTTGTCCTTGACGGTTTCTACAACAACATCATCTTCTGTCTTTCCCTCTTTCTCAGACTTTAAGCCTCTCTTGGTTACATTCCCCTTCCTGTTCTCCGCTATCTTATCCCTCTCATCCAAGTATCCTGCAACACCATTATCTTTATTCATCTCTCCGTGATCTTCAATGATGGCATCCATTTCACCAGGAACTTCTACAATTGCATCACTATCTTCTTGCTCCTCTCCATTTTCCTCGGTTTTAGAATTCCACATGCCCACATAACCCTCTCCTTGCACCATAATTTCATCCTCTCCTTCCCTCTCCCAATTTTTCTCGGACTTAAAATCTCTCTCGTCAAAATACCACTTCTCTTCTTCCACAATGTCACCCCCCCCCCCCCCCCCTCTTTCAGATTTATCTGTGCCACCTCTTCATCTTGGCCGAGAGGAAAAAGGGACTGCATGAGACGCTCGGTACCAACCATACCAGCATAGTAAATCCCAAACGGTACTGACAGAGAGAAAGACCAAAAGTTGCGAACATCAGCAAAGGCGGAATCACCACTGGTGCCACACTGATGGCTGCACCAGCCACCGCCACCTTCTTTCCAACGGACCATCCACGACGGAGGATGTTTGACCTGTCTGGGCCCACGGGGATTCACTGGACATCTCTTGGAGGGTTCGAAATTGAGAGAGGCGGAATGGAAATTAAGGAGAGAGGAGATAATGACTGTAATACACGTGTCCATGGAAAAGATTGTGGGTGACACGTGGAAGAAAGTGGGACAGTGGCCTTAAGTAAGGACTGTAAATAATACTAATACCCTCCTCTTTATATTTTCCTTCGGAACTTGCTCTGTCAGGTTCAGACGTCTGTTTTTTTCCTCTCATCGAGAAAAGCATTTGATAGGATAGGGATAAAAAGCATTTGATAGGATTAGAGTATTGATATTATATTTTGATGTTATCTAGAACATATTTTTTTACTACACCAATAATTATTGTTATTTTTATTTTATTTAAAACTACACATAATAGTTATTATATTTTGATGTTATCTAGAATATTTTTTTTACTACACCAATAATTATTGTTATTTTTATTTTATTTAAAACTACACATAAAACACTAATTGTTATTTTCATTTTTACACCCGGTCCCCGGTCCGGTCCGGGACGGTCCGGTCCGATCCACGGGTCGGCACGGTCCATTTTCGGGTGAAGGGAGGACCGACCCACCGTTGGACCGGACCGTGATAGGGCACGGTCCGGCCACGGTCCGGTCCGGTCCGGGACGGGTCGGACCGTCCGGTCCATTTCAATACTCTAGATAGGATAGGGGATAAAAAGCATTTGATAGGGTAGGGGATATGCCTGGTGTCAATAACGTCCTTTTATTGATCTGTATTACATTTAATAAAATTAATAAAAAAAAATATTAACTTATTTGATATAAATAAAAATTTAAAAAAAATATTAAATAAATGAGTAAAGATATGAGTAAAAATCATTTTGTACTCATTTATTTTATAAAATAAATTATTTTAAAAAAAATAATTCGAATTATTCTAAATAATTATCTTATATAATATAATTTTTATGTTAGTTGACTCAAATTTTGTGTCTTAATTATTATATAAATTATAATATTTGAATAATAAGTAGAGTACTTATTAAAATGATTGAATGAGATAATATAAGATTTTATTTTAGATAAAATATTATTTTTATTCTTGATATATTTTATTTTCTCATTAAAAAGTTTGACAAGAGATATTTCTATTTTTTTAATTTATTTATTTTGAAATGACTCAAGTTCAAATTGATTGTATATATTTTAATTTTATACTAATAAAATAAAGATATATTTATATGAAAAAAATGAGTTTGTATATTTTTTTATATAAATGATGATAAACTAAGTAATATGTTACTATTATTCGTTAGCATCTGTTATCATTCTGTTAACCATTTATTTTAATAGATAAGGGTAGGATATGATAAGTTTAATTTTAATGGTTAAGGATAGGATATAAGTAAAAATAATTTCATATGAGTATGATAATAAAAATATATTTATCTGATTCGTACCATATTCATTGACACCTCTATATACCAGCTAGGTATGTGTAAGGCTTGCCAAACTCAGTGAGCGAAATATGGGCCTATATTAGACAGCCCATTTAATGTACAAGTTTAAATTTGTTCAATCTGATTGGTTTGAATCTATGTTGTATTAACATGGATGTGAAGATTGTATCAGATATATGCAGATAAGATGGTATGTTAAGTTTTAAAAAAATTAAATATGGATATGAAAATATATATAATAATAATAATAAAAAATAGATAAGTACATTATTTTTTTAATAATTATAATATTTATATGTCAAACTCATTACTAACATAAATGAAGAGATGGCGTAGTGGTTTCATGCATTAATGAGTGTAGTTTTTTTGGGTCTAAATCCTACTAATGCACTTGATTTTCTGAGTTTGACTGCACTCAGTTATATCTGAGATCGAATCAGCCGATTAAACCGACTAAAATAATCGGATACGTCACGTGATATATTCAATACGTATATGTACCATATATATCCGATACATACTCATACTCGATACACATCCAATACTTATTCAGCTTAATATATATAAAGTATGCGAGTAACATAGGTTTGAACTGTTTTAAGTGCGACTCTGAGACTGAGAACTGGTTGTAACAGCAGGGTTTGGAGCCGTCACTCATACAGTTGAGATTTATTATGGAGGAAAAAAATTCAGATATATTGATTTATAGTTAACTTGGCATCATGGTTATTGGTGCAATTTCACCAAGTATCATCATGAGTATGAGTCATACTAGAATGGAGCAGGTGATATAATCGCGTTATCCAGATACTACAAAAAAAATTATCACGTTATCCAGATACTAGAAATTTTTCTTTAATCTGTTGTTATATTTGTTTTGACTGTTTCTTCTTTTAGTATCTATGTTAAAATTCTATGCATTTCTATTGTCGAGAATAGTGCTTCCTTTTTCTCTTACCAAGTAAACATGATCCACAAGTAGATATAGATATTCCTATCTTATATACACAATTTAGTACTGTATTAGTTCAACAACAACTAGCAACCAAAAATACTATCAGAATTAAGTTAGAAACAGACAACTAGCAACTAGAACTATCTTTGTCCAGAGCTCTTGAATGATCAAAACCATCCATACAACAAAATCTAGGTGAAATTCCACTAAACAAACATGATATTTACGCAGGACGTTTTTTACATTAATTGGAAAATGCATCCGCCAACTTCAGTCTTAGAAAATACAAGAACTTAATATTTTCAGAGAAGAGTCATTCTTGTAAACAATCTCTCGTCTCTACTTATTCCAACCATCTTAGAAGTACTATATTTCTGGCACTGAACGCCATATACACTAAGCAATATGTGCCACAGATCATACATAAGCATTCTTTATTGGTTAGTTTATTTATCTATTAATTTATTTATCATACTAAAGTGATGACTATTACTGGTTAAATTCCAAATATGCTTCAATTGGGATAATTGCACATATGATATGATATTTTTATCCAAGTAAAATTAAGCTTAATGGGTAAAGTCTGACCTGGACGAGTAACCAGTACAACTCAGCATACTAGCACGCCAGATTAAGAAATCCTCATAGGACTGCAATTTGAGCCGTGCAATAAAACCTAATTATAGAGAGTCAAGTATTGTCAGCCCTAATTACTTGAACTACTAATCACTTGGGTCCGTTTGGCAAATTAAGGAATAGGTTTGGAAGAGTGGTAATTTTGGAAGAGTGATAGAATAGTATTTTTTTTTTTTGAAGAGTGGTAGAAGAGTGGTATTCTTGACTATTCGGAAGAGCGAAAATATCGTTTGGCAGTTGTTACTCAGAATAGTTAAAATATGAATAATTATGATACTAATAATGATAATGATAATAATAATAATAATAATAATAATAATAATAATAATAGTAAAATAATAATCATAATAGTAACATAATAATAATAATAATAATAAAGTAATAAAAAATAATCATAATAAATAATAATATTATAATAGTAATATAATAAAAATACAAACATAATCATAATATAGTAATATAATAATAAAAAATTATAATTATAATCATAATTATAATAATATAATAATAATAAGTAATCATAATTTTAATAATATAATAATCATAATCATAATAATGATAATAATAATTATAGTCATAATCATAATAATATAACCATAATCATAATCATAATAATATAATAATAAAAATATAATCATAATCATAAAAATAATTATAAATAATTATAATTATAATAATATAATAATAAATTAATCATAACTATAATCAACATATAATAATATAATACAACATAATAAAATAATAATAAAGTAATAAAAAATAATCATAATAAATAATAATATTATAATAGTAATAAAATAAAAATATAAACATAATCATAATATAGTAATATAATAATAAAAAATTATAATTACAATCATAATTATAATAATATAATAATAATAATAAGTAATCATAATTTTAATAATATAATTCATAATATAATAATCATAATCATAATCATGATAATAATAATAATTATAGTCATAATCATAATAATATAACCATAATCATAATCATAATAATATAATAATAATAAAAATATAATCATAATCATAAAAATAATTAAAAATAATTATAATTATAATAATATAATAATAAATTAATCATCACTATAATCAACATATAATAATATAATACAACATAATAAAATAATAATAAGTAATAATAATCATAATCATCATAATATAATAATATAATAATAAATAATCTTGATCATAATAATATAATAATAAAATAATTATATTTATATTCATAATATAATAATATAATATTAAAATTATATTTATAATAATAATAAATAATATAATAATAATACTAATGGTAACGATAATATAATAACAATAATGATAATAATAATTTAATAATAATAATATAATGATAATAATAATAATAAATAATAATCATAATATTAATATAATAATAAATTATAATCATAAATATAATATAATAATATAATAATACTAAATCTTAATCATAATATAATAATATAATATAATATAATCAAACAATAATCGCTATTCTCGATTTAGAGCTAATCCGGTATTCCACCTATAAGTTGGTATACCGGATTAGCACTATTCCGCACTCTTCTACTTAGTCTAAAATTCGTTTGGCAAATTAATTCGTCGGAATAGCTATTTTATTCTAACTTTTTGTTATTCCATTGAGTGCCAAACACTCCCTTTATGAATAATAATATGTTATAGTAAAATAATCATAATGGCACAACATGACTAAGAAATTATCAAGACAAGTTGCAATCAAAAGAGGATAATTGGTTATCAGAACTACTGTCCATAGTTATATCACATGTTGTAAGAGCATCCGTATCGGTGTCGATTATCAAAATTAAATTTTTATGTCACGTCATCAAATTTACAATTCATTTTAAGACTGACGTCTCTTAATTGAATGAAATTATCAAAATGACACTTTTGTAATTAATTTTCTGCTCATGCGCTGATGTGACTTGTTAAATAGATTGTCAAATTTAGATAATTTTCTAATTTTGTCTAGTTTCTGCATCCCTGAAATTCAAATGACAATTGTCAAATAAAATTTAATAGTCAATTTGATAATGGGATGCGGACGCTCTAACAAATTAGGATTGATCAAACTAAAAATAGTAAGGATCAAAGGAAAGGGGAAAGAAAAGATCAACATCTAAAATCTGGAGGACAACCAACATTACATATTTTAAACTATTTAATTAGTCTGATTTTTACCTGCACCGCTTGTCATTTGGTTTCATAAAAGAAATTAAAGCTTTATTTGGCACTAGAAGTCAATTTGACATCAGAAGTGTTGAGAAGCGAATAACCAAAGAGCAATCACATAACACGAAAGAAGAAAAATTGAGAACAAGAACGCACAAATTTTACGTGGGAAGCCTTCAAGGGGAAGAAACATATTTATATTGGAGAAACAGTTATATATATATATATATATATATATATATATTATATATATATATATATATATATATATATATATATATATAAACAAACTCATAAACGCTAAACCTTAATCTGGATCATCGGTGAAAAATTTTCAATGTAATTTGATTTCTCAGAAATAATTTTCTCCGGACTGCCGCCCCCTGCCACCCTGCATATTTCTAGAATTATGCCCACATACATAACAAGAAATTATCGAACAACTGTTCTGGGAATGAAACGATACTTCAAACCGTAAGTTAACAGAGTTGGATTTCTGATCACATTAATTATTAGCAGTCTGCTTCCTTTAACAGGTACACTCCTTTACTTCTTAGCGGCTCCTCTGCTAGAGCCAGCACCCTAGGATATTTTCTAATCATGAGTGTTATCTCTGGTGAAAACCCAAGACTTTTTATGTTATTTAGCTTTGTATTTACTGTGTGTCTGTTCATCTGGCCTACCATAAGTAACGCTTCACCAAACATGCCCAATGAACGTGCAACCCCCAACTCATCAGCTCACTCAGCTTTCATCTTCGGTTATTGTGTATTACATGTGATCAATCTAGGACCCGATTTAATCAACTGGACTATTTGAGTAGGGGATCGACAACATTGTTCTTGAAGGAAAGACAAGATGGGCACGACAATCTTTTCAAGATCCATGTGGAGGATTGACGCGCACCTTTTCAGGACTACAGAGAGATTCTCTACAGAGCCAAGAGCCTTCATCCAGAAGTCAATCTTTGGCACAAAATTGAACAGAAACTCACTAGGGCTCCGAGAAATGATACCTGGGATTTCTTCAACTGAGAAGCCAATCTCTTGTAGCTTGGCAACATTGGGCTTCAAACTCTTCTCCGTATTGGAGCAAAGAAGGCACATGTTTCGTGACAGGGCAGTTCTTATATCCGACTAGGTCATGCCCATCTGTTGCAGGACGTTGAGCACGGCATCAGACTTGTCGTGGGATTTGAGCTGCTGAATGAGCTTGGATGCTCGGATCGCTTCTTTAGAAGGAAATATGCATGATCGGATGAGGTATTCTACAGCGAACTGAGGGTTCCGGAGTGGCGCCGGAGTGACAGTTGTGGAAAGGAGGCGAAAGATGGAGGAAGACAACGGAGCGGCGTCGAGAAAAAATGAAAGAGATGGACGGAGGTGGTGAAGTAGAGTCATGGTTTTCTGATCCGTATTGTCAACGGAGAATTTTCGTGCGAAAATCTCTACACAAAAATCACAACGGCTCAGAAAAATCACAATGGATGTGGAGAAATCTAAACACGAATTTTAATGTACGAAATTATTTATTATTGTTAAATTATAATCGTTGATAAATAATCTGACCGCACAAATCAAAAAACCGCACTTTTTCAGCTCCATAGGTGATGTGAGTTCATGGTTTCTTGGGCGGGCAGGCAGCCTCTCCGAGCAAATTTCCTGTGGAAACATACACAGAGATTTCTCTGAACAATTTATTTTAATTTTTACAGCTGTGCTAAAATCTAAAAATGAATTTAATATATGAAATTATTTATTATTATTATTAAATTAGAATCATTAATTGATAATCAAACAAATTAAAACGAAAAAACCTTATAGCTCTATAGGGAGAACTCTCCAAAAGATGATTTCTGAGCAAATAAAGTGCGAAGTCGTCACTCATCAGCTTTCATATGTATGTACAATATATATTTTTTTATTTATAACAAATTTCAAATTTAATATGTAACTATTTGAAAAACCAGCAGTCTGATTGGTTGACCCGATGATCAGACCGGTAAATTATTTGACCCGATATTTTATTGAGTTTTGACCAAATTTGACCTACGTCGACTGCGCGTGCAGCCGTTTTCAGGGCTAAGAAACGAGATGATTCCATTCTCAGTTCTCTCCCTGGCTTCGTCTCAAAAGCCCGTAATAATACCTGATCCTCTAATGGGGTTTGGTCAATAGTCCATTTTAAGGCCCATACTGTTTTTTTTACATTTATTTCCTCGATTTCATTAAATATATGTTCATTTAAGAGAACAAATTTCTTAATTACAAATCAATTGTAAAATATCTATTTTCTATACCTGCACGTAGAGGTAGAGATGACAATCGGAAGGGTCAACTTAAGTTGGGTTGAAATTTGGATTGGTTGAATTGGATTAGTTTGATTTTTTAGAAGAAATCGGATCGGACCGGATCGGATCGAGGTTAGATCAGATCAGATCAATTTGTATATTGACTTTTTTAAGATTTTAGATTGATTTCAAAAAAATTGTAAGTCATTTGATATCAGATCGAATCAGATCGAACTCAAATCGATTTGAATCAATTTGATTTTTTTTTTTTAAAAACAAATCAAATCAGATTATGGATTGAACTAATTTTTCAGTTGGATCAGATTTTGCCGCTTACCCCCACATGAAGGTTGCGACATCTATTAACAACTCACATACCCCCACATGAAGGTTGCGACATCTATTAACAACTCACAATTTTGATGACCGCAACAATCGTAAAAAAAACAGATATTTGCATTTTTATTCCGTCAAATGACATAACAGTATATAATTTATACATTATACGTACTATACACACAAAGATATATATATGTATATATATGAAAAATAATGAAAGTTTAGCCATTCAAAATTACTTTGAATTTGTGGCAGTTCATATATAATAGTGTTTAACGGAGTATCAAATATTTTTTATCTTGTTTGAAAATTGATACACAATCTATCTTAATTTAATATATTTTCTGCAATATTTTTTGAAAAATACTGCTGTGGTTTTCAAAATTAATAGTTATCTATTGATCCCCATCCTCTGATAATACTTAAAGTTGCTCATGTTACATTAAATTATTTTTAATCTTAGGTATGTTTGGATCACTCTAGATAATAGCAGCTATTTTGAGAACAAAAATAGTAATAGACGATTCAAATAAAAATTTATTGTTTCAGAATAATAAAAATAATTATTATTTTATTATTATAAGTAATGGATAAAATAATTGTTATTCTCACATTTCTATCATTATAAATGAAATTAGATAGTTAAAAACTACAATATCAAACAACAATCGTATCATATTTTTTTATGACGTCATATGCGAACCCGTATAAACATAAGCATGAATGTCCAAGAACCGGAAATACAAAGTGGCATCAACTGGACAATTTGATCTTACTTAATACCTCCCGTACGGACCCAAGCACCGCCCTAACTTAGGAACGGTTAATTTTTCAAGGGTTTGGGATCAAAAAAATTCTCAAATCTTATTTTAATTATTGAATCAATCTTTTTTCATCAATTTCGATGCAACTCATTTTTCATTCCATATTTTTTTTCAATCTCAACATCCAGGAACAATCCGAGCATGCTTGTTTTAATAATTTCCTCCTTTCTGTATATGAATTCCCCGCATTTGCTATGAGTAATGAGCGTATCATTATAAACAGTAAATTAGTTTGGGAGAACCGGAGAGGTCATGTTGCAGTGATCCATTATGCTTCAACTTTCTACATTTAACAATGTTTTTCCTAACTAATGAAATGCTCATTTCTAGACACAAATATGGTGGGCATGCTTCCTCTGCTCTCTTTCACTCTGCTATTACTAGCAATTGCCGGTCTGCTTCTATTGATACTAATATTGTTTTTATTCAGAAATCTGCTTTCTTTACTATGCTACGATATTTTTTTGTCTTGCAGTCTGTGTCCCGACCCTCTCGGGTCTTAAAGCATCGTTATCTGTTTATTTTTCCCTCCTCTTCCATGGATTCTATCCAAGCTTGGAATAGCTTTCGTCCAATCACTTTTTCTTAGAGGTTTTTTTGATAAATCAAAGAATAGATTTGGAACAGTAGTAATTTTATAAGAGTGATAGAATAATATTTTTTGAAAGAGTGGTAGAAGAGTGATATTTTTAACTATTTAGAAGAGCGAAAAATATAATTTGACAAGTATTAATCAGAATAGTTAAAATATGAATAATTATGATACTAACAATGATGATGATGATGATAATATAGTAGGATAATAACAATAAAAGTAATAATAATTATGATATAAATAACAATAATAAAATAATAAGTATAATTCATAATCATAATAAATAATAATATAATAATAAAATTATAATTATAATCATAATAATAATATAATAATAATAAATAATCATAATTTCAAATAATATAATAATAGTATAATAATAATAATAATAAATAATCATTGTTATACTAATATAATCATAATTATAATATAATAATAATAAATAATCATAACTATAATAATATAATCATATTTATAATCATAATATAATAATATAATAAGACTAATTATGATGATAATATAATAATCATAATTATAATTTAATAATATAATAATAATAATAATATAATTATTAGGATAATAATAATATAATCATAATGATAATAATACTAAATAATATAATAATAATAATAATAAATCATAATCATAGTCATAATATAATAATATAATACAATATAATCAAGCAATAATCGTTATTCCGACGAGAACTAGTCCGGTATACCACCTATAGCTTGGTATACCGGATTAACATTTTTTCAAACTCTTCTACTTAGTCTAAAATTTATTTGACAAATTAATTCATCGAAATAGTAATTTTATTATGACTTTTTATTGTTCATAGAGTACCAAATAAGAGGCGTGCAACGAAATTACTTTTGAGATTCTTTATTCATTTGAAAATGATACTCTCAACTTTCTTTTTTTGAAATCTTTGCAAAGGCTGCAAAGTAATGAACAGATATTAAACTCTCAACTTTTGAGTAGAACAATCTTAATATTTTTTTACTACTAACTGATCTACCACCCATTTCCCATTTAAAAACGATACTCTCACTCCGTTTTTCTTCTCTTCTTCCCTAGTCTACTACTTAAAAGCAGCGTTCTTCACAGAAATGCTGTTTTCTATTAGTAAGAGAAATGAGTAGCATACTAAATAAGTATCATACTATGAAAAAGCAAAAAGCAACTTTCTTTCTCTGACATATACTTGAGAGTTGAATTAACATGTAGAGAATATGAACAACCCGCCAGGTGTTAATTCTCTCCACTTACTAGGAATTTAGTAAGCCAGTCAATTAACTAAATAAAATGTGACTTATTGACAATAGACACGGACTGCTTTTCAGAAGAAAGATGATCTTGCTTGAAGAGTGTAGCAATTATTATGAAAAGGACTCTTTTCCTTCTACCCTCCTCCTTGGAGCTTCGCCACTCAGAGCGCATCGCTCTTCTTAGTAGCTTTGCCCTCCAATACTACTTCCTCGCCCTTGAACAGAAAGCAGCTCAGACTCCACCTGTTGTAGTCTTTGATTATGTCCTTTCGGCCATTTCTTCCTCGCTCTAGCTCAAACTCACTGCGACATACTTTCTCACATACTTCACTATTATAAGAAAAAAATTAAATCCCGGAGGGGCTACAAGCCTACAAGCATAGGGGTGTAAAGGATGTGAGTAAAGGATGTGAGGTGAAAATATTTTCATTATCGTATTTTTTTAATTGTTCTCATCTATATTTTTTTTGTACCCATTAAATGATTAAAATTAAATTTAAATTTGCACATATTTTATTTTTATCCATTAAAATAAATAAATAACGAAACAATAATGAATGCTAAAGAATAATATTAATATATTAATTAGTTTTATCATAATTAATAAAAAAATATTCAAACGCTTTTATATAATGCACATTTTTTAATTTATAATTTAGTAGTTTTAACTTTCTATATTGAAAAAAAATTAAATCAATTAATTTTATATTAAAAAATTATTATTAAATGAGATAATTATATTTAAAATAATATAAACTATTTTTGTTTATAGTTTATTTTATAAAATAACGGATACTAAATGAATTTTATCCATATCTATATCTATTTACTTAATGAAATTTATTTACACATATCATAAAAATTTACTTATTTTCATCTTAACAAATTTAGATCGAATAAATTAAAATATAATATATCATTGCAGCCCTAACAGGCAGCAGAGAGCCAGAGAGGATTGTTACCCCAGTCGTGAAAACTAAACTTGAGAAACAACGAGCCGAAAATACATCAACGATAACAACTCGAATAAACTTCAGGCGTAATAGAAGCTTATCTTTGTTGGTGCCTTGGTGGAAGCCCAACGAAGAAAAATCCGCTCGCAGTGTTTGACTTCCATCCCAATTCCCAAGTGCTGCTCAGAGTCAAATTAATCAAATCCGATTGCAATGTTTGACAAACAAAAAGAATCTGAGAGAGAATAAGAATAATAGGAGCATCCTTCTTGCATCTCTCGGCTCAGCTTCTGGCGCTGACATGGCGGTGGTGATACTTGATGCATTCATATCCAACATCAGCCACATGCTCATAACAATGACGCACGAAGAGGTGGGCCTGATCCTCGGCATCCCTGGCGAGATCGAGAAGCTCAGTCGCATGGTCGGTGACATCAGATGCGTCCTTTCAGATGCCGAGAGGAGGCAGTCGGGGAGCCAGGCCATCAGCCAGTGGGTCATGGAGCTCAAGGATATAATATATGATGCCGACGATATCATTGACCTCTGCCAGATCAAAGCCAGCGAGCACCCCGAAAAATCTGGTTCAAGTTGTCATCTTTTGAATTCTTGTTTGTCCAACCCGGTTTTTTTCCCATAAAATTGGTAGGAGAATCAAGGTTCTTAATTGCAAGCTGGAGGATATTGTTAACCGTATTTCCCTTTTGGGTTTGATTGAACACAGAGTCGGGTCATCCAGTGTTAGTAGAAGTGTATTTACGGTTAACCGCAAGACAGATCCCTTGATTGTGCAGTCTGATATTGTGGGTGAAAAAATTCAGGAGGATACAAATGCTTTGGTGGAGATGATTACTAAAGAAATTGCAAATGTAACTAGTAATATGGCAATTATTGCAATTGTGGGTATTGGTGGTATTGGGAAAACCACACTTGCGAAGAAGGTGTTCAATGATCAACGAATAAAGGACAAGTTTCAGGTAAAAATTTGGGTTTGTGTCTCAAAGGAGGTTGCAGAGAGAGATTTACTAAAGAATGTTATTAGAGAAGCCGGGGATAATAATTGTGTGGCTCAAGAAAGATCAGAGCTAATTCCGCTGCTTGAGAGGCTTATTGCTGGGAAAAAATTCCTACTGATTTTGATTTTTTTTATTTTAGTACATGAAAAAAAAAATGAAACTATTTATCTCTCTCCTCACTTTTGCATAATTAGCTAGACCCGAGTTTGAAACTCAGGTCCGGATTTTTTTTTTACACAGAAACGGAAAAAAAACCAAGACATTTGAAAATTGCAGGTGTCTGGACCGAGTTTTAAACTCGGCCCAGTACACATGGAACCGAGTTTTAAACTCGGTCCCAACATCATGCTATTATATAGCACACCCAGTACATTTCTTCTTCATCTTCCTTCAGCTAACCATTTCTTCAAAATCGCCATTGTTACTGTTGCAAGAGTTTCCAAATGAAAATTTATTTTTCGACAGATTCAGATTCGATCCGTATTCACCACTCTCGTGTCATCAACGTTGTAAGTTTTTTTTCTATTTGGACTATTAATTTTTGCTGTAAAATTAAAATACACTAACAATAAGGTTTATCGTTCATAGTGTAAAGACGAAAATGTTGTTGATCAATGTGTATCACGGAGGTCAAATCTTGAAAACTTCTCATGGAACGGATTACGATATTCAAGCCGCGTGCACATTTTCTGCCGACGAGGCAATCAAACTTCGTGACTTGAAGAGCCAGATTCATACTGGTTTGGAGCTGTTCCCTAGCCAATTCAATATCAGAATTAGTGCATGGATCAACACTGCCTCAACAGGTTCAAGTGGTTTTTTTATAGCTTATTTGGGGTTGTTTCTGATGAAATTTGGGGAATGATTAAAACAACAGCTCTGTACCACTTACCCGGTTATAAAACACTGGAGCTAGTAGTTGAATCTGAACCAATATCCAGTTCTGATAATTATGATCCAACTAGTATTCCTGAAAGTAGTAATTCAGTAATGGCTGAGGAAAGAACCCACTCCCGAATTGGTAATTGTTGGTGTCAGAAACCGCAATTGACCGGCATCTCATGCGATCACTTGCTTGCTGTTTGTTCATTCAGAATGCTGGATTACACTCAGTACGTTAGTCCATATTATACCATCCAATACTACATTAACATATGGTCTGGTTATTGACGTAGTTATGGTAATAAACGAGATTGACCAATTTACAATGGTCCGGTCATCAGACCAGATCCAGCAAAAATCAACAAAGGAAGGAGAAGGAAGATACACATTCCAATGGTTATGGATGAAATGAAGGGTCATATCAACAGACTACCAACACGAGGTCGAACTCATTCCAACAGAACATGATTTAGATTACCAGTGTGTTTATGTTTTTTATTGTTATATTTACCAGAACAATTGGATTTTAATTGTTATTGTAATATTTCAATTGGATTTTAATTGTTGTTGTAATATTAGAACAATGTATTAATCGTGCTTATATTTGGCTTTATAAAACTTTATTTTAATTTTTGTTATAATATTTTAGATCAATCTACTGACTGTTATGTTTTGTTTTTAATATAACACACAAACGTAAAAAAAAACGTACTGGGTGTGCTATATAATAGCAAGATGCTGGGACCGAGTTTAAAACTCGGTCCAGACACCTGCAATTTTCAAATATTATGAGTGTGTTATAAACTTTATTTTAATTTTTGTTATAATATTTTATATCAATCTACTGATTGTTGTGTTTTATTTTTAATATAACACACAAACGTAAAAAAAAAATTATCCGGACCCGAGTTTTCTGTGTAAAAAAAACCCGAATCCGAGTTTCAAACTCGGGTCTGGCTAATTATGCAAAAGTGAGGAGAGATATGACCAGTTTCATTTATTTATTTATTTTATTTACTAAAATAAAAAAAATCTGGATTTTGGATGATGTTTGGCGTGAGAGTGAGAAAACCTGGCATGGACCGCTACGGGAGCCTCTTATGAGTGGTGCTCGAGGCAGCAGAATAATTGTTACCACCAGAGATCAAACAGTTGCAGATTTTAGTAATAATAAGTTTTATTAAATTAATATTATTAAAAATAAGAGTGAGAAACGTAAAATTTTAAATATACGAATGGCAGCGCGCCACTGTCAGTGGCGCGTTTCATTATTTTTAGGAAACGCGTCACTGCCAGTGGCGTGTTTCGTCCAAACCCCGCGCAAGTGACTGCGCATTTTGTATATATAAGAAGCAAACGCGCCACTGGTAGTGACGCGTTTCGTAAAAATAAGGAAACGTGTCACTGTCAGTGGCGCGTTTGGTAAAAATAATGAAACACGCCACTATCAGTGGCGCGTTTGAAACGCGCAGTGAACGCGCCACTGCCAGTGGCGCACTGCCAGTGGCGCACTGCCATTCGTATATTTGAAATTTTACGTTTCTCACTCTTATTTTTAATAATATTAATTTACTAAAACTTATTATTACTAAAAACTGCAAACAGTTGCCATGAGGATGAAAGCAGTTCACTCTCTTCATGTCGATAAGTTGGGGGATGATGAAGCTTGGTCCTTGCTTGTCAAGCAGGTTCGTTCAGAGTTGAACACTCTTTCTTACATGACCTCCTTTCAATTGCTGCTACTGAATTTTTTTTTTCCCTGTGTATTTCTTTAAGGCATGCTAATACTAAAAGTAAGGGATATTGCATCAGAATAAGCTGACAAAGCAATTTCTTTAATAGTATGGCTATTGTCTTAGAACTCTTTTCTAAATTAATGTTAAGAGAATATTTTTGTCCCCTTTTCTCATTTAGAGAAAGAGAGAGAATCTGCTGAACAAACCTTTCAAAGTTTAAGTGAGCAAATAAAAACATGAATACGTCTATTTGCCTATGGTGAAATTGACCAATTGAAGATTATGATTTCGAGTTGGATGAAATCAAAATATTAGGGTGTAAATGTACACACCATATTCAGAAGGTGCTCATATTAGAAAATATTGAATTGTTGTTGTTAAACTCAGTGGCTGCTTCTATGAATCTACTGACCACATATATGATTACCTGAACTTTGCAGGAACCCTATTTACGCTGTAGTATAACAACTTGATGTTTTTGGCTACGACTTGTTTAACATTTATTTTTAAATTAGCAACAGAAGCTGAAACTCATAAAATTTTGTAATAATAGGATCAATTAGTTATAGGATACAAGTAACAAGCTATTGTATTCTCATATGTTTCTTGTACCTGACCTGGATCATGATGTACGATTGTATGATTAATGAGTATTTCTCTCACTACTATCATCCTCAAGTAAAACTGTAGTAATTTAGTTCATTGTGAATCACAAATTCCTAATCTTTTGCTGTTATGATTTTTTAAGGTATTTTTGGATGAGAAAGATAAAGAGATTGAGAATCTCAAGGCCCTCGGATTTGATATTGTTAAAAAGTGCAATGGTTTGCCTCTTGCAATAAAGGTGATTGGTGGTGTTCTTTGCACAAAAAATAGAACAGAATGTGATTGGCGAGCAGTCCTTTCTAGCACCTTGTGGTCAACAACCATGCTTCCTAATGATATACATACTGCACTGTATTTGAGCTATGAAGACTTGCCAGCCCACCTAAAGCAATGTTTCATTTATTGCTCCCTTTATCCTGAAGATTGGGAGTTTGGTCGTGTTTGCTTAATCCTTCTTTGGCATGCTCAAGGTTTTTTGGAAGCCGATGGAAATTTGTCTTTCTGGGAGACTGGACTTGAGTACTATAAAGAGCTAATTTTGAGGAATCTTTTAGAAGCAAATTCTAATTTCTTTGACCAAGCGAGATGTAAAATGCATGATATTGTATGGTTGTTTGGTCGGTATCTGGGAAAAAATGAATGCTTTACAATTAGAGGAGGTCAAAACTTGAGTGCACGATCATCTCTGATCAAGGTCCGTCACTTATCAATACAAGAACAAGAGGGGGATATGGCCGCCATCAGAAAGAAAAAATTGCTGAGGTCTTTGTTGCTAATTAGAAGCCCGGAAAGGAACCACCTCACTGATGTTTTCAACTCTCTTTGTACCCTCCGTGTACTAGACCTTAGCTATTCCAACATCCCAAGTCTACCTGATTCATTGTGTCTTCTTATACACCTGAGATATTTTTCAGCTGGTGGTTCCTCCATTGCAATGCTACCTAATGCCATAGGGAAACTAAAAAATTTAGAGTTTTTGGGCCTTGGAGGCTGTCAAAATCTGAGACAAATCCCTCATAGTGTGGTAAATCTAGTCAAATTGCGGCTCCTCAATCTTTACAGAACTGAGGTGAAGGGAATTTCTGTTGGTTTGAGAAAACTGAGCAATTTGGTGGAATTGCAGGGTTTTAAACCACATGGAAATAATATCGAGGTCTTAAGTAGCTTGGATGAACTAGCACCCCTTTTAGAGCTAAGAAACCTTGTTTTTGAAAACATGAAAACTGTGAGCAATAGTACTATGGCAAGATTAGCAAATCTCAACAGGAAACTCCATATTAAACATTTAACATTTGAGTATCATGGCCAAAACGTGGAGAAAGAAACACTCGAGGATGTTTTAAATGAGCTTTCTCCTCCCTCCTGCCTAGAACACCTTACGATTGATGGTTATTATGGATGTAAGCTTCCAAGTTGGTTGAATATTGGGACAAACCTTCAGAATTTGAGATATTTGAATCTGAAATACTGTGCGCATTTTCAGTTTCTGGCATTAGGCCATCTTCCTTACTTGGAATTCCTACATGTCAAAGGTGCACACTCAGTGGTGAGTGTTGGAACTGAATTTCTGGGAGACAATAATTCATTGTCATTTCCAAGTTTGCAAAGATTAATTTTTGAAGGGATGCTTAATTGGAAAATATGGCAGTGGGAAAAGGGGCAAGAAGCAATGCATAATTTGAAAGAGCTGGTCATTGAAGACTGTCCAGAATTAAGCCATCTCCCGGACGGTCTTTCACACCACACAACTTCGCTGGAGTATTTAGAAATTATAAATGCAGGCAAAATCAAGGTGATTAAAAACTTCCGTTCACTTGAAAAATTAGTCATTTATGAGAACTCTGATTTAGAAAAGGTTTGTGACTTGCCCCAACTTCGGACTATTTGGGTGAGAAATTGTCCCGGTCTGGAATTATTAGATGGTATAGGTGCTTTGAGAAGCATGGTGTTGAATATATGGGAAGATTATCTTCCAAAGTATTTACAAGAAACAGAAATCGAAAAATTAACTGTTTGGTGCAACGCCACGCTCTTATCGATGATTGTAGAAGAAGGTGAAGGGGGTTCTGAAAGGCAAAAATTCCAGCACATCCATCAAGCAAACTTTTATACAGAAAACAAAACATTTTATATTGCATATCGCAAAGCACCTTTTAGCTTCACTAACAACATTTGCAGTAGCAGTTAGTTAAAATTTTACATTCATTCATTGGAGGAACAATAGTTCTGTTGTTGAGGATTATTTACCCGCTTGTGCAGTGAATTATTGTTTGAAGGTGGTGTACTCGCTGTTTTCTCCAAATTTTATTTTTCTGATAAAAAACCTGCGGTTCCTGTAAATACTGGCTAAGATAAAACTGGTGCTATGTCTATACAAAAGTTTATGCTATTTTACTATTTTTAATTGATCTCTTTTCGATGTTACATGTGCATTTGCCATTGCGGTCCTTACTTTTTCAATTCTTTGAAATTATCTTTATTTCATAAGTCGTACCACGAGTTGTTACTGTGCTTGAATGGGTATATAATATGATAGCAATATATTCATTCGCTTGATATAAATATTTTGCAGACCAGTCATAACATATTGTGAGTTGTGAATCAATAACTTTTACTCGAAGGCAACAATCAATTAAAAATTCATGTTAAATTAGAGAACATTCTCCAGTTGTTGAAGAGTTTTCTTTATTCACGTTTAAAGGAGTTGATATAACAACATGATATTCAAGTTTGGGTTATATCAACTCACACTTGAAGTAAGCTTCTGATTTCTTTCACCAATATTAATTTTGATAAATATTTCCAATGAAATTGACTACTAGAAAGATATGGAGCCACAATGTTTGATCAAAATTTAAATCGTATTAATATTTCCTGTTTGAACGAAATCAGAAACATCATTCAACAGCATTAGAATAATTTTGGAAATATATCCGCAATTAATCAGATTGATTCTCACTCAATCATTGATATATTTCTATATTAGTAAATATTTCTTCAGATTACACGAGAAGGCCGCTTTCGCAGTTGGGCCCTGGTCTATGGGCTGTCAAACAGTCAAGAGATCCAATTCAGACATCCAAATCCAATGGAGCTGTCTGAATCTGAAGCTGGCCCAATAGCCTGTTTAAGAGTTTGGGAAGCGAATAATCTTAAACAGGGCTCTGTACCCAAATTCAGTATATATATATGGATTTTTTTTATTCCAATAAAGATTATTGCACTATTTGGGTGGATTAGTCAATTAATAAAGGTCAACAATAAACTCTCTGTTACTCATACGTCATATCCAAAATTATATCCAACCTTTTTTTTTACGCATACTTTATGTGGTGAGTGGTGAACAACAGCAGGAACAATCAAGTAACCAATTTAAAGAAGAACCCTTATGTGTGATCCTCTACAATGCTAACAGAGCTACACATGCTTCTGTTTATTTGCATAGATGATAGCGCAGATGTGCGCTGTTGGTGATAAAGATCGAATTTTGTTCCATTTTGTTTTCTATGCTGTTGCTGCAAATTCAGGTGTCATCAGCTCGTGGGTTGTTATTTCCACCTTAGCTATTGGATTTGTGCTCTTCATATATATACATCCTCAGTGCTTGTACTTTTCGTACAAAGAAAGTCTATACTTGAGAACAAAAATATTTTATGCCTTACTTTATAAATATTAGAAGAAGGAAAAGTTATATCTTTGCATGTTCATCAATGTCATTAAATTTACTTTTCTCATAATGATTCAAAAAAAATGGCAAAGAAAGAACTTCTCAGTAAGTATAAACACTTTTTAGGGTGCATGTCGGTAAAAGGTATATATAATAAGGTACTATATAAATCCTTAATTAATATATATAAATAAATAAATTTTAGTATATATATTATATTAAATGTAGTGGATTAAAAATTAAGGAAACACACAGCTGTTCGACTCCGGCCAATAATGATTTATTGCATGTTTCTTTTTTGTTTTGATATTTATAACATCTCTTTATAAGACGTATAGTTGGCCAACTATTTAATTTTCGATAAAACTTAATTATAATCCATCTATTATATGTTCTGATACATTTTTAATGTAAACCCTTCATTTCACAAATATAATATGTCATTTAATTAAGCACCAAGTTAGATTGAGTAACATTTGCATCGTGAAATTTAGTATAATTTTAGAAAATAACCATTTATATTTCTAACTGCAATAATGGGTTATTGAAGTAATATGCAAAAGTAACAAAATTGAAAGTAGATGAACAAATTAAGTCTTTTTCTTTTGAATAGGTAAGCGATTGGCTGGCAATTTTACTAATAAAGGAAAGCTTTTTATAAGATATATAGTGGGAAATAATTAAGTTAATTATATACATTGGGAAATAAGTAAAAGAAAAAAATAAAAATATTTATGGTGATAAAAAAGATAATTTGTTCCTATTAACTTAAAAATATTTAGTAATGCTACAAGTAAAAGATACAAATTGTGTCATCTACCATGCATGATCATCATAAAACATACCCCGAGACATAAGCTAATTTCACTGACCTAATCTACCTTTCAAATGCATTTTTTTCTACCAGATAACTCGGGAGAGAAGATGAACAGTTGAATACTGTCTCAGTCTTATCTATCATCGTCTCATAACCCCTGAAAAGACTTCTCAGCAATATCAGAAATTTAATAACAAGCAACATAAACTGACAAAAAAAAAATTAAAAATAGAAAAATAAAAAAAAATCGCATATAATAGTATAAGTATCGCGTACAATACTTTCTCAGTCTTGTCTAGCATGGTCTAGAATTAAATTCCGGACCAGCTACCTGATCCGTAATTGAATCCTGGACAATAGTTGTTGTTTTTTTATAAAAGCCTGATCCGTAATACAATTACAAACCAGCTGCATTTTTTTATGGTTGGTAGAATTGAAGAATTTTTATTTTTTTCAATTCAAATTTAATTATTTGAGAAATTTATAGGATCATATTTTTCGAGTATAAAAGAAATATCATTATTAATATCATTGGATATAAAAGTAAGATATTTTTTGTAATGGAAAGAAAAATATCATTGACGATCCAAAATTCATTATTTATATTAAATGAGTTTTTAATGATTATTATTCAATATATATCATATATAATTTTATTCTTCAATTTTAAAAAATAATCTAAATGCAACTCATACAATGCAATATTATTGGTGAGGGTAACTATGATATTTGAAATAAAAAAAAACTAAATACTAAAAATAAATTAGTATTAAAAAATCACTATGGATATGTTTTGTTCACAAGTTTTCATAATAATAATTTTTCCAAATTGAATTATATCAAAACACATATACTCTAATGATCCTATAAATTTCTTAAATAATTAAATTTGAATTAAAAAAGAAATAAAAATTCTTCAATTTCTATCAGCCGTAAAAAATAGTTCGGGGTTCAATTACGGATTAGGTAGACCATGTTAGTGGATGTTAAAGAAAGTTCACTCATGTTATTATATGCGAATTTTTTATTTATTTTTAAATAGTAAACTGAGTAACTGACAACCAAGATTGAACTTTTACAACAGGCTCCTAAATTTATAATTGTCGTGACGTATAGTATAATACCAATTAGTATTCCACAGGCACTCAAATTTTACAAATTCACTTCTACAAAAACAAAATTTAGCAAGCCAGTCCTCTCAAGTCTTCCACGAACGAAATACATTAGATTATGAATACGCAATTATGTCTCTTCCATCGTATTTCTGCCTATCTTCTTTCTTTATCTTTTTTTTCTTGGTTTTTTGGTTAATTCATTTTTATTTTTTAATTTTCTTTTAAAAAATACTAAGTTTACGCTTAAATTTTCAAAAAAATCAAAGTATTCCATAAAATTTAAACTACATTAAATAAGACTTTCAACCTTTTAATAAAAATAAGTTGGTCTCTAAGAATGATGTACTAATTTAAATTAATAAATTTTAAATAGTAAATAACATGCATTAACATGTTCTTTGCCCTATAAATTATTTAGACTGGAAACAATTAATTAAAGAAACCAAAACTTCAAAGGCCAATTTATTTTTTTCTTGAAAAGTTTAGGGACCAAATTAGTTGTCATGTCAAAAATATAAGAATTTAATTAACTAATGTAGTTTAAAGTTTGAGGGCCAATTTATTTTTCTTTTTTGAAGAATTTTAAGAACTAGTTAGTATCTTCTAAAAACTTTAAAGACTAAGTATGATCATTTCGGGCCAGTTGATTTTTTAAGAAAATTCAGGACCAGAAAGTGAATTCTCCTTTTGTTATATTTTGTGTTTTGCTTAGCTTGCTCGATGAAAGTGGCTATAAAATTATCTTTCACATTAAATATTATATATTTGAAATAATAATACCTTTAAATATTCAAAAAATTTGACTTTCGTATCAATTTATTACCAAAAAAATCGGTTACAAAAGATCGATCCTCCATCCAAATCCAATCCTCAGGCTCTTCTACTTTTGAACCACTTCAAACAGTCTCACGCAAAAACAAATTAAAGCACCGTAGTCGATTGTAGATTTTGTAGTAAATACATTTGTGCACACGTCCTTCAAACCATTTTTGTTTGGGTCCAGTAAATTAAGTTAAGACTGTACCATCTTCAAATTAGAGTATGATAATTTTTACTTTTCCTAGCTCAAGAGAAACGGCGTGTGCACTTCAAGTAATAAATAACGCTCTAATAGTGACAGACTATTTCATCCTCCACTGAGCATTAAATAGTGATAAAATACAAGTGAACCTAGATCCGTGATCCATCTCTGGTGCAGGTGCACTGTCGTGTCTGACAGAACCTGTGGGAGTAGGGGTATCTGGCCTAAATTGTTCATACGAATATGCATTTATCTGACGTAGCTTCTCAAAATTTCACTCAGGCAATAGCTTGTAGAATCTCATTAATATCTATTTATCTTTGCTTAGGGATGTCAATACTCTTTTATTTATTTATTTATCTGAATTGTACTATACGAGTATAAATAAAGTTTTTTTAATTTATTTAATATGAATAAGAGTGAATAAAGTTTTATTAAGTAAATAAATAAGAGTATGGATAAAAATCATTCCGTACTTATTTATCTTATAAGATAAATTATTAAAAAAAAAATTATTATTTTGAAAAGAATTATCTTCTATAATATTTCCCCCTATATTTATTGTCTCAAGTTGTATGAGCTAATTATTATGGATTATAAATTATAATTATTATCATCTTCATAATTTTTCATTATGTGATAAATTATAATGTTTGAATAATATTTAGTACAGTACTTCATAAAATGATAGAATGAGACAATATAAAATTATAAATTAGACAAGATGCTATTTTTATTTCTAATATATTTTATTTCATAGTTAAAAAGTTTGACAAAAAAAATATTTGTATTTATTTTTAATTTATTTGTTTTGAAATGATTCAAGTAGAAATTGATTGCATCGTTATATTTTAATTTCATCTAGTAAAATAAAGAGTATCTATATGAAAAGAATGATTTTGGATGCTTCTTTTTTATAAATGATAATAAATAAATTAATGTATTAGTATTATTCATAATATTCATTATCATTTCATTATCCATTTATTTAATGAGCAAAAATAAAATATAAATATAATTAATTTTAATGAACAAAAATAAAATAAAATAAATATTGTAATAAAAAATATTTTAAATAAATATATTAATAATAATAAAAATAATAATAATTACCTCCACTCAACCACATACCGTATCCATTGAGACCCTATCCTTGCTAGCGCTCATCTAGTCATCTAGCGATTGACCAGAGCCATCCATAATGAATTAATGCGGCGATCCAAATCATGTTACCTTCAGAAAAGAAGACTACGTAAATAATTTAATGCAAATAAAGTTTAATTCTTCTATAGATTGGAATCGGTTGACAAAACTTTAATAAAATTGGTGAATCAAAATAAAAAGTTCAGATAATAAAAATTATGTACTTAGATTATTTTGTATAAAACATAATGCAATTTAATTATTATTTAATATTTTATCTGAGAAAATTCGATACGAAGGGTTGCAATTTAAATTTTAAAATTAAATTATTTTATACACAATAAAGATTGCACTGACATTTATCATCTTTCATGTGATATGTATGTTGTGAGTAATATAAATTAAATTTCAATTATCATGTTTGCAATTATAAATTATTTGTGGCGGTTGTCAAAGTTCTGATCAAACCGATATGTTGTTGATGGATTTAGACTCCTTTCTAGGTGATAAGGTTGTGTTTCCAGAGACTCATTTATCAACTAGCTCGAATATTTAGTCCATAAGACTTATAAAGGGTCATAGACGGTCTCTTTCGCTCATGATGTATCTCGAATGAATAGATCTCGAGATGAGTGCCTACAAGCTCGATATCGTTCTACTACTCATCCTGAGTACAGCTGTCTTGTAACTGCCCATTATTATGAATAGCGGTTACAATTAAACATAACCTAAAATAACACAACTAAACAAGGCAAGAATACACAGTCAAGAATACCGACTTGTCATTACATGCAGTTATTATTTTTAAGATTGGTTCTTACTGAGATCATGTCATAAACTAGTCACGATCCTCATGTCGTCATTCCCCTATATAAGGTTTCGCCTAGAATAAGGGAAGGGATCCAGCTTTTACACACGCATAGAGTTTATACCTCAGAATAACTCTCGTACTTCCTTTACACACACTTTTGCACTTACACATGATCCACTTCCATCTTGACAAGGCCTTCCAAACTAACACAGGACGTATCAATAAGTATAATATAACACAACATAAATAAATCATATTTTTGAATAATAATAAGAGTTGTGTTATGATGTTTCTTAAAACACGGTAAATAGTGACTTGAAATCAAATACATTAAATGGATATTGATCTTGATGCCATGCTCGAAAATAAAGAAATATGCCAGCAAAGTTTGGACAGAAAATTATACCATGAATAAAAAAGCAAGACCACTATACTCGGGTCGGATCCAAAAGGATATCTAGGGATAGTTGCCCCTTGAATTTTAAAAATAGTGATTTTCGGTAATACTTTTGATAATTTGCCTCTTCAAAAAAAAAAAGTTTGTCCCCCTGAATTGTCTGATTATTTTTATTGAGAAAAAAATATTTAATATCATGCATAATGAAATAATTATGCAAAGATATCAAAATATGAAGTTATGTGGACAAAAACTTTCTTCATCAATCTGATTATCTATTACTTTGAACTTTATTTTGTTGTTATTTTTAATATATAAAATATGAATATTTTAATATTTTTTATTAGATAAGAATATATATTAAATTATTAATTTTTTATTTAGCACCCGAGTAATTAATGAGTTTAAATCTGATAAATTATTAAAATCTGATAATTATGTCCGATCAAAATCCTACATGACCCCCGACTATACTACAGTCAGGAAAAAAAATTACAAAATTAAAAATTCTGTCGAATTGTTGGGCGCGTATCTTCAAACAATGTGACATGATTTCCCTAGAAATTTGGTGTACACCGTCCAGCGGACAAAATTCATTAATGCAAGACTGTATGTTAATTAAGAGCCATAACATTAGAAGATTTTCTTTCGCCGCCAAAGATCCTAGAAATTCTTTCACCGATGACCCTAAGTATATTTTTTTAAAGACAAGTTCAATGAGATCGTAAAAATAAAAATCTGCGTTATTTTTTTTTTGGCAATCTCAAAAGGATGTTGCTTTTCATGACATTATTATCAAAACAATAATGAATAACTACAAAAAACGAAATCTAAAATTTCAAAAAGAAAAAGTAGAACAAAATTCATTGGGAAGTTGAAGATTATTAACATATCAAGGCGTCAAAGAATATTAGATATATTTTGCATGATTCAAATAAAAAATGTACTGAATTTATATGATTTGTGCAGTATTTTTTCCCGTATTTGATTGGAAATAATTGGAAATCTTAATAGTTTAATTATTATTTTGATATAATAATTATGTAGTCAAAATTATTTCCTTATCTCAACAAATTTGAAAAAAAAATGAAATTTATCACTTTCTTTCTCACATGGCTATTTTTGTGATTTTGTTTTTTCTTTGTTTATTAACAAAAATGGGAATTTCGGATGCCGTGACACTAAATTCAAGTACGGTTTATATATATTTAAATGTAATAGTTCCGGAAGTTTTGAACATCCAAATTAATTATGTTACCAACTATCCCTATTAATTAATGAAGATCTAGTGCTGATTGATAGTTATTAATTTAGTGTCTTTACGTTTCTTTTTTTCTTTTCCAAAAATTATATTAATGAGCGGGCACGAGCTTGAAATGACCCGTAAATAAATAAAAGCTAGGGTGCTGGAAAAAGGCGACAATTACTGTGCTTTGTCTCGTGTGTCTAATTTTCCTTGATCTCAATAGTAAGTGCATGTGCGAGCAGATTGACTTGTCAAAGTGCAAGTAAATAGTTCTTTAAAAAATCTTTTTTTAGTGATAAGTGTGGGTTGAGTGAAAACATGGTATCTCTGCAATAATAGAAGGAAGATATTATTTGGAAACTATTACTTCAGTTGATAAAATGTTAAAAAAATAATATAATTTATATTTTTTATGATTTTATCATATATAGAGAGTTATATGATAGAGTTGTGCTACAGCAAATTGTGAAGTACAAAATATTTTTTATACTTCATGTTATATTTTATATTTCCGAATCAAAATATTGATCCTACCGTTCAAAATGATCTCCATATTAAAATATATTTGGAGACTAAAATTTATATTATTTTTGAATTTTTTTTATTTTTTAAAAGATAGAAAATCATTAGCTCAATGTATTTTCTACCTCTAAAAATAGAAAAAATAAAAATATATAAATTTTATTTTTAAACATATTTTAATATAGAGATCACGATTGAAATATTAGATTGGGCTTTTGAATTTGATAATGAGAGATATGGAGCAAAGTACAAAAATATTTGTACTTTACAACTCATCGCACTATAACTTCATATATATATATACTTCATCAGGGCTATATAAAAAAATCTGTGGCATGAATCATTCGATATCGACTTGGAATTAGTTGGTCGACAGCTTGCTCGTTATCAGCCTGACTGGAATTAGCTTGAGCATGGCTCATCTCATATTTTAATGACTTGAGTTTGAGCTAAATCAAACTCGCCCGAAAATATCTCGTCAGATCGTATATATAATATATTATGAATCATGACCTATATATATTTTTATACTTAAAATAATAATTTGACTCAAATACTTAAATTCAAATTCATTCCGTTAAATCAAGTTTACTCTCACACCAACATTTCTATCCTTTTTCTTTTAAAAAATATGATAACAACATTCTCCACTCTCTTTTTTCACTCTTTGAACCTAAGTGTCAAATTAAGTCAACACATTTATTTTGGCTCGAGAGCCACATCGGGAGCTAGATCGAGATATGACAAATTGAGTTCATGTTGGTTCTTTCAGCTCGTAACACTTCATAAGCTCGACTCGTCATTTTTATTAGCTGAATTTAAACTAAGTCCAACTCATTCCGAACTCAGCTTATATCGAACAACATTCCTCAATATTTATTGTTCAGTTTTCAACCTTATTTACAATGTTTTGAGAGAATATTGCCCAAATGATCGAGATTTTGAAAAGAAAATCATTATCAAGCGATTCATTATATAGGAATATGCACAGCAGCAACACTATTGTGGGGGAACTTGCACGATTGTGGAGAACATGAGATTGAGGAATATTGTTGCAGGAGCGTATGTATATGTATTCAGGGACTAGAGTTAGCTGATTCTTTGAATTTTAAAAATATAACAATTTTGGATTAACTTTCTTTTACTAATCTAATTTTTTTATCTAATTTGTGAACTCTAAATTTATTAGATAAAAATATATGTTGAACTATTATTTTTTTCATTTAACATTAAATTAGTTAATAAATTTAAATTCAATAAACTATTATTACCGCTAACTAAAATTCTCCATCCTCTGATCCTCCCTTGCGTAGTTCATGAAATCTTAATTGCAAAAAAATACCACGTTAAAATTAACAAGTCGTTTGTAAATCGAAAAGAAACTTGAAGTGCATGTCTCTCTTCTGTGAGACTGTTTCTGTGAATGCTTCTCCATACACAATCAGCAATGTATCATAGGAAGCAGCACACAGTCAACCCACTATACGGAACTGGTAGAAGGCAGCAGGAGTCCAGATCCTGAGCCCTGGAAGGAGCACATGCAGATAACATTACCGACACACTTGACGCTCCCTCTATGCACAGTAACCATCCATAAACTTCCAAAACCGCCTCGCTAGCTGGTCTATCCGACTACCCCCTCGTTTACTGTTTAGGTGCTATTTAGGTCGTAGGGAATTGACTTCTAGGTAAACTAAATCCACTCCAATTAACTGCCAACTGGTATGTGAATAAATATATATTTTTTTATTTTTAAAACTTTTTATATATTATATTTTTTATTTTTAAAACTTTTTATACATTGTTTTTTTTTATTTCTTCATGTGAAATCTGACGTATCCTCTATAGATTTCATTCATGTGCTATAATAACGAACAACATTAAAATCTGCGTCGAATAATTTATAGGGTGGATTTTCAATGTTCAGCACTTTATCCTCTAAAATATTATAGAGGATGTGAATTCTGAAAACCTAATATGCTATTTTAATTAAATACAATATAAAAAATAACTAACAAAGAGGTAAAAAAAATTAAGAGTATAAGGATTTACAGAAGTTAATGCTGTCAAGAAAATACAAACGTTAATTATTATCATAAAAACTATTCTAATTGATTGATTTATACACCATTATACCTCAAGGACTAGAAATAAACCCTGATTTGGTAAAATTTATTTTACACACCTCACCCATGTTGATAAACGCTTCAATATTAATCCATAATATACTCTTATACAGCGTTGATCCTAGTACTTGTCCCCCAACCCGATAAAAACATAAGAAGAATATTTCTATTTTCTATTATATTTTTAAAAGGTAATTAAAAATTTAAAGTTTTAATCCAAAGTAATTAAGTATGATACGAAGTTCGAATCCTGAACTTGTTGCAACTTACGTTATTTTTTCTGACAATGATATGCATGGATATATAATATTTTTGGATTAAATTGAAAATGAGTGTTAATAGTACTCAAAACAAAATAATCAATTTAAATTCAATGAAATTAAGTACTTGCAACATAAGATATAGATTTTACTTTAAGATGACTAATTTTTCGTTACTCTGTTTAAGGGTACAACATATGTCTTAGTTAATTTATTAAAAGTATTAGTAATCGGCACGTACCTTTAATATTTTTTGGATTGAAGGAAAAAAACAGAAAGCTAGATACAACAATCTATATGTCAGAGCTTTAAAGAAAAACCATAAAGGGGAAAAAACAGAGAGCTAGATGCAATCATGAAACAATCTGTATCCAGAGTTTTATTCAAAACCCATAAAGAAAAAAACAGAAAGCTAGATGCAAAAATCTATATCCAGAGATATTAGCAGAAATTATTTAAACACAACATTAACGTGCGAATTAAAAAGTGAAAGGTACGGAGACATGGTTTTGTTATTTATTTATTTTTTTATTGAGATAAACTTTCAGGCATGTTAATTCTGGGGCAGAATAATGGCGCATCTTTTATTTTCTAATAATGGACAAAATATATATTTTTTAGATCACTAGAATATATAATAAGGAAGTTCACAGACATTGTTCGCGAACAATATAGATGCATGTATTCTCAGATATTGTTGGCAAATTAACCCATATTATGGTTCATATATAATGATCATTATCTTCTTATTCTTAAGAGATTTCAATTGGGGAGCTAGTTCCGATGGTTTTAATTAATAATATCCGTTGTCAGAAAGAGAAAAAGTGAAGGTGGATGCTCGAGAAACAAAGATTTCTTCCAATTTAAAGAGGAAATTTTATTTTCAATGTGTATGTTAGTTTACACTTGCAGAGAGTACTTGACATTATTCAAATTGTACTCACAATATTACATTTAAAGAATTGTATAGAAATTTGAAAAAAAAAATCTTATTTAATATTCCGAGCCGTAGAATGACAGACAAAATTTAAAGTTGTTATATATTTATGTTAGCGGAATACAATGAGATCGAGTACAATAATATTAAAGGCGAAATTGGCTACATCCCCATAATTTTTGTTCTATTTAGATATTTACCCAATATTTTTGAACTCCCTTTGATATTTCCCCATAATTTAGATTCAAACTAATTAAACTGTCTCAATAAAATTCACATTAATTTTTTTTTGGACTATTTTGTCCTTTCTTAGAATGAAGCATCTCAGTAGCATAGAAGCATATCCTCTTCCACCGTATCGTCTAGTCTCATCTAGGAAAAGGAAATCAAAGATCCTCTATCTTTTTACCAAATCCATAAGAATGCCCCTCGGCCTTCCATCTTTAATTCACATTCAGATTTCAGATTTTTCGCAAAACAAAATCTAAAATAACCAGAGTTTAAATTTAATAAAAGAAGAATTAATCGCTACGTATACAAACTATGATCTAATATCCTGAAGTACATATACATAGACCAAAAGAAATGGCAAGGTATTATCATATTTATCTGCCTATACCGCAACTGCTTTGAAACGAATAAACGATCATATGCTATAAAAAATGAAAGGAGAAAAAAATTATATATGCTATTTGCTGGCACATCGCACAAAACAAATGACTATGCTGCATATAATTTTCATTATCTTAAATAAATATTTCATATGTACGTGAGCGTAATGTCCAAGCAAAGAATTCAGCTATAAATAGAAATTCTTGTTTTTTTTAGAAGGAAAAAGGGTCACGCCCTTAATCTGAATTAATAAAGGAGTTGAATACAAAGAAAGGTTTTGCAGTGCAAACTATGGAAATCAAAAGAGAAAAAAGAAAAAGAAAATTTTGAGTCTCATGAGCTAGGAGATTGTTATAAAACTAAATAAAATATATAAAGGAAAGTACGAAATATAAATGAAATCAACAATTATCTATCATTCAATGAGGATGTTGTCCTGATACACCTGAAGAATTTAATCATCTCTATTGTAGTCGGATTTCTTCCAAAATCAAATGACATTGTTTCATCTGATTTTTGAATATCCTGGAGCAATGTTCTCTTCAAATTATGAACTGGGAAATTAGAATTATCTCTCGGGTCTTCTTTTGAACTGTTATGTTTGTCATTGCTGCTAATAGATCTGGTGGTAAATCATTTGTGAAGTTAGATAGCAATGCAATATGAGATAGTGAGCGTATATAATCACAACTATTAAGCAAATGACGCACCGATTCTTCATCTGCTCTGCACATGACACATATGTTCGGCAAAACCCATCCTCTCTTCTTCAAATTATCTGTTGTCAGAATTCTTTTGAGAAGCATCAACCATGCAAACACCTTGAATCTTGGGGGAACATTCAATTTCCATAATGTATTAAACTTCGTTGAGAAAATGATGCATTAGCTTAATACGAATGAAAAAACAGTTGACGAAAAAGTAAAAGTAATTATTTTTTTCCTTGTTTAATGTACCTGTTCTGTGAAAAGGAGGAGTTTTTACTGTGCTTAATGATTTGTAGTCTGAGCGCCACTAATGTGATACAAGAAGATTGTTGTGATTTCTGGAGGAGGAAAATATCCATTTTTGTTTTGACGATGAGCGTAAAATGGTCCAAATTAAAATTAATGTGAATTTGATTTAGATAATTTAGTCTAAATCAAAATTTGGGCAAAAATCAAAGAGAATTAAAAAGTGATGGGTACATATCTAATTTTCTTATTTTGATGGGTAAATATCTAAATAGAGGAAAAGTTATGGGGATATAGCCAATTTCATAAATTAGGAATTAAGAATCCAACATCCAAGATTCACTATGCTACAAAAGTGTCAATTAATGAGATTGGGAAAAAAATCTTCTACTTCATGAACTCTTAAATAACAAACTAATTGAAGATTTCGTATACATCATATTTTATGTGCATGCAAAAAAAAATGTATTATCTAAATATTTGCAATTGCCTATTTAAAAATACAACAAATGAGATGATTAAAATATTTTTATCAATGAAATTTAAACCTAATATTTTTTTGTGTGCATGTAGTTAAAGATAGTCCATAAGGGTTGAGCTTTTGAACCCAGTCTAGACGACCTTCGAGAAATCTGATCCTCCTCCAATTCGTCGACACTTCCTCTTTGTAAGGGCCGAGTTTGGCCGGGACCTAACCCGAAGAAATGAGTCCTTATCAAACTTCGCCCCTATCAAATCTCATCCTTATTAAATCCAGCTCTTTTCAAATCCTTAAGTTTTTTTTTTTCAAACTCGATCCTTTTCAAATCTTGTGCTTGAATTGTATTTAAAAAATAAAAAATTCAGAAAATATTTAAAAATATATTATTTCTCCACATTTATAATTATAAATTTTGTTTTATTTTTTTAATATTTTATGTTGCATTTTAGTTATATTTAAAAATCTAAAAAAATAAAAAAAATAATTTAAAAATATTAAAATTCTTTTCAAATCTGATCTTTCCCTTCCCTTACCTGATTCGTAAGGTCTGAAAGACCTAATAGGAGCCAGACCGAGCTCACACTCAAAAATTAAGCTCTTTAAATTCGACCCTCTAATAATCCTTTCAAAACCTAAACCTTATCCGACCATCTTCTAGGTCTGTTAGATGTGATTCTCAAGAATGATGTCTACATGTAGTTGGCTATTCATCCTTCTCTCCTTGAATACCGAAATGAAACTAAAACCTAATAATCTTTTATGTACATGTAAATGTAATTGAGATGAATAAAATATTTTTAACAATTGAATTTGTTAATTTAAATACAAAAAGAATAATTTGCACATTTCATACGATGACCATGATACGAGGTTTCTCTTCATATTTGCTACGATGACCATAATTATTGCAATTGCAATAATTGGAGAGAAGAAATCAATCTATAAATTTAGTGCTGCAATAAGTCTAGATGCTAATGCACAAAATAGTAACATACACTGTGCTTACGTTAAGTTGTACGGCAGTCGGTTGGCTTATATGGGGTAGGCCTACGCTATCACATCATTGGATGGAAGGCCCAGGTTCACGGTTCACCGACTTGTTGAATTATTGGACAATGAATTAAGAATATTATTCCCAATTTACGCGCGGAGTAAAAATGATACACTGAAACCAAGGTGATTTATAATGAGATTGCGCAAGTATTCATGGTGGTAAAGTAAATTTAAATCATCAATTTTTAATTTTATTTTCTGATGATTTTATATTTTTATTCATACTATTTTATATATTTTTATCTTTTCATGATTTTTATTTATAATATTTTATCTATTTAATTCATTACTATCACATAATGTTACATTAAAGTAATTTAATATTTATTCCGTCTTTATTTTATTTCACTTATCAGATGGAGGGCTAATGTGCAAAATGACTAAAGAAGAATTTGAATTGATCATAGTAGAAATAAAAACAGTATCAATCGGATTATTCTGTTTGAGTAATATGAGAAAAATGTTAACTGGAATTAGTTATATAAGAATATTAATGTTGTTTTGTTATCTATTAATTAAACTACTTGCACTAAATTATTTCTCTGTTTGTACCGATTTTTTAAAGGAATAATAAACTACTAATTTCTGTTTTAAATGTTTAATACTTCAATATCAATTGAACAACGCATACGTTCAAATACTATTAGCATGTGTTTGGGCCTTAACAGAAATTAAAAAAAAATTGTTGTTGGGATTACTCAGTTTAAATAATATGAGAAAAATGATAATTAAAACATAATATATGAAAAAAAGTTAATGTTGTATTATTACCAATATAATAATATTTAAATTATGATATTATAAGGGGTACTATATATATTGGTACATTATCCTAAACTTCATACACTATATTTAACAACCAATTTCACTGGAATTATTTTTCGTGTCCTGATTTTGTAAATGAATAAAAATAATAATTTTGATTTTAAACCTGGAGGATTTCGGATTAGTGTGCATTGGAAAGAAATTTGTTTTGGTCCCTATACATACAAACATCATCTTGATTTAACTAATTTATATATTTGATTTAATTTTATAATTTTGACTAACTAAATTTTGTTTTTTTATTATTAAGACTTCATTGGACGAAAAATAAGAAATAATATTCAATATAGTAGTGTTCTAGTGTTGTATGGGAAAGTGTACTTTTTTAACGAGACGGAATAGAAAAGTGTGCTAGTCTAACACAATCCTAAATCTCTCTTAATCATTTTATTCCTTGTAATCCAAATGATGATGCTATCCTAATTAAATAAAGACAACATTTTTTATAAGGCGTTTGTACGAACTCATATTTGAAACGAATGCCTTTTTCAATCAAGCAAGACCGTTCTTAATTTGTTGATGGTTACATTATATTCCTCAATTTATAACAAAATTAAGAAAAAAAATTATTTCTTCCTATTATTTTTCATTCACACAGCTCATCAGAAAGGCTTTGGACAGCCTCGGATCCAAAGCCACTTGTACCTGTAACCTGCTATCTCCAGGGGCGGAGCCAGAAACGATCGATAGGGAGCGTCCGGTTCAAATAAATAGAATATTCGGGTCAAAAGAAATTTTATTTTTTATCATACGACCTTTATTTTTCAATGAACCAAGAGGGTGGATGGACGCCGGCTGGCGCCTACTTGGATCGGACCCTCGCTATCTCTATCGATCCATTACTATCCACACATACCTAAAAGGTAAAAGATAGCAAGCCGACAAAAAATCAATTAATTAATAGTCGCATAGCCTTCAATTATTATAAATACCAAGAGGCATTAAGTCTTTCATCGCTTGAGCAACCATCAAGACTAATGGGAGAAGAGAGAGAGTACAGCTTAATTTCTCTTACTAGTTACCATAAACTGAGAATTGTGGAGAATCAAGGTCATGAAGCTGTACCCTCTCTCTTCTTCTCTTGGCCTCGTATGATGGAACTTAATATATAATTATATATGCACCAAGCCTTTATATATATACTGAAGACCATCTTGCAGCCCGCATGCAGTTTCTAGGAACAGAGATAAGTACCTAATAAACTAGTCCTTGTTGCATTAATGTAAGTTCTTTGACGTGTATATCACAGATTGGTAATAATTAACTAAGTCAAGCAGGTACCTACTTTATTTTCAAAATGCTCGCTTCTTTTCAGAAGTCTGCATAAACTAGTACTAGATGCGCATATCTCAATTTGTCTGCAAAAAAAATTGTGATTTTGGTGTGGTTATATGAACATATATATGAAAGCAACCAGTTCAAGCCCAAGCTCAAGGTACTCCAACATGCAGACAAATATGTTCAATTTTAGTGACATAACATAATTAATGTATTAGGGTTTATCAGATTACTGGTATGTACATTTTACTTTACTCCAATTGATATGCATTGTTAATTAAGTTCCTAATGGCGATTACTGGGGGGCGGGGGCGAAATATATATAAGGTGCACCGAACAGCAGTTGGGAAAAATTGTGAACATTTGTACTGCATCATGCATAATGAAATAAGTACTGATCTACTCTTTTGTTTACATTTGTACTGCATCATGTTTTAACGCTTTTCCAGTAATTGGCAAAAATGCTGCACAGTGTCCAAAAGCTATTGTCTATTAGATTTCGCTCCATTTTTTGTCTTTTTTAAATTAATTAACACTGTGAAATGTTTGCTGTAACGAGACATTGACAGCACCTTTCAAATGCATGCTGTTCTCCTTTTTCCTGAGAAGATAAACTCCACTCACTGTATCATGTGAGTGTTTGTGGGTCTCTGCTCTCCAGCTGATAGTTGACTTGTTGGGTTCAAAAGGAGTCACAAATGAAGAGGTGGGGGAGGATTAATGAAGCCTACTTTTCGCAAGCATGTGAAGTCCTGATCAACGATCAACATGAATCACGCTGTTGATGGGACTCTGGGGCACTCTCTTAAATCATAACAAATTGAGTACTGGTTCTATTGAATTGAAGGCCTGATTCTGAAACCGAAACAAATGTATTCTTTTTTATTTCATATATTCTAGTGCAATGTGAGGAAAACTATAGCAGTATCCATGATTCCTTTTATATTTTGATGTCAAAAAAGTACTGGTCATTAATGATTATATAACATTGTAGAAGATATATAAAGTAATGATAACTTGAGCTTAAGCTTATAGAAGAGTTCCGTGAGCTTAATTTAAAAGATTTATTTTTAAATTTTAATTTATTATACTTATTAAATTATTTATATGAAAATCTTGTGTGATACAAAGTACAATTGGGGTGTTTCGACCTTTCTAAGTCATTAATTTTATTTTTGAAAATGTTATATAAGCATTGAATATTTTTTATTTACAGCTAATTTTTAAAAATTAAAAATAATGACTTAGAAAACTCAAAATACACTAAATTATTATGATTTTCAAATTAAAAAATTCAGAAATAATTTGATATATTTTTTAAGTTAAACTCATAAAAAACCTTTGTGAGCTTAATCTCATGCTATCTTTATATATATAAAGGGAAAGAGAGAGATGGCTTATAATGCTTTGCAAAGTAAAAAATCGTTATTGCTTTGGGTGATTTCATATTCCATGATCTCATGGGATAATAAATTTCATGATTTTTTTAAGTTTTCTAACTATATTATAAATTATATTTAAAAATAGTCCTGAAATAGAATATTTTCTTATGTTAAAAAAACTAATTTTAAAACTAATTTAAAAAAATAGCTAGAAAACTCAAAAAAATCATGAAATTTAATATCCCATGAGATTTTGACATGAAATAATTATTGAGCAACTTAGATTGATCATTTGAGATATCAGAATATGAAATCTCACCCCAAAATAATAATATATTTTTTACTTTGCAAAGTACTGTAATCTCATATTTAGAGGTGTGCTAATGTGCTTTATAAAGCACAAAATATTTCGTACTTCACACTTATATCTCATATTTTAAAATTTAAATGGACGATCCAGACCGTTAAATATGATCTTCATATCAAAATCTCTTTGGTGATCAAATTTTATATTTTTTAGAATTTTTTCTATTTTTTTTGAAGGGCTACAAAATTCATTGATCTGACGTCATCTGAATCATTCAATATCAATGATTTTCTATCCCTTTAAATAAATAGCAAAAAAATTCAAAAAAATATAAAATTTGATCACCAAGTAGATTTTGATATGAAAATCATATTTAACGATTTAGATCGTCCATTTAAATTTTAAAACATGAGATATAAGCGTAAAGTATGAAAGTATTTTGTGCTTTATAAAGCACAATAACACACCTCTCTCTCTCTCTCTATATATATATATATATATATAGAGAGAGAGAGAGAGAGAGTGAGGCTATGGTGCTTCGCGAAGTACAAAACCTCCCGTGCTTCGCATCCATATCTGATATTTAAAAGTTCAAACGGCAGATCCAAACCGTTGAACATCATCTTTATATTGAAATATCTTTGGAGATCAAAATTTATATTTATTTGAATTTTTTACTATTTTTTAAATGGGTACAAAGTTTGATGATCTAACGATTTCTGCGCCATCCAAAACTAGCGATTTTATACCCATCTAAAAAATAACAAAAATTTTCAAAAAATATAAATTTTGATCTCCAAATATATTTCAATATGAAGATCGTGTTCAACGGTTTGGATCGGACGTTTGACTTTCAAATTCAAGATACGGACGCGAAGCACATGAGATTTTCTATTTCACAAAGCACCATAGTCTCTCTCTCTCTCTCTCTCTCTCTCTCTCTCTATATATATATATATATATATATATACTAGTATTTTGCCTGTGCGTTGCAACGGGGTCATCAATAAAAATAAATCATTCAATAGTGTTCATATATGATATAAAAATATAATCGGATTGTAAATACAAATTATAAATAAAAAATCAGTTGTGCATAATTTTGTCACTTGTAGATCTTTTTGCTATGTAATGAAATAGATAATATTTCTTTTTAAAATGCATTGCTAGGTATTGTTCAGTGATTAATGGTTAGTTCTAAAGTAGTCAGCATATTGAAAATTTGAAATAAAATTTTCATATGTAACATATCGAAATAATATATGGCCTTCCAAAATTTTATCATAATTTCATAATCATAAGAGTTTATTAAAACAAATAGACAAAAAAAGAGAAGCTCACATCATTAAAATAAATAAATCAAATCCACCTATTCTACTGTATGGAAAAGAATATCCAATAACTTCCAGGTTTAGCTGAATTTTTTTTTCTATTGTGATTTCCGATTGGGTTTCATTTCTAGCCTATCCCAATTTATTTGAGATTAAAGACTTTGTTATTGTTGTTGTTATTGTGATTTCATCAATGCACTGTAGTTATGTAGTTAATATTCAACTGCTTCCTAATAATAAGAAACGGAAACTTTTGTTTATCACATTTCACACGAACCTGCCATCTTCTGAGAATTGTCATAACATTAATTTCAAATTAAAATATAAGAAAATAAAAATGATGCTGAAAAATTACCGACAACCATAAGTTGAGATAATATATATGAATTATCTCAAGTTGCGCCTGCACGCTTCTATAGAGACCGCCTACAAATGGGATAAGATGGATGTTCTTTCAGAGCAAAACAATCTTCAAATTGGAGTCACAAGTTTCATCCTCTTTGTTACTTGAAAATGTTCTCCAGAAAAATAAACTAAAAGTTTTTTTGCAAAGCAAATTAAAATTGTCATACCCAAGCAAATAGATTGATCAAATCTTGAAAATCAAAACAATTACATTATGTACAATAATATATATATATATATATATATATATATATATATATATATATATATAGTGATGCTATAGTGCTGATCTGTAAATTTTTTTGATATTTTTTAGATGGGTGTCGCTATAGTTAAAAGTTTAAATATATTTCAAATACAATTATTTTATTATATTTTTTAAATTCGATTATGTATAGCATCACTCTATATATATATATATATATATATATATATATGAGTTAGGCAATGATGCTACCGTAGTTAATGAATTAAATTTGCTACGGATTAAAAAATATAGGTATATCATCTCCAAATCTTAATTTATGGATCTCAATAAATTATTTATATCAAAATATGACGGGATATAAAAAATTTCTATTTTTTGAGTTTTTTAAGTATTAGTTTTGATTTTTTTAGATGATTCCATAATAATAATAAAATAATACATATTTTTTAGATCATTTTTAAAAATCTAAAACTAATATTTTAAAAAAATTTATATAACATCATATTTTTGTATAAAAAATTTATTGAGATCCATAAATCAATATTTGGAGATGATTTAACATATTTTGATATAAAGAATTTATTGAGACCCATAAATCAATATTTGAAGATGATTTAACTATATATTTGAGTCTGTAGCAAATTTGATCATTAACTACGCATATATATAACTATATATATATATATAGAGAGATAGAATGAGTGGATATACCGTATGATGCTTTAACTCAAAAAGTATAAAAGCATAGTATCATCTTTGCGCTCTATTTTTAATTTTAAGTCAAAAATATTATATATATATATATATTATATATATATATATATATCGAGAGAGAGAGCAGAAAATTTGATGTTTTGCAAAGTACAAAAGTGTTTTTTGAGCTTATTTTTAATTTTAAGTCAAAAATTATCGATCCAAATTTCTAATCTCCATATCAAAATGATGTTCCAAATTTTATATTTTTTGGATTATTATTTTTTTAGATAGGGGGAAACCATCATTTTCAAAAATTAAAAATCATTTTCTTCAAAAAAAAATCAAAAAACTCTAAAAAATATAAAATATGCATTACTAATAAATTTTTATATGAATATTAGATTTAATGATCGATTATTTCGATAAACTAAAAATTCGAGATGATTTGATATATACTTTATTTCGACTTCTCTCTCTATCTATCTCTCTCTCTCTATATATATATATAATTAATAAATTAATGCTACCTGTACAATTACATTATGTACCTACTACTACTAAAAAATATTCTATACCTAGAATTATACAATAGAAAAATATAATACCATCCGTTTTTATATAATACATAAAATATGCATGTGTCACTAATTGACTGATGTCATGTCACTGATTAAACTCTTGAGCTAAAACTTTTGCTAACAAGTGTTGGAACTTAGAAGAAAATTATACAAACTCAAGTCGCCAGATCTTTCAGGTCCACTCACCGATTTTGGGTCTCACGTCAGTTCAATCTTTTTAAAATTAAGTGTTCATTTGGCAAATTTTGAAATGGCACTAGAATAATATTTTTAGAATATATAAAAAGTAAAAGAGTAGTAGAAGAATGAAAAAGAAAGTGTTATTTTGAGTTATTAGAATAGTAAAAATATTGTCTGGTAAAAAATAATTGGAATAGTAGATGATAGAGTAGATAAAAGAAGCATTTTGCTATTTAGTGTGTTATTTTATCTATTGCATCAAATAGTGGAATAGCCTCTTCTGAATGCTTGTCTCAGATCTTTATTTCACATTTGGGCATTTGGCAAATATTTTCGATTAAAATAGCAAACTACTCCGTTGTCTCCCCTACGGCCCTACTGAATAGCAATTGCCAAACGAATACATAAATCTAATTGAATTGAAAGTTTCTCAAATCGTATAGGTTTAATTTAGTGTTTTAATACTTGCTACCATGGACACGATAATTAGATAGGTCTGATCAATTCGAATTAGTTCGAATTAATTTAACTTTACCGGATTTCGGACTTTCAACTTGTTCTTTTTTTATTATTGTCTCAAATTTCCAATAATTTCAGGTCGAGCCAATCGGAATTAAATGACTCAATTAAAAAAAATAGATTGAGTTAATTCTGGCTGGCTCCATTAGCCCTTCATAATTTGACACATTGGGTAAGATTTTGTCCCCTGCAAGGTCGCAAAATGGAAACAAACAGGTGAAATCATTATTATAGTTTGTTGAAATCTATATTTCATATTTTATCGAAACTATTAGCCTAGATGGTACCAAAAGATAAAAATTTCAATACCACATACTGTAAAATCTGATTCGATCTGAAAAATCAGTTCGATCTGTCTTGATCGAATCCGATCTGATTCGAGACAATCTGAAATCCGAGACAACTGAAATTAAAGTGTCTGAGACCCAACTTGTTCCGAACTCGGACGATCCTAAACCCGAGATGACTTAAGATCAGACTATCTGAAATCTGATCCGACCCAAAACCCAAGACGACCCGAAATTAGACCCAAAATCTGACCGAATCTGAACCCGAACAACCTGAAACCGAGATTAGACGATCCAACTTGATTTTAAAAGTTTAAATATATTTCAAATATAATTATGTATTGTATATTTATTTTATGCACAATTTTTTTAAAAAAAATTTTTATTGTGTACTTCAATTAAATTAACTCAAAAAAATTGATTTTTTTTTAAAATCTGACAATCCAAATTCCAACTCGATCTAAAATCCGGCTCGTCTTGAAATAAACATGATAAAAAAAAATTTGACCCAACTCGAAATCCAAGACTATCTCTAGATGAACCGAAACCCGACCCAACTCGAATCTAAATGACCTGAAACCCGAAATAATCCGAGCTTATAAGAACCCAAAACTCAACTCGACGACCTAAAATGACTCGAGTCCTAAAAAAACTGATAGTATTCGACCTGAAACACGACCAAACCGGATCGATCCATACTCGACCCGTGACCCGATAAATTTTTTTTTGTCAAACTTACTCGATGTGACCTGTCCGAACCCGACTCTAACCCGCCTTGCACGATTATCGCCTCTAATTTTAAGAAACATTATAATTAAGATTTATCTACTTTGTAAACTTTGTGATTAGAAGACATATCTAAATTAGCAACAATAAAAAAATTAATTTGTTTTATTTTGGATCCCAGATTTTTCATTTAAATTTCATTAAATTTTTATTAAAAGTAATATATAAAAAATCATATAAGCTCTTAAATGAACTTCACATATTTTTGGCATATTAAACTTGAATTACTATAATTCATTAGTAACAAATACAACACAATTTAAATGATGTCCCCACATCTACAGCTACAAGCATACATGTCCTCCTCAAAAAATCAAATAAGATAGCATGTACCCCACAGGCAAAACTGCAATAATTAATTGCAGTGGTTATGTACTTACAAAAATGACCATGATGGAAATTGATTAAAAAAAGAACTCGTTACAGAACGGGCCTAGAGCCAGGAGAGTTCTAGTTGTATTGCCGTACAAATGACCTTAATGGGCCTAATTCTAGAGAGAAAAACAGTAATTCCGTACATAAATTCCAAGATTCCGTATGTTAGTTTTGATAAGATGAATAAGCCGCATTACTAGAAATTGATTTCCGATAAAAAAAAATTCATTTTAACTCGATTTAGAGGCTTCACTATATGACTTCAGGCGAGTATAGTGTAAATAGATTGGCTAATTCTTTTACTTCACACAAAAGGCTCAAACTAAGCAACGATTTCTAACCCGCTCGTCCATCACTTATTCACTTCCAACAAACACAACAACGATCGGTACAATATTCATATAAACAGAGCTTTCCACCACACTCACGAAAGGAACGCATCACTGGAGAGAAGAAACACTTGCAAAAACATACAAACCGGGTTTTAGATTACTACTACTAGTTACATTTTCTCTATCAAACCAGGATTCTAGGCATGGAAGTCGCTTGAAATGTCAACCTCTCGCAACTCTGTCTTCAAGCCCTTACCAGCTGCGTTTGCCAATGGATGGATCCCATAATCCGGACCAGTCATATCCTTTCTTGCTTCCTTCTCCTCCTCAAACGATACTCCAAACTTCTTCTCCACCGCTGGAAACAATTGATAGTTTGGTACCACAGAGTTTATCAGTATATCAGTATATCAGTTTATGATCAATGATACATCTCTTATCTAAGAAACAGTTCATCACCAATTCATGAAGATAATCTAAGTACATAAATTATAAGTATGTTTCTTAGTTAACAAATGAGCAAGGGCAAAAATTAATGCGGGTTTTATGCCATCCAAGCTGCTTGATTTTACCTTCAAAAGTTTTGAAAGGGCTGCAGCTGACCACACAGATTTACAGATCTAAATAGAAAAAAAATTACAGACATGAATGGAACATACTCGTGTAGGATTAATCTAGCATGATCTTTTGGGCAGTTCGGGCAATTATTGTTAAAACTCAAAATCTTGTGCATTAAAAGCCCTTTTAACATGAAGATTTTTCTGTCAATCTGGTAACTGAGCTATATATTACCTTTACTAAGTTCTTCATGGAGTTGCCCATCACGGGTGAGAGCCATCATGATCTGAGGTATCCCCAAAGGAAGCGTGTCCCCCCTGTCAACCTGCCAGAAGTGGATTGTCTTCCCATAAGTCTTGCACACTTTCTTCATGTCCTGTCTCTCCACTGCACGCGGCACACCTGGCATGAACAGGATCCCACCTTTCACCTCAAACTCATGCGAGTGCCACAGCGGCTTCTCATCATCAGGCAGTGTCAGAAACACAGGCTCAGCGACCATATACTCGATCCCTATCAACCGACCATCCTTCTCAGGCCCGTCATAAATCAAACACTGTCGCACATCTTCATTAAGATGCGTACAGAAGTGGTGCGCCTCAACTTGCCTTGTCATGTCATCTGCATAGAAGTGAAACCTACAACAATTGGACTGATGGGGTCAATAAATTTCAGATATTACAAGAATATAATTTTGGAGCATAAAAGATCAGGAACCAATTGATAAACTTATCGGACATAATACATACGCGCAGAGGTGCTCATGTATGCTCTTGACTGGTTGAAACCCTTGGATGGTACCAGTGGCTGTCTCCAAAAGAGCGGTACCAGTCCCGTCGGTTCACCAGGAACATTCATATGAGAAGCCGCCATTATGTGGATTGATTGCTCTCTCTATCTTCTCTCTCTATATTTTCTTCGACTCCTATCTGGAAATCATAAGAGTAAAATTTTCACCCAGATTATGAAGAAAGGGAAAGCAGAGGAGGTCTCCGCAGAGCAACACGTGGAAAGGAGTCGACGACCACGTGTGCTTCCCTGGTGATTTTTGGAGGCGAGAAGGTACAGGTGCCTCCTTTTTAACTGGGCTGGGCTGCTTAACAATAATCGGGCTTGAGCTGAGGCAAAAGTGCAGAATTTTGTGGCGCATTAACAAGACCTGAGGATGGGATTATTTAAATTTCTCTGGGGATCACTTAACACCACTGATGCTGATGCTGCACCAAATGCATTTAAGTTCACATATTGAAGTTAATGATTTAATTGGAGTAAAGTTCAAATTGACAATCAACCGACTACGAAGAGTATACAAAACGAAGAAATCATTTTTTTCTTTTTTTTTAACTATTAAGAAAGAAAGGTTTCTCGTCAGCCATTTGTATTTACTGGAATAGTCCGCAAAATTGTGTTAAGGCAGCCATCATGTAAACAGAACTAGCAGTATAAACCATGGAAAAATAATAATAATAATAAATGATTCCGGGCCCATACTCAACACCGATAAGATATTGATATTATTTTTAAAACAATAAAAATAAGAACAATAATGCTATGCCATGAACTTTCTGAAAAAAAGACCCATCCTATAGATTCCCTACAACTTCAGCCAGAGTGAATAGCAACAACTCCAACAAGATTTTCATACTCTCACTTTCTGAAAACCAGCATCAACAATCATTCGAGCAAAATTTTCCTACAATCGGAACAAATATAAGAGCTAGTATAGCAAATCTTTTGAACCCTTAACACAATACCTCCTCTACTTCTCTCCCTTCTATTAAATCATATTGAATGATTTCTACGAAGCTACCTGATTAGGAAACCGGCGGATACTCTCAACCAAGTACTGGTACGACCCCCTGTCACCAGCCACTAGCTCTCCCATAGCTGGGATTACCGAAAATGAATAGTAATCATAACTGCAAATGAAAAGAAAAAGGGATCACAAAAACATCATGGCGAAAATAGATTAAGGTGATAAATAATGGCTACAGATGCAATATATCCCGAGTTTCGGCATTCTGAAAATAAGTGCAAAATAATGAATCCTTCATTTTTCCCCTCATTGACAAGATATGTAACCATGCTTAAGAAATTCAATTCATTAACACAGATTCAGCAGAAAATAAATGCCCAATATCTTGAATCAGAACAAATAGATGTAGATTAATCATGAACTGACAATTCTTTGAAAATAGGTATGTCCACATGGGTCAACTCCAAGCACAGGAACCTACCACCCCGCTTTAACACCCTGGATACACATATTATGTTAAGACAATCAGATGGGAATATTCCAGATAGTAATGTAAGAATCTTTGCAGATGACAAAATAATAAATATTTGGGGCGTTCTTCAATGATCCTGCTAAAAGCTAAAAGATTAAATCAGTACTCTTCATTTAATCAGTTTGATTAAAAATGATTATATGAAGTGAGATGATTGTATTAAGTTCTAAATATTTTACCATATTACAGGTAACAAATAACATTTCTTATATTTCATCCACATATTCTGAGTGATTACAGACAAATATATGTTGGTTCAGTGCTTCTGTTGATCTACTAATTAAGATAAACAAACAAATTCAACTAAAAATATTCATCCAAAAATATAAAAAATGTTAACTCCAATTCTGGAGAGCTATTTTTTTAACCCAAATTGTACTTAAATCTTCAAAAATAAAAATAAAAATCACATTCAACAACAGTGAATAGTTAATTCACTTAAAATGAAAGTTTGGGGCGGTATTCTGTTGTCTAAATTTACAATAATGTGGTATTGCCAGTATGTGCAAGCAAATGTACTATTTGGACATTTACGAAGCACAAAATGATCAAATTTAGTGGAAGATTAAAATGATTCTTGCCCACCTGTAAGCCTCAGAAAGATCTTTTTCAATGTGCGTCATGTTTTGAATTCCAAAAGCAATCATATAGCCATCCATAGAAGCATCCTCAAAACTTTAATTTTTGAGCATCTCCTTCAATCCGATTGAGGCACCTCTCCTCCCCTAGCCCTTCACACATGAAAAATTAGAAGCAAAGAACAGACCTGCATGCAGGTTCAAATTCCCAAAAGAGAAAAATATATATATATCAAGGTTTATGAAAGCTCTATTTAATTTAATATATATATATATCTGAATTGAAAAGGGATGAAACTGGAATTGAAGAAAAAAGAGCTTGAATATGATTGATGAGATCGTCGAAGGATGAAAGGGTCTGAGATATCGAAAATCTTAAAATCTATTACTAAATTTATTCAATAACTACTTAATTTAACTAATTTTTTTTAACTTGAGAAGATCAGACCCTTACTGATCCACTCTCCCTCAGCACCTAAAATAGAATAATTATACAAAATGAGGGGCGTAGTTAAGTTATTAACATACATAATAATTCATATATTATGCGTAATTAAATCCATATCAACGACGTATAACAAGCTTATTTCCGTAAACTCTGCTCTTGGAAATGAGCTTCTCACTAATCTGATTTGTCTGTTAACGAAATCAGGGCGCACTAGTATGAAAAGTATGTAAAATTAGATTGATTTTTGTCCTCACCTAGACATCCTTCACCTTTATAGACCTAAATTTGTGAGTTCAAGTCCTCTTTTCAACTAAAGGATTGGTCTCAAATCTATTTATGAAGACAATGTATAAATAAAAGAACTTATAAATCAATCTACATTTATGAAAAACAATTGCTAGTGTCTATTTGTCTTAGCAATTGAAGATGAAGAACCTTGCAATTGAAAACTTTCTGACTTTAAATATTGTATATTAGTCATTTCAAGAAATATCTTAATTTTTCAAAAGAGCGTGTTTGTAATAATACCAAGTTCGAAGTAGGAAAATCTTACAATCAGTGCACCCGCCTAGTTGGCGCACACTTATTTCTTTCTTTTTTTTCCCGTTTTGATTTGGGGCCACTGGCAAAAGCCTAAAGGAGAACAACAGAACAAGAAAAAGACCAACAGATTCCATCAGGCATGTGCTTGAACATCTGGAAAAAATGTGAATGAGAAAGAGATGTATCCAATGGTCCAATGTCTAGGTGCAGCCTAATTACTTAATTAGTCCTCAGCAACATAAGTTGACTAGTTCAGCAAGAAGCATTTATTTTCGCATCGATTCCCGTCAAAAGAAATACCTACTACCCATTAGCTAAAGAGGAGCACATAAACCACACTAAGCTTTCTCCTCATGCAATGTAATAGATGCCGATATATATAACAAGATATCAGCCGTCTAATCAAAACAACAGACGGATGATCTTCTTATCAATCAGTCAAAAATATTTGATGGCACATACACTTTCCCACCCTGGGCAGAAGGGAAGTTGTAGAGACCATCTCACTGATTTGAATTTAAATATGTTTACTGGTGAGGATATCCACTTTTAACACTAAAAATTGTGGCCAATTGCACAAGCAATGCCTCCTAAAAGGCTCTCGTTCTCATGGATAACTCTCATCTAAGCCTTGGTTGTAACAAGTAAAATTGGCACAATTAGGTCTGTTCTCAATATGTACTGCTGGAAGGATTCATCCACCTGTAGAAATTAAACTTCAGCGTACTATAGACAATAGAAACCAATGATTGATTCCCCTCAAAAGGTCTCAATCTGTTTCAACCGTAGTCTTCAAAATCAAATTTATTAATTGAATAAAAACAATAATCGGAAGACTGAATTGACCAAGTACGACAGTGCAAATACCAAAACGCTTCAAAATGGCAGGAAAAAAAGTAAGATTAAACTGAACCGAGAAGATGAGAACAGAATTTTGGACAAAGCAAAGCTTCATGCATAACTAACAGAACGGTACTATTAAGGTAAATATAATTTGATTTTCCCTCCACACAATAAAGTAGCTCAGAAAGTAATAAATCACCACATATCATAATGCTACATATGTCCCCCATATGGTACAGAGATACGATGAGTTCATCAAATCCATAATTCGATGCAGCAACAACACATCTATCATTCTTCCTCTTCTGCCTCTTCGAGCCAATTCACAAATGACTCCAGTGCCTTCACAAAGGATTGCCTACACATTCACCAAGTTATCGTGTTAATATTTGTTCTACCAGTTTCAGATGGCATTACCAAGAATGACCAGAAAATTGATATTTATTGAAGTGCATCAGGTGAATGAACATTAACTTATACGCATAAAATAAAATAACTAAATGTTTCACCATCAGTATATAACAAGATCATGCATAAATAGTAAATCATATATGCAAAAAGCACACCTGCCCTTGGGATTGGAACCTTTACGGTACCAGTGGAGAATAGTGTCTTCAGCTAGAACATCAAGATCATACAGAGACCTAATAATTTCAGGGAAAAGCTTCATCAATTTGGCATCCTCGTAGCATTGTACTTGAACCTTGTATATGAGTTCCAGCTCAAACTTCCCTGAAGTGCAGAATGCATTCAACAGCTTTGCCCATGCTTTCACCTAATAATGGAAAAAAAAAAAAGAAATTTAAGTCAAAAGTGGTATGCTAGATTGTCCATGATCAAAACTGTGGTACAAGAGCCCAATGACCTGAATCAATCAGTGGGTATGATATTTCCCTCTAATGCAGAAAGAACTAGAGAGCTTAACCATTACAAGAATAACCAGGGGTCGATATGGGTTAAGGAAGATGGTCTACATCAAGTCAATTATGCAGGTCTAACCCAATCAAATTATACTTTGCTTTAGCTTTAATTAATGGAGATCTGACTAGAAACTAGATTATGATGCATATCAAGAAACAAATGCATAGCCAACTACAAAAACCCATGCCATCATTCGAACTAGACAGCTCAATAACACCCACAACTGAATACTTTCAAACCCACTTGGATACCGGTTAAAATTTATCCACTCCATATGCATAAGGCCGAACCCAAATAAGCCAACATGTTTGCTCATCATATGTAATACTTCATAAAATGAACGGAAACTAGATAAACTATATAAACAGAAGATATGCACCTGACCTAGACTGATCAATTCCTACATCTATCAGAAGCAATAATACAAAAAGAAATGACAACAAGACTATTTCATAATTCTTGCTCAAAACTGCTGCATATTTACAAACAAACACCAGAAGCCTTGCTAACTGAAACTAAAACCTGATAGTAGGAACCAATAAAAAAATTGTATCAATCTGCCGGGTGTACTAATCCATGCCAAAGCAAAATTTGCTAATCATATAAGCTCTAATGATCAATCACAAAGGTGTTTGCTAAAGATGTAAGCTCTAGATCATCCACAAAGGTGTTCGTCTACCTGACGAAGAGCGGCATTAGAATTCTGCTGCTGATTCTTGCCAGACCACTGGACAGCATCCATGAGGACATCCCACAGCATGCGCACAACCTCGATGGCGGGGAACTTAGCCTCCTTCACCTGCTGCTTCACAGCATCAATCACTTCATCCACATCCGTCTCCTCCGAGATCAGTGTTGTCAGAGTTGACTTTATCTCCTTCAGCTTCACCTCAAACATTTTCTTCTCGTTATACTCCACCACTGAAGCCAGGCCCTCCTTCCTGCATCACCAGAAACAAATGATATGTTATTTGAACTGTGGATGCCTTTTCTCCTCCACCTTAAAAACTATGATAACATATATGTGCTTGAGTGTGTTTTATTACAAAGAAGAAAAAAGTGGTGACCTTGACTGCCCATCTCAATCATGTCATAAAGCAATATAAACTTACAAAAAGCATGTATGCTACCACAATACCAGAGGGTTGAAACAAATAATATTACACTATAGGTAACAAGAAGGCAAGAAAACTCAGTTCATAACACATGCAAATACAAATGCAAACAACAAGAAGCTCATAAAAACACTTACATGAAATGCTCTGACAAGGCCTCGGGAGTGCGTTTGGCAGTGGGGAAGAAGTCAAGCAGATTATCTTCAATCTTCCCCTTCTTAAGAAGGGAAATGAGGTCATCAAGAGAGTTATCCCTCAAGTATTCCTTGAAGAAGTCGGTGATGAAGTTCAGCACTATCCCTTTTGCAATAAGGCTATCCTTGAGCAGTGGTTGGAAAACGGTCTCGGGTGTAACCGCCAGCTTCTGAGAGAATGTGAGGGCAGTGAAGATTGCCATTTTCTTTCGATCATTCTCCTCAAAAAGCTCGAGTGACTGGAGAAACCTACACTTCAAGAAGGTGATAATGAGCCACAATATACAGAGTTGAGCAGGAACATAGAACCAACTGCCAACACAAAATAAGACAAAATTTACTCTCGCAACATAACATGTACCTACCTACATTTAAGTCGTTACCCCTCACAATAAATTTCATATAGTTCCAATACTCAAATTTGAAAGGACAGCCTATCAAGACTATAAAGCTATTTGAAATTTTACTTCTTTTTATTTGATAATTATTTGGTTGACTGCCATGGTTGTCAAATAAGTTTGCTGTCGGTGATAATCAACCAGAATACACAGTAGAAGACAAGAAATTCTGCTTCAAAGCACATGATAACTTGATATACTTATACAAAGTAGCAACAGAGTTCAAATTTTTTTTTGCTTGCTTCTAATCTTGCTGTAATTAATGATAATAAATTAGTTGACAACACTTTCTGATAAATGACATTCACATGTTCAATTGAAGTTCTCTATTATACCTGCGAGTGACATTTTCAAGATTCTTTATTAGAAAGGGGCGCCTGCGTAGTGTTTTCTGTATGTAAAGCACATAAGGTAGGATAGCCTCCCGTTTGGGTTCACAATCCAAAATTGAGTAGCTGTGCCTCTCTCCTTCGTCTGACTTTATTGTGCCTGGTTGAGTACGACCTCCTGTCAAGACAACCTGCAGTTTTAAAATAAATAAATTAAATAAAACAAATCCATTGATTTAAGAGAAATTAATATATTCCAGAAGTCCACATGAAAAAGAAGAAGAAAAAGGATAGGTACTTCAAAAAAGGTGTCCCCGTAACGCGAGAAGTTGAGGTCTGACGATTCAATGCTTTTGGCAATAAGTTCCTACAAGAAAAATATATTAATTAGCATGAAAAATCAGAAATACCAGGTCAGAAGAATACAGACAATATCAGGCAAAACAACACAATAAAAATAAATGCGTACCAGATCACCAGCATTATCCAGATAGATCTGGACCACTGCATCAGCAAATGCAGAAGGGTCCAAAGGCGCTGCTATATTCCGTTTGCGGGTCTTAATCCGCTGGCCTCTGAAATTTTAAAGAACAAAGATGATATTAGATTTTTTTTTCACAATTAATTTATGCAGGAACAGAAAATCATCTCATACTAGCATCACAAGGTCAGAAAGCCAAGTGAGGTGGTCTCCACTTAAGGACAAAAGAAGCAGAAGAGAAGAATATGTTTCAAAAGAATCTTCAAGTGATTTATTATAAACACCAAATTGACTACACTCTAAAGAAATCTTCACTTTCACAATAAATGGCCAAAATAGAATACGCAGAAGTGGTAATAATGACATCAACATGAGAAATTTGGCTGACATAATTGGAATAGTTAGCTTGGCTCTGAGGGGAGCAACACTTTAAATTTTAGAAGTTGTAAAACAGACTTCACAATTTACTGAGAAAGTATATAACTGAAACAAGATTTAATGAAATAATAGGAAAAGGCCTTACCCAAGAGTGGGCTTCTCCTTCGAGCTGCAAGAAAAGAAAAACAAAATAATGATGTCAGGTGAAATAGCATTTGCAACTGAAACTAGTAAACATTAAAATAAAATAACAAAAGCAACAATATATAACTCCAGAAATATCAAAGATTAAAAAATTAAGCAAGTGATCTGTGATCTGTCTGATCTGTTCATTCAAACTGATGAGGCACGTATAAAGAAATACGCTGCAAAAAAACGACGTTCCAATAGAAAAACCATCGAAACGGCCATACACCTAAATGAACCACCAAATAACCCTAATCCAATAAAGTCATATTCATATATCAAACAAAGATGATAATACATTCACTAGTTACGCTTGATCTACGACCATAGGACAAAATATCAAGAAACCCACGGTGATTTACTTCTCGGATGTTAAATCGACAAAATCTAATTGTAAAACCCTAGAAGACTCTAAAACTAAATAAATGAAAGAAAAGTTAAATTCTTTAAGCAATCGTATCAGAAATTACCTCATAAACCAAGACAGATAAAGATCTAATGGACCGACTAAGAACTCGAAGGACGGAGGCACGAAGCAAGAATAAGAAAAAGAAGAGGAAAGAAGAAGAAGGGGGGAAGAAGGCAAGAGATTGGCTTCCTATAGAAACCAGAGAATAACCTAATAAGATATAATTCTCTGTACCGACTTCCTTATAATACTTTGCGAAGGAAGGCACTGGAAAGTGGGTCCCATGAAACAAATATTAGAGGTGTATTGTCGGCGTACGAGTTGTACCAAGGGAGTCTGCGCCAACACATCTACATCTCTACAGGAAGCACCTTTGTATTAGATAGACCTGGTTCGTTATTTATTCCGTGCACTTTCCGGGAATAATGTATGAAAAAGATTGTTAAAAGAAGTATTTTTTTTAAACCCGGTGCACGTAAATGATTTACTTTTGGGCGGTGGAGGCGACAGTCGGCATCGGCTAGCGGCTGCTAACAGAAGGTAATGGCATTGTCGTACAGTACTGAGCAGTCCGATCTAGATCGACGGTCGAACTTCCGGTTTCAGCTTTCTAGATATAGTTCGATCTAATCCGTTTGTTTTTAATCTGACGGTAGAATAAAATATAGTACCATACTACCAATCATACCAATTTGCGGATGTAGAATTGTTGAGGAAACTAATACACGGGTGATGTTACGACAGATGCTCGGCCCACGTGCTTTATTTAATTCGGTGGTTAAAAAGCTAATGCTCTCTGTGCTGTCTAGTTCGATTTTGATAATGACCATTGATATTTGTGCTTTTCTATTGAACTCCTGATATTTTTTTATATTATTTTCGTTATTTTGTTCTTTAGATTTTTTTTAGATGGCGTTTCTTTATTCAATCTCAACATAGCTCATGGAATTATTTTGTGCATAAATAAATAAGGCGTGTAAGAAAAAATGATCAAGTTTGGGAGATCAGAACAAATCCGTTCGAGCACTTTTGTTTTGGCAGTGCTACTAGGACGGATCACAATCAAATCACTTTCAAAATGATAGCAGATATTATTAAGAATCGGTTAAGAGACAACTTAGAAATGACAGTTAAAGAAGCAAGGGGTTTGGTTAAACAAAAGTCTCTCACAATACAACCGAGTTATAATAAATTATGGAGATGAAGGGAACTCGCAATTGCAGACATATTTGGTAGTTGGGAGAGATCATACGAAATACTTCCGTCTCAGCTACCAGCCATACAAAATTTCATATATGGCACAAAATACATCATAGAGACAGCGCCGCTTCGACAACAAATTCGGTGTTGAAATTTTCGATCATGTTGCATGGGCATTTGGTCCGTATATTACAGCATGACCTTATTTACGACCAGTCTTAACTATCGATGCTTTGGATTTTTATCGGGTCGGTATGCTTGAGTAAACTATTTATGGCATGTGGTTATGATGCGGAACAACAACTACTATCACTTGCATTTCTTTGTTGTAGCGAGCGAGGAAAGTGTGGCAAACCAGGGCTGGTTCATGCAGTGGTTGCGTAAAGAGGTTGTCGGTCCTGGTAAAATTACCGTGATCTCAGATCAACATCTGGGTATAAGGAGAGTATTTGAGAGACCAGATTTTGGATGGCAGAAATCAACAGGCGAGGCTGTTCACCGTTATTGTACTCAACACATTGCACAAAATATGTATAAGGACTGTCATACGAAAAGAGTAAATATTATTTTCAAACAAGCTGCAAGACATAAGAAACCATGGAGGTTGTGAGGAATATCTAAAAAAAATTAACAACATTAGACCAGCATCCCATAAGTTCATAAGAAAAGCAGGAATCATGCAAAAAAATCTCCCAACAGAAAGTAAAAGCGAGATAAATACAACGCCAAACACGGCGGGCTAACACCATCGAAAATATCATAAAAAAACCCATACACTCCCACAAGTAATTTTAAAATTACATTAGATCCATCCTTTCCTGACGACCCAAATACCGATACCGAATTTAAATGCAATGAATTATTTTAATATATGTTAATGTATTATTATTTTATACATTTCGAGAACACCTCTACATGAATGACATGAAATGACAAATAACCCCGAAATAGAAAATCAGTAACCGAGGAAGTGTCATTTCCGAGGATCACTTTTTATTTACCTTGAATTCCATTATGAGGAGTTAACCCCGAGCAAGTGCCGCAGAGAGAATGTACGGGCATCAAGAAAGATGGGCACAATATCTAGACGGGGGTCTCATTTATTTATTTTTAATTCATAACATAAAATGATCGGTGGGGAATAATGACAAGCAACGGTTTAAAATCACTGAACAACGTGTTTAGGATCGCTAGACAACATTCGGTATGTGCTATAGTCGAGAATATGTGGCACAAATGTGTTGAGTGGTTCTATAAGCGTCGAGAAATTGCAGCAGCTTGGGAAGCCCAATGTATAGTGTTATATCAAAAGATCACCGAACTGATAAAACATCGCGGTGATAAGGGGAGAACTTATGATGTCATACCACTGGATTGGAGTATCAACAACTACAATGTTTACAACAGAAATGGACTTATCGAGACAATAATATTCGATACTTATATTTTTTTTTATTCAACTTCAAAATTTAAGCAATAATTTATAATTTCTATTTGAAATAATAGGGACGAAGGTGTGAAATAAAATATGAGGTTGAATTAGCGATGACGAGAATTGGTAATTGTTGGTGTCAGAAACCGCAATTGACCGGCATCCCATACGACCACTTGCTTAATGTTTGTTCATTCAGAAGGCTGGGATTACACTCAGTACGTTAGTCCATATTATACCATCCAGTACACATTAACACATGGTATGGTCATTAGCGTAGTTATGACAATAAATAAGATTGACCAATGTACAACGGTCCGGTCATTAGGCCAGATCCAACAAAAATCAATAAAGGAAAGAGAAGGAAGATACACATTCCAATGGTTATGGATGAAATGGAGGATCGTATCAATAGGCTGCCAACTCGAGGTCGAGCTCATTCCAATAGAGCATGATTTAGATTATCAGCGTGTTTATATTTTTTATTATTATATTTACCATAACAATTGGATTTCAAATGTTGTTGTAATATTAATCAGCGTGTTTGATACTATTTTAGAACAATGTATTAATCGTGCTTATATTTGGCTTTATAAAACTTTATTTTAATTTTTATTGTAATATTTGAGATCAATCTACTGACTGTTGTATTTTGTTTTTAATATAACACACAGTACTACATTAACACATTTAGGACAGATCGAAAGTTTTGTTCTTATTTTTAGTCACAAATAGAGGTGAAAATGTATATATAAATGCATGACATTAGTTACTGATGTGGAGTCTATCAAGATACATGACAAAAACTTGCGTTGTTAGCCTATTACTTCTGATCGATGTTGTAAATAATGGACATTAGTTACTGATGTGGAGTCTATCAAGATACATGACAAAAAGTTGCGTTGTTAGCCTATTACTTCTGATCGATGTTGTAAATAATGGAATGTGCTTAACAGATAGATGAGACAATACTAAACAATTAATCATTATGTGGCCGATTAATTAGAATTTTCATGTAATTTGGCATTCGTATTTTAATATATAAAAATATAAAATAATTTCAACAACAATTAGATGTTTATACACTTGATAATATTTTTATTTTAGAAATCATAAATGAAATGATAGTTATTTACACACTTGATAATATGAAACTATGATTCTATGAATGGATTGTTCAAATATTTAATATATATTATAAGATCTACATTATATGAGCATTGACGCATATTCAGACGGATAATTTTCACATTTTATGTGAAATGCAAAATACAGTACAGATGAAAATTGTTCTCTTTTTATGAAAAGGCGCATTTTCAATTACGCGAAAATATCTAAACAATAAAATATGTCGGAATTAATGAAAACTTTGTTCTAGAAAAAAAAGTCCACTTTGTATGTAATCCTATCGTACATATTTTTAAGGAAATCTTATCAGTGAAAAAAAAACGGCTTAGATAAATTTCATCTCATCTGCAAATAACAAAATAAATTGTTAAGGAAGCAATACTGTAGTTGATATCATTTTATTATTCAAGTTAAACAAGTTATTATTGTAACATTCTCAATACTGGCAAGAATTAGACTGAGAATTTGGATAATTAATCAAACTGAATAATCGCGAAACAGTAAATCGAGAACTGAAATTGGATAATTTTATTACTTCTTTTCATAATCCAAATTGTTGTACATGATTCCTATATATAGACGATGAATTACAATAAAAATTCTGAGTAATTAATCTGTCCAATTGAATGTTGTGAATACACGTCAGCTTCTGAGCTTAATCCTTCGTCTAATAACCCTTCTGAAGATGCGGTCAGGCTTTTTAAATGTTCCGAGGGCTGAGATTGTTGGGCTTTTTAAATGCGGTCAGGCTTTTTAAATCTTCGTTATTAAAGCGCTTGACTGACCCTTTTGCGCCTTCTGCCCCTCTTCTTAATTTGAAATCGAACATTAGCTTCTTCTTCCTCTAATCGCTGAGCTTCGCCCATGCCTAACAATTATTTACAATAACGACTTAATTTATTCAACTTGTTTTACATAGTATTTTGCATTTTTTGCTATTCAGTTTAAATGTGCTTCATCTTTTACAGGAATGAGTTATTGATGATACTTTTACCAGCACGAGAGCAAAGAATACTAATTTAGAGACTGCATCATTAAAAAGAGACTGGAGGCATTACAAGATCATCCTACCAAAAAGTATTTGAGGCATTTTAAGGATCTTTTTGTTTGCCAATTTGATATTGAGATATAGTAAGAAATGAGACTCGTGCTCCTAAGCATTTCGCAATTGGCAAAAACTCTGCGGCATTTATCATGAATTTTCATTGACTTCGTACAAAGTATTAGGATAAGTATATATATTTAACATTGAATTTTCCCCAGAAGATTTCATTACGTGAAACAACCAAATAAGAAATAGCATAATTATTGTAAAATACAACAATCACAATAAATGATTCTCCTAACTATGGAAGACCAGCAAAATCTTAGATAAAAACTCAAGCATACAGTCTCTACACGGAAAAGAAACTAGCAGCAACAAAAACAGTAGCATATAATCATAAACCCTCAAATCAGGATCTCATATCCTCTTAAGCACCCTCTCAGCTGCCTCAACTGTCAATTCAATATCCTTTGAAGTATGTGCTAAGCTAGTAAACCCTGCCTCAAATTGAGATGGCGCAAGATAGACTCCTTCCTCCAACATTCCCCGATAAAACCTTGCGAATTTACCAGTATCACTCTTCTTAGCATCCTCAAAATTGTATACTGGGCCTGATGTAAAGAAAAACCCAAACATGCCCCTAATGTGCCCACCACACATCTCGTGTCCAGCCCGCTTGCCTGCATCTAATATCCCATTAACCAGCTGACCAGTTATGTTATCCAAGTACTCATAACTACCAGGCTCGGTCAATCTTTTCAAAGTGTGTATGCCAGCTGTCATGGCTAAAGGGTTGCCACTAAGTGTACCAGCTTGGTACATGGGCCCTGCTGGTGCCACCATCTCCATTATATCTCTCCTACCACCATATGCACCAACTGGTAAGCCGCCACCAATAACTTTACCCATGGTAGTCAAATCCGGTGTAATGTTAAAGTACTCTTGGGCCCCACCATAGGCTAACCGGAATCCAGTCATGACCTCATCAAAAATCAAAAGCGTACCATTCTCTTTTGTTATCTCCCTTAATGCATTCAAGAAACCAGGCTTAGGTGTGATAAATCCAGCATTACCAACTACTGGTTCAAGTATTACTGCAGAAATTTCTCCCTTGTTAAACTCAAATAACAACTTGACAGCGTCTATGTCATTGTAAGGTGCAGTTAGAGTCTCAGATGTGGCAGCTTTGGGCACACCGGGAGAATCAGGCAGACCTAATGTTGCAACTCCACTACCAGCCTTTACCAAAAATGGGTCAGCATGTCCATGGTAACAACCTTCGAATTTGATGATTTTCTCGCGGCCAGTGAAGGCACGGGCCAGGCGTAAGGCACCCATGCAGGCCTCAGTACCGGAGTTGACAAAGCGTACCATTTCAACACTTGGTACAGCAGCAATTACTGCCTCAGCAAGTACATTTTCAAGGTAGCAAGGTGCGCCAAAGCTTGTACCTTTTTGTAGTGTTTCAATTAATGCTGCATTCACCTGTGATGTCGACACAATAATCAATTATTTAATATATCATTTGTTTTTAACTGGAACTTTTGTATATGCATACGAGGACAACCACACTACTACTAGAACTACTATTGAATCTACCAGGACATATAGACCAGCGCCAAGAGAGACTAGTCAGCAGAAGCTACACAACAATTCATCCTCAACCGATACAAAGAAAAAGGTTTCTGTTCCAAAATAGACAGAAGAAATTACGAGAAAAAAACATTACCTTGTCATCGGCATGACCGATAATAGCAGGCCCCCATGACCCCACATAGTCGATGTATTCATTTCCATCAACATCCCGCATGCGAGAACCCTTAACCGAATCAAAAACAATGGGCTGCCCTCCGACCGATCTGAATGCTCTGACTGGTGAATTCACCCCTCCTGGCATTAATTCCTACATACATGGACCAGTTAGTGCAACTGTGCATGTACTTGACATCATAACATATTTTCAATACACAGCGAATGTTTAGACTAAGCTACTATAAGTCGCCGCCAAAAAAAAAGAGAGGCAAAATGGCATTTAATGAGTTCAGTTTGGAAATTCCATGGAAATCACATAAAAGATTGTGATTAGAACAAGGAAACACAACTTGTATCAGTGTTGACTATCATGCATTGCACTAACTATCCATAATTGTGCCCTATACTTTGTTGAACCATGAATCTATGTAGTGACCTAAACTATTCTTGTTTCCTTTCTCTGCTTTTCTCAGATTTGAGATCACTTGGAACTTTGATACCAAAACAATCTCAAAGTACATCAGCTAACAAACCACCGAGAAAAAATATCTATACTTCTACTGTAAAATTGATAGCATCTCAAATTCCTGAGCTATTAAGGGGTACTACAGGCTTACAAATGAAGGCATTTGTGGAGCAAACCAAATTCAACGACAGAAATAACAAATACGATCAATTGGCAAAGAAGAAGTCTGAATTAATTGGTCACCTTCGCTGCAGTGAAGATTTCCTCAGACTTATCCAGCTTCAGAGACGTAGTTTTCTCGACCGAGACCGCGTTTCTCACCACCACCAACGGCCGGCGGTGACCCGACCTGCTCGTAGAAGGTTTCGCAGAGATGGGGAGGAAAGAAGTGTGGGACCCAACACCAGTTAAAGTCGCCATGGGGAAAGTATTGTCGAGGTATCACTAGCTCCTCTCTCTATCTGATGCTGGTTTGAAGGCGAAGTAGGAAGAGATAAGAGAGTTTCAAGTCGTTTGGTCGTATTGGACTATCGATTTGGGTCGACGGTGGAAAGGAGACAAATCTGAAATCCCCCACTATTATCATATTTAATCGCTAATAAAGTTGTATAAAGAGCGCTTACATCACATCACAGTATCACACCTTAATTTGTCCAGCAGTTTTTTCCGAATGTATTACATCAAAATCATAAATTTTAGATGAAAATTTATGGATCCGAACCATCATTATTATTTCATATTAAACTCTATTAACTTTTACAGTTTTATTTGAATTTTTTTTTGTTATTTTTTAGATGATGAGAAAATTACTTAATTTAGTGATTCTTGATCATCCTATAATAATGTTTTTTTCTCATTCAAAAAAATAAAAAATTAAAAAATATAAAGTTAACGAGTTAGAAAATTTTAATATGAAGATAATAATGAATGATTAGGATTAATTATTTTTCACTTTAAATTTGAGACATTAACGTGATATATGAGTGTATCCGTATATTATAATGTATCATAACCTCACTCCAATAGATCAATAGACATGTTATTTTTTTCTCAATGTAAAAGTTCTACATGCAAACACTTAACCATCGTTAATTCGTTTTAAATTTTAACACATATTCATACATGATAAGATTGCGATCATGTGTTTTTAAATTAAAATGTTAATTGCAACAAGTAATATTTTTTGTTGTGCCAAATTGGTTTCGTTTAGCATTTAGATGCTCACTTTACTGCCTTTAGTATTTCTTAAAGCATGTTTGGAGATATTATAAAAACACGATGATGACCATTTAGTTGACTTTCTTACCATCATAAAATATGCGCTGAAAAATATATAACTATATAAATATTAAAGAAAATGAAGAAATGTTAAATATCTGTATTAAGTACTATACAGAATAGTATTTTCTTTTTGTAAAAAAATAACAAGTTCAACATTAACGTCGAAAGTAATTAGTTAAGTACTAAATCATCAGAAAGATTAGGCAGAATTTCATATTTTGAATAATTTAATATATATATATATATAGAGAGAGATATATATATATATAGTAAGACTAACGTGCTCCTAAGAGCACAGAGCCCCTCCGCGGTTTTAACTCAAAAAATATATCAAATGATCTCCAAACTTTGATTTATCACTCTCATTACATTCTTCATATTAAAATCTTATGGAGTTCGAAAATTTAAGGTGTTTCGAGTTTTCTAAGTCGCTCTTTTTAATTTTTGAAAATAATATATAAATATTAAATATTTTATTATTATTTTTAGAGTTGATTTTCAAAAATTGAAAAGAGTAACTTAGAAAATTTGAAACACCCCAAATTTTTGTACCTTATAAGATTTAAATATGAAAAATTTAATGAGAGTGATAAATCAAAATTTAAAAATAATTTGATATATTTTTTTAGTTAGGATCACGGAGATACTCCGTGCTCCTAGGAGCATATTAGTTTTACTATATATATATATATAGAGAGAGAGAGAGAGTAAAGATACTCTGAGCTTAAGTTCATGAGGGCCTTCTGTGAGCTTAACTCAAAAAGTATATTAAATAATCTCTAAATTTTTTAAAATGATGTTCAAGTATTGAATATATTATTATTATTTTTAGAGCTATTTTAAAAAAATAGAAATCATGACTTAAAAAGCTCAAAACACTCTAATTTTTTGCATCCCATAAGATTTTAATATAAAGAATTTAATGAGGATGATAAATTAAATTTTAGAGATGATTTAATATACTTTTTGAGTTAAGCTTACGAAAGGTCTTCGTGAGCTTAAGCTCACGATATCTTTACTCTATATATATATAGTAAAATTAGCGTGCTCCTAGGGGTACGGAGCCCCTCCATGATCCTATCTCAAAAAGTATACCAAATGATCTCTAAATTTTGATTTAACACTCTCATTAAATTCTTCATATTGAAATCTTATAAGGTACAAAAAATTGAGGTGTTTCGAGTTTTCTAAGTCATTTTTTTTTAAATTTTGAAAATAATATATAAATATTAAATATATTATTATTATTTTTTTAAGTTGATTTTTAAAAATTGAAAAGAGTGATTTGGAAAACTTGAAACACCCCAAATTTTTGTACCCCATAAGATTTCAATATGAAAATTTTAATGAGAGTGATAAATCAAAATTTGGAGGTCATTTGATATATTTTTTAGCTAGGATTATAGATGGCTCCATGCTCCTAGGAGCACGCTAGCTTTACTCTCTTTCTCTCTATATATATAGAAAGTCTAAAATGCAACGTGTTGCACTGATGTGTCCGTGTATCACATTAAAATCTCAAGTTTTAAGTTAAAAATGATCGATCCAAACTGTTCAATTTATTATCTATATCAAACTCTTGTAGAAATTAATTTTTTGTATTTTTGTATTTTTTTTGGAAAAAAAAGTTAATTTATTTAAGTATTTTGGATTGTCCAATAGTGATAATTTTTTTCTACCAAAAAATAGCATTTTTTTAAAAATATATATATAATTTAATTTTCTATAAGAGTTTCATATGGAGAATCAATTGAACATATCATAACAGTCATTTTTAACTTAAAATTTGGACATGGTGTACGAACACATCTGTGCAACACGTTGTATTTTAGACTTCCTCTCTTCTCTCTCTCTCTCTCTCTATATATATATATATATATAAAAACATCTAAGAATTGGAGGGTCCATTTTTTGTCATGATATTTTTTTATTATACCCATTTTATCCCTCAATTAGATGAATAATATTTATTTTTTGTTGATCGAACATATGTGATCACGTCCATTGATCCTCTCTTTCTCTCCATTTCTTTCCCATATATACTATTATTTTCATAATATTATTTTTTTATTTAGCAATCTTGTGCATATTTGGTAAGAAATTAATGGTGATAATATATGTTAGAATAATTTACTTTTCTTGCCATAAAAATCATGAATCATTAACTCATATTGTGCAAAAATCTCATCCAAGATTAAATATAATCTTTATTATAGGTTTTTTCTATAATTTGGTGAATTTATAATTTAATATTAGATAAATGTGAATTTTTTTATCTTATAATATTTTAATGTGGCCACACAAGGAAAGATCGAATCAGAAATGATGATATTAGGGACAAATTTGGGGTAGCACCAATTCAAGAGAAGCTAGTCCAACATCATTTGCGATAGTTTGGTCATATCCAACGAAGACCTCCTGAAGCATCAGTACGCAGCGGTATTTTAAGTCGTCCTGAAAATACAAGACGAGGAAGAGGTCGACCGAGATTGACATGGGAGGAAACAATAAAAAGAGATTTGAAGGAATGAAATATACCCAAAGAGCTTGCTTTGGATAAGAGTGTGTGGAAGATAGCGATTCATATACCTGAATCATGATTTAGGAGTTAGAATCTAATAGTAGAGTTATAAACTTTATGTTCTTAGATTTTTTAGGATTTTAGGATTTAGAATTTAGAAATAGATTTCAGAAATAGAGGTTTAGATAGGATCTTTGGATTTAGAATTAGGTTTTAAAATAGGATTTTAGGATTTAGAAATAGATTTTATAATAGAGGTTTATTGTATTATTATTATTATTGTTATTATTGCTACTATTATTAGCATATTATCATTATCATTATCATCTTTATTTATATATTATTATTATTATTTTATTTATTTATTTTTTCTTCCATCATATTCATTTTTATCACTAATATTTGAGATCTTTGATCTTATGTTTTCCGATTGGGTTTTATTTCTAGCCTACCCCAATTTATTTGGGATTAAAGGCTTTGTTGTTGTTGTTGTATAATGTTTTAATGTTTAAATAAAAGAGTCTGCTGCAACGCGCGGGTATATATATATATATATAGAGGTAGACTATTGTGAAAATATTTATATTTCAGCCGATATACAAACGAATCAAAAACTATATTTTTAAATCTTAAAAATTTTAATTTATGATTTTCATTAAAATTTTCATATGCAAATCTTGTGGGATAGAACAATTTAGAGTGTTTTGAGTTTTTATGCCATTGTTTTGAATTTTTTAAAAAATAGTTCTAATAATAATAATAAATATTCAATGTTTGTGTTATTATTTCAAAAATTCAAAAGAGTGACTTAAAAAAACTCAAAACACTTCAAATTTTTGTATCCCATAAGGTTTTCATATGAAAAATTTAATGAAAATTATAAATTGAAAATTTTGAGATTTAAAAATATAGTTTTTGATCCGTTTGCATATCGGCTGAAATACAAACGTTTTCAAATAGTCTATCTCTCTCTCTATATATAGTGAGGCTATAGTGCTTTGCGAAGTACAAAAACCTCCCGTGTTTCGTGTCCACATCTCAAATTTAAAAGTTCAAACGATTAATCAAAATCATTGAACATGATTTTCATACTGAAATATTTTTAGAGAACATATTTTATATTATTTTAATTTTTTGACTATTTTTTAGATGGATGAAAAAATACTAGTATTGGATCGTGCATAAATTATTAAATCAATAAATTTTGTACTCATCTTAAAAATAGCAAATAAATTCAAAAAAATATAAAATTTAATCTTCAACGATAGTTCAATATGAAGATCATGTTCAACTATTTGGATATGCCGTTTGGAGTTTTAAATTTGAGATACGGACATGAAATACGGGATGTTTTGTGCTTCGAAACACCATAGCCTCTCTCTCTCTCTCTCTCTCTCTTTATATATATAGAGAGAAGGGATCAGTCGACAATGGTTATTTTGACAACCTTGACGATGAATCTCTAAAAAATATAAAAAAAAACTTAAAAATAGAAAAAAGTTTATAGATATGTTCTTCTACTTTTAGATTGATGATCATTCAATTTTTATGCAATTTCATTATCGTTTAATAGTCCATCAAAAATCATTAAATTGAAACCGTTGTAAATTATATGAAAATTTAATGGTCTTTGATGAACTATCAAACGATAATGAAATTGCATGAAATTTGAATGACCATCAATCTAAAGGTAGAAAAACATATCTATAAACGTTTTTCTATTTTTAAGATTTTTTTTTGTATTTTTTTAGAGATCCATTGTCAAGGTTGTCAAAATAACCCATTGCCAACTTTTATTTTTAACAAGTGCAATATATATATATATATATATATATATTGCTCTAAAATTCATATTTAAACCCTCATGTTTAACCAATATATGATCTTTTTCTCTTCCATTAAAACTAACTCCATACTTATAAATTTTTAAATTTACACTTGTTAAAAATAAAAGTATTTTTTGAATTTGAATTATCAATAAATATATCATATGTATCATTATCAAGCATGAAAACCAATCATATCAAAGATTTTAGATTCATTGAAATTGAATTCTCAAGAAACGAAAAGGAGAGGTGAAATAAATTTGGTTGCTGGGAGATGATTACTGGAATAATGTGAACGACAAAAGTCAAAGATATAATGACCGTGATATATTTATTAAAATCAAAGATTATTAATTGTGTTACCATCTCAACAAAAAGAAACATGAGGACTAAAACATTAGTCTAAAAGTAAATCTAACATGAGAAAAAAAATTCAAAATACTTTTTTTTTTGCAAGACCATTGTGAAAATGTTATTTAAAATCATGATTTTTGTTATGTTTTCTTAATAGCAACAACCTCATTTCTCCTAATAACATAGCTCGGAGTTCTAGTCACAAGAACATGATTAACAAATACAGTCATGTCAGATTTCAGTTTAACTGCGTGTTAAGAAATTTATTATGCTGCAAGCTCATGAACTTATTGTCGTTCACAATCATGCGGCAGCATTCGGCCTACTCCAATTAAAAAGAACATAAATGTGATCGTTTCCTTTTTGGTCAAAAGAGGCAACAAATCGTGAAATTTTCTGCAAAATTTCCAGAGATTAAACTCTGATCATCCAACAAAGTTGAACATTAATATCATTTTCTTTCTTCCTGTTATTTTTTTTTCTTTGGATAACAATGTACCTTTTATTTCTTAAATTAAGATATCAAATGAGTACACCGTATTATCCAACTCAAACACTAAGCTACAGACATAATGTAACTGCAAGAGATCACAGTTTATGGATGGTTTTCATATCAGCTGCCTCAAGAAGTGTGCCATTCTCCACATGATCCCACCATTTCATGAGGAAATTGTCTACCACCAGCCTGAACCAAGGAGAGAGTTTCACTTCTCCTGCATCAGCTTTCTTTAGCAACTCCTTTATCTGCTCCCTATTTACGTACTTCACATCTGCCACCTCATCTGGGTTCGGACGCATGTTCACATCACATACGATAAAAAGCAGGTAATCAACTGCAATTGAATGAAAATTAGCGACTTCAAAGGACAATCGATTGCTTTCTTTGCACACAGTAGAGCAGATGTTAAAAGAAAACTAGTGTCTAGCAACTTCAAAGGACAATTGATTGCTTTCTTTGTACACAGTAGAGCAGATGTTGTTACATTTGCAAAAAACTATCAACAATTCTAATCTTTTGGCATTAACAACTAAAACAATATGCCAATGTTAAATCCGGACAGAAAATAACCAAAATGCCACTAGAAAGTAATATATTTTCTTTCTGAAACTTGCTAATAAAAACATAAAGATCTCGCAAATCAGTCCCAGTGTTCAATTGGAATGTCCAAGAGAGACCTCCTAATTGTTCACTGTTACGAGCAAGTAATGGTACAAGCTGAATATACCATTTGCAGTATGCAAAACCTAATGGTTTACTGCTATCAGCAAGTAACCTGAATTTGTTGGATGTTAAGAATTCATTTGTGCATAAGGTCAAATGTAGGATCATTTTGTAAAAGCCCAGTTCACTACTGGCATTTTAATATTAAAAACATACGTTCATGCTCGCCCCATTTCCCATCAGATGGTGCCTTGTAAAGTATACGCCCAAGAGGGATAAACTCATCAACTGGTAATTCTTCTGCCAGTATGCCAAGTTCATCAAATAGCTTCCTCTGTGCAGCATTTCTCACTCCTAAGATTTGAGGAAAATAATTTAAATGATTGTTGCATAGAATTAAAATTTAACTCTCTTATGAAGCAAACTTTTGCTGTTAAAAAATTACCAAGGTAATTTTCCTCTATGAGCTCAGATTCCCGGTACAGAGGATGGCTACAGCAAGTGTTTGTCCAGACGAGAGGAAAAGTTACCTTTGTTGATGACCTTTGCTGTCAAAATGACAGAAAAGATGTCAGGAAATTATTGCACAAATGGAAAATACTTTCAATAAGGGTGAATGTCTCAGGAAAGGTATTTATGCTAGAACAAAAAAATGATTTTTAGTTCAACAAAGTTAAGGTTTTTACTTCAGTTACATATTAGGTTGGTTAGATTACATCCATGGCAACAACTTAATTTTGAACCATGGTAATATAGATACTCTTTTACAATGTTCTTCACACAAACAGACTGAAACTTTATAAAGTACCTGAAGAAGAAGTTCATATTTTGAGTTGAAGAGAAACACACTGAAAGCCCTATGGAGAAGGTTCTCCTTCTCAATCTTTTCCATTAGATGACCTAATAAATCAAATGAATCAGACAAAATTTAGATAAGTGAGTTGTTTTGAATTGTTTAATAGTAGTTTTTGCAGATTTCAGAAAATGTTCTCAAAACAATATCCAAGGGAGCATGTACATAATCCAAAAAATGTAAATATGCTTCTCCATACTTACAATTATACTTTGATTCATGTCCCACAACATTGTCAAGCTCATCAACCAAAATGCACCTGCATGACATGAAACTTAATTAACAATAGTTCCACACTAACTAATATCTTATATTAGTTTAAATCTCTACTTAGACAACCATAATAAGAAGGTAAATTGCCCCAAGCCCTAACTCAAGCTACTCTTGAGTCAATGTATTATTTTATACAACCCTTAAAGATCAATCTTCCTACTACCAGTAATTTCTTAAAGCTTTTAATTACAAATATGTTTTCTTCTTTTCAGTTTATTTTACCAAACTGATAAAACTACTACTGTTACCCTCATTGACTGCTTTTTTTTTACAAAGTAAAATGCAAGATATCTGACCATCATATGTTTCACACAGACTTCTCTTTACCAAACTTCATCACGCTAATTGTTCCACACCTCAACCTAGAATAACTGGCTTAAAATACTCCAGTACAAAGGTAAATCCCAGTACCCATTCAGTCAACATAACTAAAATTTTATCCTCCCGTTTCGTTTCTATTTGAATCAGATAATCAGAACACCTAAGCTTTCCAACAAACACCTTGGATAAAGTAAAATTTCATATCAGCCAAATAACAGCACCAAACAACCCAAAATGGATCCGATTTACAAGAAAGGATGATATATTCAAAAGAAAGAACGAGAGAACTCACTCATCCTCAAACATAAGCCGCTTCTGGACCGCGTCCATGGAGGCATCCGCGTCGACTACCGCCGGGGAATCGGATTTCGCCATCACAACCGTCGAACTAGTGAAAGGTCTGGATGAAGACACCAGTGATCGCACAAACCTAGACGAAGAGGATGAAGAGGAAGAAGATGATTGTAACGCAGTAGCTAGTATGCAATAATTAGGCACAGCGTATCGACGAGCTGCTGATTTTAAAAAACAAAGAGAGAGGCGCGATGGGGATTTGATCAGCGAAAGCGAGGCCGACATGATTAAAGAGATTCCTGCTTCTATTTTTTCTCCTTTCTTCTCTTTCTATACGAGGTACTTCTATGCTCTTGCGAGTCTGTTTTGAACTGGAACTTTTGGGTCAATCCATGTTAGCGCCTGTATAATTTGGTAGTTGACAAGTCAAATATGCTGACTATAATTGCAATCGTAATAACAACGTTAACATAGAAAATATTATGTTTTGTCTGACTTGGGGGGTTTTAGCATGCTAACCACTCGTTACTTTTAATTTTTATAATGCACTTCTGGTACATGTCTTGCATATAAATATTGAAAATTGCTTTGCAATAATCCTAAGTGTCTGAACAATTTCGAGTTAGATTGGTCAATTTTGTCAAAAGGGAACAATTTTGGATTAGATGGGTCAGTTTTTACAAAAGCGGGCTAATCAGAACCCTTTTATTTTCAAAATTTTAATAATTAAATTTATTTGACACGTTAGCAATTAGTAAATTTTTACAACAATTTCGTAATATTTTTTTATCTTTTTAATTTCCAATTTACTGATATGACAAAAAAAATTAAGTTTCTAAATTAGGAAACAAACTAAACTTTTACAACTAAGATGATGCTCATATTTATTTGCAAAGGAATTGCAAGAATTTAAAAGAATCTCCATCCGGTTTGTAAATGAATTACAAATAATGACAGTTACAATAATGTCGAGCACTTGTAAATTTATTAAATTATCACTTTGCCTAAAAGCATCACATGAGCTTTTTTTACAATTATTTTGTAAGGATCTCCATTATTGTAATTGCAAAAGGTTGGTTTGTTTGCTAATTCTGAACACTGATCATATTTTTGACGTAAAAAAAAAAAATAAATTTCAGGGATAAACCACATTTTGGAGTTGATGTGAAGAAAAAATGCTAAATTATCGATGTATCAAATAAAGTTAATTTTTGTAATTGCACAATATAGTTGCTTTTAGGTAATAGTTTTACTTTTAGGCAACTTGTTAATTCAACAAGATTACGAAATTAGTAATAACATCATATTTCTGTAATTGAAAATCGCAAGTATTATATAACAATCTTTATATAGTTGCAAGTTTTATGCAATTTAAAAAAAATACAAACTTAAAGTATATGAAATTTAAAATAATATATTTATAAACTATTGTTTATTTAAAAAAATGGATTTATTTAAATAATCATTGTAAAAAAAATGTGAAGTTAATTATTGTCGATGGATCCCACCTTATTTTAATCTTATATGTTGACTGATATTATTATTGGTGTCCCAAACATGTCCAATGAGTGCTAAAAACTTGGATAAATCAAGATATCAAATGTGAAGTGTTTGAGAATAAAAAAATTAAAAAAATATATAATCTATTCGAGAAAGTCAAGACTCAGGTTGGAGGTCACATAACTCAATTAGAGCTGAGAAATTTGTTCGACTTGTTTCAATTCGAATCTATTATGATCCGATTTAAAAAAAAATTTAACTGATCTAACCCGATCTAATCTGACATGTTTCGAGATCAAATAACCTATAATTCAATCAAAATCAATTTAAAATATGAAAAAAAAATCAACATATAAACTAATTCAACCTAATTATAATTTAACCCGATCTAATTAGTTTTTTTTTTCTAAAAAATCAAATTGATCCGATCCAATTCATTCCAACATAAACTTCACCCACCCTCGGATTGTCACCTCTAACTCGGGTGTAGTTGTAAGAGTTCCCTGTTTTAAAATATGAAACTAAAGAAAACACAGTGAAATATTTCCTCCGTGCAAAAACATGTGGTGCATCTCTTCGTTTCTTTGATCCTCTCCAGTTAGTCATGACAATAGAGGCGCTTCTGGAATCAGGCTGTCTGTGGTTATGTGAATAGCTAAATTAGTGGTGTCAAATAAATAACAAAAGTGTCCCATGAAAAAGGAAAAATGTTGGGAGTTCCAACAAAACACATTACCAAACCAAAGAATTAATGGAAGATATCAGGATTATGTCCCTACGAACAAAAGGATTCAAAGTTCAGGAGTTCAATTTTTACAACTGGGGAGAACATCATATGCGCAGAATATTAAAATATAATGTACCTAACATCAAGAAATTATTATAGTATATTGCCGATAAATTTTTTTCATATACTTTTCATTAGAAAATAGAATTAATTAAAAAATAATCATCTAACAAATATTATAATAAATTGGTTGCAAGATACAACACCCAATCGATTAATTCAACATATCAAACTTTGTACCAAGACACTGTGTGTGCTATAACACAGAATATTTCAAAGATTTCTATTGGGTTTTTCGGTGTTTACATTCGCTCTATAATTGAAATGAATTTAGTTTTGGAGTAATTGTAAATCTCAGGCCTAAATCACGTTAGACTGCTAACTGGTACCATAATATAAGTAGTACCTAGTCTAGAGCTGACAGGCGCATGGTATGTTTTCAATATTTTGCTGAAAAGAATCATGAAAATCTCCTGCTAGATACATGTAGTAGTGTACTCGCACATCAATTTTACTTCTCATATATTCATGTGTATTAGCAATCACTAAGTAACTCATTACTATAGCAAATACAAGACATACAAAGAAGGTCAGGTCTCTGGAATTAACCACGTAAGCCTCCAACTTATCATCCCAGTATGAAGTTGATGATTTTGACGCATGGAACAAAACCTAAGATATAATAAAAGAAGTTAAATAAATCATAAGTTGAGAACCTCTGATACATTATAAAAGCTTCTGATACCTTGCCATGGTTGTCTGTTTTGAAAAATGATTGTTGAATAAATAAAATAAACTCACATACCTGACTCTCCATGATTGTGTTTGTAATAGGCGCCAAAGCCTCCATAACAGGTCACAACAGAACTTCACCAGTCTGGTAATAAAAAACATTATTGAATGTCAGGCGTGAGCTACTGGGTTATATTAAAATTGGTAAAAAGATCACATAAAGAGAGAAATAGTAGAGTAAGAGAACTTGCTAGAAACTTCATTGCTACTTGCTAGTTAGGAAATGTGATGGAGATCTGCCTCCCCGTCGAAGACTCAAAGTCGAGGCGACACCTGATCAAAACGAAGCACACAGGCTCAGTTTTTATTCTGAAAATAAAACGGATGGAGCATAATTAATTAAGTACATGTGGCTCACTTTCGGTCCAGTTTCTAAAGGCTGCATCCATCTTCTTTTCTTTGATTATACGATCTTTTTCAGCCCATTTCGTCCAATACATATGAAATGCATCGTCCCTCATGAGTCATGACTTGATTATTTTTACTACTACGAGATGTTGACAGTTTTTTAGGAGGAAAAAAAAGAACTCTGTACTTAAAGTTCAAGAAACATTAGTACAAAGTACAAACAATGTTGTACTTACATAGTATCATATGTGGATTCGTTAACAATTTGAACATGTCTAACAAAAGTACATGGTCTGTGAAGATAATTAAGATTGATATTTTACATTTACTTTTTGATGCCAACATAAAAGTTCTTAAAGTTAAGATATTCAAAGGTTTTAAGTTCATGCTAACTTTGCCCATCGCGTGTATATCAATATTTATATAACACTGCCTATAACAGCACTACATCGAAATGAAGACGAGCTTTTTCTCACCCCCAAATTCCAAAAACTTCCTGCTATTGGGTGATCAAGAGCGTCCTGCTATTGGGCGGTCTAACGATGTGGATCAAGAAGCCCAAATTAAAGCGCCGAAGAATAAAATAGGAAAAAAAAACCCCCAAAGAATACAGCAAATAGATAGTTCTACTAACATAGATTCAATATAATATAAATTATACAAATCAATTATGCAGAAAACAAACAAAATTGTAAAGGTTTATGACCCCCCTACATATTGACCGTGCCATGGGCTGAAATTGCCACTTAATGCTACAATGCTACTCAAAGCTGAAAATAGACAGTAACTACAGTAAAGTCTATTATGCCAGAACTCAGAGACAGCCCAAACTGAAGCACATGACGTGACAAAATTACACTCCAGCTATCCATAAAAGAAAGTATATAGATAAAGGCTATAAAGAACCATAGCTTTGTTTGCTCTAAATTGGACGTCTATTCTCTCCTTCCCCCAAATGGTGAAAAGGAATTTAAGGAAACAATTTGTACTATCTAGACATTTTCATTTCTTATACAGACTAAAAACTAATTACTAATATATAACACAAATTTTACCTTAAAAGTATCATGCAATCAAACTCCATAATGAGTTCCAGAGGGTTTGTACTAAATTTATTTAATCATCAATTTAAGGTATGATAATTCCATAATTTAGAATTATTCAACTCCTTTTAATGCATTTTTTCAGACTCTCACCAGTCAGGCAATCACTAACCTATTTTCATTCTATTTGATGACGAATATGCGGTTTGTAATTTGGTACAAATGTACAATGCAACCCTTGATCGTTAAACCTTACAAGACCGATTTTCTTCTCAATTGAAAATTTGTAAAAAAAAATTCTTTTAAGAGTTGCCAAAAAGGAAAAAAAAAGAAAGAAAAAGGATACCAAAGTCAATATTCTCTTATGTAACTCACCTCAAGTTTATCTATGGAACACATATAATTGATCTCATCATATAGCATATCTTCAATATAGATGCTTTTAAAAAACTCACTTTGACATAATCTGACAAGAGGAGCATGTAAATAACTTTTGTTGAATGAGTCATGAAAACTTGGCCTCTGAAGTTAGTCTATCAATCAATTAGAAATTGGAACTAAAGCACTCACATAGATGAGACTAAAAATTCATAAGCACTAAACAAACATAATTGCTCACTAAAGTCCCTTTGTAATCAAAGGTCTGAGATGAAACTTAGGGATGAAACCAACATACAATTCAACTGAACACAACAACAACATTTTGGGTATAAACTTGTACTCACAATTCAGCTGACAATCAAGCACCTCTCTGAATCATTAAAATGATAATTCAATAAATTAAATCAGTGAAATAAAGATACTTAATTTAGGAGTACCTATCAGATGCAACAAATAGATGTAATGTTCTGCTCTAATGTATTGTCTGATCCTGTCAATGAAAACTATTCTTGTCAAGAATTAACATGCAAGATATCAAACACACACACACACACACACACACAAAATCATTTTCTATTGCTTAAACTATAAACTATAAACTATATTGTAATATTAATAAGATATACTATGTTGTCACAGATAAAAGGAAAAAATTAAGGGCGCTTATCCATTTTTCTTGAAGTACTGGTATAAGTTGATACCTGATATGAATTGAGACCCAAAACAAACCTAACATGATTTTGACTGAGCAGCTCCAAGATTTAGTATGGAGTTGTCATTTTATTCGGTGCGTTGTTCAGATCATTAAGGTGTAGAGCAACATACATCAAGTAATTTTGAATTTGAAATGAGCAAGTAACTAATCTACCCAACAGTAGTACAGTACTTTCCACAAACAGATTGTGAACCGATCGGAGCCGGAGTTGGAGTCTGTACTGGATTCGGATTTGGACCTGAATGCTGCTCGAGTGGTTCCATTGAATTTTATACAGAGAATCAGAAAGGGAAGACCGACGGAAATCAACAGGAAGAGAAGCAGAGAAGAGCAGAAGGAGGCAGATGGCAGCGTGAAGGAGCGGGGTAATCGACGGGAAGAGCGGAGAAGGTAAATGAATGGAGGAAGAGAAAAGAATAGCTCGGCTGGGAAGAAGGTTTCAGCTAAAAGTGAAAAGCTTCTCAACCGCTGAAAACTATGTCACGAAGATTACTGCACGACAAGGAGTAGCAATCGTCCGGATACTCTCATCATACTATCGCCTCGTTAGTCCCACATCACTGAAACACAGAGTGGATACGCTTGCAAGCTTATATAAGAGGATAAGAAGCCACAGAGAATGGACGGGCTAATGCGCGATTAAGAAAGCGCGTGGCCTAGGTTAGTACCCCATGGTGCTGGCCTACCCATCTGCCCAAGTGGTAGTCTGATGTTCTAAAAATTTTTTTTTGGGGGAGAGGGTGTGTGAGGTTCTGGCAGCATGGCGCCTGGCCTCGCTGGGGCAGGGTGCGTGCGGGGTGGCGGGCAGCATGGCGCCTGGCCTCCTTGCTGGGGCGTTGGGCAGCATGGCGCCCAACCTCCTCGCCGGGCGGCGGGTGCGTGCGGGGTGTCGGGCAGCATGGCGCCCGGCCTTGCTGGGGGGTGCGTGCGGGGTGGCGGGCAGCATGGCGCCCAACCTCCTCGCCGGGGCGGGGTGCGTGCGGGGTGTAGGGCAGCATGGCGCCCGGCCTTGCTGGGGGGTGCGTGCGGGGTGGCGGGCAGCATGGCGCCCGGCCTCGCCGGGGTGCGTGCGGGGTGGCGGGCAGAATGGCGCCCGGCCTCCTCGTTGGGGCGGGGTGGCGGGCAGCATGGCGCCCAACCTCCTCGCGTGTGGGGTGGCGGGCAGCATGGCGCCCGGCCTCGCCGGGGTGCGTTCGGGGTGGCGGGCAGAATGGCGCCCGGCCTCCTCGTTGGGTCGGGGTGCGTGCGGGGTGGCGGGCAGCATGCCGCCCGGCCTCCTCGCTGTGGCGTCGGGCAGGGTCTTTTATCATGAAATTTTTTTCCGCTGCCTCGACTGGCATCCGAGCCAAAAAGGAATTTGTGAATTGATCCGGTGACCTAACAGTCTAATACCAACCTGGAACTGATTTCCTTTGTTCTCAATCTGTGACCATGATCAGTTATTTCGCGTTCGGCTGGATATCTCCTTCTCTCGTCTTAAAGAATGAAAATATAAAGAGACAAACCATGTACAGATCATAATGCAAAATCGGATGGTTCAAGAGATATTAGTACCAATTGTTGTTAGTATTTAGTAGTTTCACATTTACCGTTTGAAGCCAACATATATAAAAGTCTTTAAAGTTCACAAAAATTGTAAGATCGAGTTCATACTACGTCCATCGTGCGTGTAGCAATATTTGCTAGTATATTGATCGAGAGCGGTACTACGAAATCTCAAATAAAAATTAACTAATAAAAGTAAAACAACATGCTTCTTTGATCCCAAAGATTAATTGACCCTTGAGAAATTGAACCTTAATTGACCTGTAAGCAAGAAAATTGATTAGGAGGGTAAGCAACAAACTTACCAAGAGAGTAAAAAAACTGTCATATATTATGAAAACTTCCTTATAGTGAAACAAATCTTACCTGCATGATTTAGAATGGATCTCAAAGAGGAACAATATTGAACAAACATAAAAACAATTACCATCCAAGACAAAAGGATATTACCATATCAGTCCGACAATTAGAAAATCCAAATGCAATGCGTGTCACTGAATCTGACTCAAGTGACTTCCTATTCTTTTGAGTCACTAACAGAGTATCCCATGAAAAGTAGCTCTACTATTTCAGTGGCTATCAACCAGCTCAAGGGCCTGATGTAAGAAGTATGGCCAGTCCTGAACTCAGCATGATGGATCAACATCAAGTCCTTGTATAAGTAATTCACACAATGCCCCATGGCAATAATTTTGTTGGTTATAGGTAGAAAAGAGAGAATGAGAGTTTTGCAACTGTTGCTTCATGATAATATTATTTAACTCATGCCGTAGTAGAAAATAGAAAAAAAAAAAAAAGGAAAACCAAGGCACATAGGAAATAATTGCCTAAGAAGGGATACTTTTGCCCCTTAAAAGATGTTGGGCCTGAGCTAAAGCCTCAAAAGCTTCAGAGACTTTTTTTCTCAAATTCAATTTTGGCGATTGAGCACTATTTTACTTCTTACTTCAGATAATGCCATAGAGAGAAGAATGTCATGAATATACGATTTGAATCACGCCTCTGTAGAGCTGCACATGCAATTTCTAGTACTAATTCAGCTTCTCCTACCTGCATTATATAATGCAATGTAATACAAAGATCACCACACAAGAGAAAAATGTTGACTATATTTCTGTAGACATTTATTGTAAATACTCTTGGAGAGTAGCCTCCTTTTGTAAATGTTACCAATATCCATTTAGCGAGATATGTAGAAAAGATTGATCAAATATAAGTTACAGGAATAATTGTATTGTGTAAAAATAAATAAATGAAGGAAATGTACCAAATAGGGGTTATGCAAACTTTAATTGATATATCTATACTATTATACTAGCTATATACCCGCGCGTTGCGGCAGAATTTTTTATTTAAACATTAAAATATTATAAGATAAAAAAACTCACATTTATCTAATATTAAATTATAAATTCATCAAATTATAGAGAAAATATATAATAAAGACTATATTTAATCTTGATGAGATTTTTACACAATATGAATTAATGATTCATGATTTTTATGGCAAAAAAGTAAATTATTCTAACATATATTATCACCATTAATTTCTTACCAAATATGCACAAGGTTTCTAAATAAAAAAACAAAAATTATGAAAATAATAGTATATAAGGGAAATAAATGGAGAGAAAGAGGAGATCAATGGACGCGATCACATACATTCGATCAATCAACAATAAATATTATCCGTCTAATTGAGGGATAAAATGGATATAATAAAAATTTACCATGACAAAAAATGGACCCTCCAATTCTTAGATGCTTTATATAATAGTATAGATAAAGCATCTAAGAATTGGAGAGTCCATTTTTTGTCATTGTAAATTTTTATTATACCCATTTTATCCCTCAATTAGACGGATAATATTTATTGTTTGTTGATCGAACGTATGTGATCGCGTCTCTTTCTCTCCATTTCTTTCCCTTATATACTATTATTTCCATAATTTTTGTTTTTTATTTAGCAACTTTGTGCATATTTGGTAAGGAATTAATGGTGATAATATATGTTAGAATAATTTACTTTTCTTTCCATAAAAATCATGAATCATTAACTCATATTGTGCAAAAATCTCATCCAAGATTAAATATAGTCTTTATTATATGTTTTCTCTATAATTTGGTGAATTTATAATTTAATATTAGATAAATGTGAATTTTTTTATCTTATAATATTTTAATGTTTAAATAAAAAATTCTGCTGCAACGCGCGGGTATATAGCTAGTCTTCCCAAATGAAGGAAACCTAAAAAGAAAAGTGTCGATGAGAGGCAAATAAATGTCTTCCATGACAATATATTATGTTGACCTAAAGGAAACTACTAAATGCTATAAATCATTTAAATCATGTTGCCAAAAATTGACATTAACATTTTTTTTAACCTAAAGGAAACTACTAAATGCTATAAATCATTTAAATCATGTTGCCAAAAATTGACAATAACATTTCACATAAATTTTGCTCATTTTGAATAAAAGTGATTTGACATTAATTGTTGTAATTATTATGGCAATATTTGTTAATTTTCTTTTATTATGGCATGACTCATTACCTTTTTTTTTTAATTGTGCAACTCATCTGAAAATTAGGAAAAAAATATTCTCAATTGAAATTAAATTGAGCGAAAAAACTGATAATCTGTCTAACCTGATAGTCAAAATGATAATAGAAAGATACCTGATTAATTTTAGGCAGGTCAATCAATAAAAGAAAAAAAGATTTACCATATTCGGAACGTAATTTGATAGCAAAGAAAAAAGTTCAAATAGATGATAATTTTTCAAATGTGAATTAATGAAATGAGACAGAAACTTCATATTTTCTCTACAAATAGAGAAATTAGGTACAATTTATTTTCTTTTATCAGAGTGAGAGATGATAAATTTGAAAAAGGAACCACTATATTCAGAAGATAATAGAGTAGAAGTCAGGAAAATATTTAATTACTACAGACAAAGCTGATTGAAAAAATATAAATAAACTACCTCTTTATTTCATAGATACATCCATAATTTTTTTACTACTACATCTAAAGAGCGTTCTGCAAATTATATTCTACTTATCATTAAATTGGTAGAAGAAGTGGCTTTTAAAAAATCGACATAACAACAAATTGATTAAGTGATTTACATGATTCACCTATTATCATCATAAAATTCGGTCAGATTATGAGTCTCTATGTATTCAAGACCAATTTCCCTTGCCAATCTAAATCAAAGCATCATATATAAATTTTATTACAAAAATTCAAATAAGGAAAAAATTAAATAAGCTGCCACAAAAATCAATAACAGCACTCAAATTATATATAGCTCATCCGGCTATTAAATTAACTGCGCCATTTTGGAATTAATAACAGCTCTCAAATTGAGTTATTTATCAAATAATATTGTTGGTTGTATGACATTTGTGTTGAAGTTATAATTTGTCTCAGTTTCGACAGTTACACAGAATGCGCCATAACTCGGGCGTACAATTTCGCTAACTTCACCCTCCGCAATCGCACCTGTGGAGCTGAAAAAGCTCCGTAGGTGCGGTTCTTTTGATTTGAACGGTCCGATCATTTATCAACGGTTATGATTTAACAGTAATAAACAACCTCGTGCATCAAAATTCGTGTTTAGACTTTCCCGATATGATTTAGTTGAGCCGTTTCCACCTCCGCACATAATCCGCACATAAAATACTGTTCGCCCTCTCCGCCTTCGTCTCCCCCATTCGTGTTTCTTCTTTCTTCTCTATCCATTTCGAATTGGAGTCGCCTCCTCCTTCCGTCGTTCGCTCGCCGCCCCTCTCCTCAACCCAAACAGATCAGCAAATTCTAACAAGTGTCTCTAGCTTTCTCCCTCCCTAATCCCCGCCACAATCAAGGAGCACCCTGAGACAAGCGAGCCCAGCTTTTCAGGCGATCGATCCTCTCTATCATTAGATCAAGAGAAAGAGAGAAAATAAGGCGAAGCCACGATCGCCTGATTTGTTGCTTTAGCACTGGCGGAATGATTGCAATTGAGGCTGACGGGTGGAATTCGTCCCCTCCCTAGCGTCTTGATGTTAGCATCTGTGCAGTATCAAAATTGGAGACTCTGGCCCTTGCCTTTGAAGGTATGATTTAATTAATTAATTAATCCACCGATATGTTTCATATACCTTTGTTTATTTTCATTTTTGTTCTAGGTTTAAATTTATTCTTTTAATCTGTTTCATTTCCTGTTTGTACATGCACTGGTACTCTGATCGGTTTTATCTGGTATGCTCCTTGGTGCTTGTTTTTTTTTAATCAACTCTTTATTTTATAGCTTTTTTGTCCACTTCCTCACACATGAATGAAAATGAGAATGAAGAGTCGTTGCAGTAGGGATTTTTCATCGTCGCAAGTTGCAATCAGATTTTTCTCTGCTCTTCTAAGTTATGTCTCGTCGAATGATACTGGTAAATCATCAATTAAAAAAAATTGAAGTTGTGGTTTAATTCTGTAATTGTTTGTTTTCAGTTCTTTTCGGATTTTGTAGGTTGCTGATTTAAGATTTTGACCTATCTGAAACGTTGTTCTCTCATTCTTAAAATATTTTTCTCTTCGCAATCCATGATCCATGATTAATACATGCTTATCGTGCTTTAGATATTATCATCATATAAAATTGTTTGAGGAGCAGGATTGAAGGTAGAGGCCTGATGTCGTTGAGGTTAGTTGAATTTCAATATTTTTTGTTTTGATCATGGCCTATGAATCTGATGAATCAGCCTTAAAATATTTTCAAGTTCCAATGAAACTCTAGAATTAACACCTTGATATATTTTACTTCTTTTATTGATTTAATTGTGTTGTCTGTATGGTTAGTTACTCTTAATGAAACTTGAAAAAAAAATTGACAAAAGAGGCAATTGTTTTTTTATTTCTATCTTTTCATGATTAAAATAAGTACTTTCATACTGGTATATATTTTTATTTTCTTCCCTATGAAGATGTTCTGTACAACCTAGCCAATTAGGATATTTAGATATAATTGTATGTTCCCCTTATCTGATTATTTGATCTTCCACTTTTTTTTTTCTTATCCCTTTTTCTTTTTGCAGAAATCAGGACATTTATGAAAAAATAAATATATTTATTTTTAAAAGGATGATTGACGTACATATCATTTTAGGAAAGCACGGATTTGTTCAAAATTGGATATCAAACAAATATGGGATTGTATCCCTCTCTTGATATAATTGACGTTTTTGTTGTATTGTAATATTTGTATATCTTTCATTGGATGATTTTTGTGGCAGCTTGTTTAAATTCTTTCCTTTTATGAGATTAGACATATATCATCTCATTAAATGGTACATTCAGAATCCGGCTTGGTAGGTTCATATCAAATATCTGAGATGTAAGGTAAATTATTTCCCTTTAATATTTTATTCTCTACCAAATTCTCCATTGTTTCTAATAAAAAGGAAAGTTTTTTTTTTTTTTTGTGAATTGAAGCAATGTTATGATATGCCAGATAAGCGGGAAAAAAGAAAAATTAACTGTGCTATATATAATTTAGCTCATCCGGCTATTAAATTATTGCAAGCTTGTGAGGTATTGTATCCTTTTGATTTAAAAGTGATTAAGAGATGCACAATACAATACCTTTATAAATTAATTAAAATTAATTAATGCATCATACCTTTATAAATTAATAAAAATAATTATTTTTTATTTGAAATCACCCGTGGCATCGCAGGGGCAAAATTATCTAAACATATTAAAATTAATTAGTGCATGTTGGTTCTATTTCGCATGTTCTTCCCTCAATATTGACATAATGACATCAGAACATAAATTACCTAAACGAATCCATCTTTATGCTTATATAAATTGGAAGAAAAAAAGAGAGGAGAAAGACCGAGATATCTATACTATTATATAAAGCATCTAAGAATTGGAGAGTCCATTTTTTGTCATGGTAAATTTTTATTATACCCATTTTATCCCTCAATTAGACGGATAATATTTATTGTTGGTTGATCGAACGTATGTGATCGCGTCCATTGATCCCCTCTTTCTCTCCATTTCTTTCCCTTATATACTATTATTTCCATAATTTTTATTTTTTTATTTAGCAACCTTATGCATATTTGGTAAGAAATTAATGGTGATAATATATGTTAGAATAATTTACTTTTCTTGCCATAAAAATCATGAATCATTAACTCATATTGTGCAAAAATCTCATCCAAGATTAAATATAGTCTTTATTATATGTTTTCTTTATAATTTGGTGAATTTATAATTTAATGTTAGATAAATGTGAATTTTTTTTATCTTGTAATATTTTAATATTTAAATAAAAATTCTGCTGCAACGCGCGGGTATATAGCTAGTTCTCAAATATTTAACAATACCTTGTTCTCAGCCTAAATTTTATTGTTTTGTCGGGACTTTTGAATTTATTGCTTAAAAAGTTGGACCCATAATTTCAGTAAATCATTTAATTTCGGCCCAAAACAACGGGCCCAGAGAAATTGAAGCTCTCCGTCTCAGGCTATAAAACAGGGGACCAAATCAAAACAAAGGTGTTGCCAATTAAATGCACACTGTTTAATTAGTTCTGCTGTGAAACTGCGATTGCGCAACTGTTTATTTAATTTTTTTATTATTATTTTATTACTTTTGAGGTTATCAGATGCATGCCACTAATTTATATGCAAATTTGTGAGTCAAACATACAGTTGAATTTGATCAATTTCCTTTTACCCTGTTAGTTCTGTAAATAACATTTTGAATGTTGGGAGATTACCGACCGATATATATTTTTAATGAAAATTTTAATACCAAATAAACTATACAAAATTAAAATAAAAGTAACACCATGGTATCTAACTTACAAAACAAAAAACTAAAAAGTAATCAGTAAAAGTAAAAGATAACAACTTATTGTGTTAAATTATAAAATGCGATTAAAATTCAATGGCTTTGGTTGGCAGTTTGACTAAATTACTAGAGAACTTTACAGTACAAGCTAGCAGTATCCATTGCTAGAAATAGAAATCAGCATCGGAGCTCCGCAACCTCAATCTAGGATAAGTGGATAACCCAAACTTCGTTTGTACCAACTGGAGAATTTCAGAAATCCTGGTTCAGATAATTTTGTTTTTAATGGTGAATTTCAGAAATCCAGAACTGCAATGGACGAGATGCTAATAAGGCTGGAACAAGGATCAAAGGAGAGTGACAGATAAGTTTTAGAAATAAGAAAAGTACAAATTAGGGAATTATTAATGCTCAAGGAGTTAACAGATAAGCTCAGAGATAAGAAAAAGGAATTGTGCAATGCCTCTTCAAGTTGTTCAACTTTCTTCTGCCAATTGTGTTTTGGTATTTCAGGTATTAATATTTTTGTTGCTTTCCTGTGCCATGCTGCTAACTTTATCATACATCTTCTCTAGCAGCCGATGTTTCCGTCTAACTGGTCCCTGTCTAAATTGAGCATGAAAAAATGGACAGCCATTAAAGGTGGTCCAAAAGAATTAGCTGCCTTATTTCAAGGCTTTTGGCTACCAAAGTTTTATTAGTTTCCATCTAATAGTGCTATAGGAATGTGATGGAGATTCTTCAGTCTGCGCAAAATATTGTTATTGCCAAAGTCTATTTAACCACCACTGAAATTGTCTTGTAGTTGCGTGCTTTTTTAATATTCTGATACAATGTCATTTTCATCTGTACAAGTTGGAGCACTAAGTTTCAAAAAGCTCCTTTTATGCCTTAAATCTATTTCCTAAAGGAAAAACATGTAGCATAGCTTTATAAAAGTTGTCCTGCCAGATGAGAATTCTTATGTAATCATTTAACATATAGTGCAAGTCAAAAAGAGTTTGACAGTTGAATGAATCTGATCAGTACCCCGACACGTTCTGAATTCTGATCTTTTCGGCAGTATACATCTGATATTTAGCATTGAATTTGTGTAAAGATTAAGAGACATGCCGTAAAAAATAAAAACAAGATAAAGTAGTCATCTTCCTTCGTTGCCAATGAAAATCTGCTCTCTGATTAATTTTAACAACAAAAAAAGAGATACATTCTGCACACTAATGCACCTAAAAGGCTAAAACCTTTGATGCATTCTAAACTTTTCAATCAGTAGATAGTTGAATGAAACTTCAAGGTGGATTTATTTAAATATTAACTTCTGATTGTTTTAGGATTAACACAAATAATCTGTAATGTCTATCAAGCTCCACTAACACTAGTGTTGAGTACACAGTCAGAGACCTTTGAGAAAGTGCTCGCCATTACCTTTTCTCTTTCATGATAACATAATTTGCAAAGGCGCACTAAGTACCTCTTCATCTTTAGTCTTATAAAACTTGGCAATCTGTCTAATGTCTTCAAAGTACAAAACCAGTACAATTAGAGAACCATAATACTAATTAGTGCTTAATCCATTTCCAATGTTACTGACTTCATGGAACTGAAGAAATCAGCTTTGTTTCTTCTCGTCTTAGCTTCATTGCTTTCAGCTTCAATTGCGACAGGTGTGTTTACTGTTAACAGCACATGCCGGTGCCGACCAGCACATGCTAGATTTCCTTTAGTATTTTCTCTAGATATTCGGCAGTAATCTCCTTCTATTTCTTTTCTTAGTTTCTTCAATTGAGTGCCTATAAATTGTATTGGGAGCAATAAAATACAATCAATTCTTCAAAATTAACTGTAACATATTATCAGAGCAATGGCCAAAACCCTAGCAGAGCTGCCACAGTTACTGTACCTCTCGCGCGCGCAGTGTTGACTGCACATAGAACGGCCCCCTTCTCTCACTTGCGTACACCATTCCAACACCTGGATCACACGACTCCACTTCTCTCACTACTCCGGACCATATGAAGGCCACCATCCTCACTCTGCTGATCCACGCACGATCAATTGCTGAGTCACTCCAATAACAGATATACTCGGTTTCGGTTTCTTGGTGCACCTGTTCCCTCTCTTGTTTTGTTCCTGCTTTCCGGTACATCTCTCCTGGTTATTACTCTGAATGGTAGGGATGTACAACGGTCGGTTAGGTTGATGATTATTTATTAATATTTTAATGCAACCTGTTGAATTTTTTTAATTTATCCGTAATCCACCTTAACTCATCTATTTTTTTTATACAAGTTATACATTTTGTAATTTCAATTGCAGGATTATACGTTAAACTGTTTATAATTTCAATGTAATAGTTTGTTATATATATTTTTTTATCTGTCTTAAGATTGAACATAAATAAAATAAAAATAATTTAGCATATGACATCCATAAAATAAAAAAACATAATAAATATATAACACCCATGTAACATATGGCAACCACTTATAACAACGACATATAAAAAAAATAAAATCCATAAAATTATAAAATAACAAAATTTCATAAAAAGTTTCATAGTTTATACTTTGAATATGGATTTGCGGTCATGAGTGTTTGGATATAAATAGGTTTTAAAAGCAAGTCCAATAAACTCTAATCTACGTGTTAGTCAAAATCGAAATTCGTACTCAATTCAAATCAATAACATATCAATCTAATAAATAATAAATTAGGACAGATAGATCGGGTGGATTAGCATTCTCTTGTAATTCTTTATGGCAAGAAATATAGCCAATGATCCTATCACATGAGATTTTTTTTTAAAGATCGAGATCTATATATGAAAGTATATCACTAGAGGCAAATCATGTGCGATAATTTCTGAAACTGATATCATAAAATGCAACAAAAAGGCAAAGTGAATCAATTCTCCTAATTACCTCTTTAAAGTTTACCAACTTAATTAATTCTTTATCGAGCTAAAGCTGATTAGTAAGTGAAGGTAATTCATAGAGATTGAAATGCAGCAAGCTTATTAGAAAAACTTCTCTTTTTTTCTGGATCAGCAAAGCTATTATCCGCCTAAATAATTTTCATTTGCAGGTCGATACAGGAAATTAGTAAATCAAGTACCTGAAGGACAAACAATGACGTCAAAGGTATGACATATGAAAGCCAATATTATCATTTAATTATATAATATAGCAATAGTTACAACAGATACAGCCCATAACTAATAACCCATTAATAAGTTCATCTTGTGATTTTTTTTTTAATTTTGTTTAGTGTCAGGATACTGAAGATGCTGACGTAGATGATGATGCTGTTAAGGCAAGAATACTTATGGCAAAAACCAATGACTATGGATGGTACGACCCGGCTCCAGCCTTTTCCCGGCCTCACTTCAAGCGCATACCAAACTAGTAATTAAGCTCAAATAGCAAAACTCTGTACAAATACTTGCAGTACAACTATGTTCATAATGGTTGGATAAATATATTAGCCAGTATTAGGAGACCTTTGTCCTTTACTAGGCCACATTTCAATCACATATGTTTCATCTTAAGGAATGAAAGGAGGTGACTGGAACTGCCCATAGATTCTTCGGTGTGGCTATATATTTAAATGCGAATAGTGAGGAAACAAATACATAGCATAGCAGTATATAATATCAAAGAATCCTTCCCTTAGCTATAGTATTAATTAGATAAACTTTGTTATGTTTATATTTAACTGATCATATAGCAATAAAGTGTGTTGTGTTTTGGTGGTATACATATACAAATAGTTGTTTTCATGTTGAAATTACAGAGAACCTGCATTATGATGTAACAAGTAAACCATAAACTAATTCGAACAGAGAGACTGAACTTTTAATTATTCTAGCTAGCAGCCGGCCAGCACAAATTTTTAAATCTATCATTGGTGTTTTGTTCAATTCTTGTGTTATCACCGTCCCCAGCTGAGAACTTTTTAAAAAAGTATCGATAATTTACCAGTCTCTGTTCAGCACTAAATTTTTTAAAAAAAAAAGAACTGTCAGTACTCACTATAGATACCATGATAATGAGACTAGTAATGATATAGCTATATTCTAAGCATGCTTCGAGGGGAGGTAATATGTGTGGATTTCACAGCAAGCTAAATCGACAAATGGTTTCTTAATTCCAACAGTCTTTTTGAAGACAAAGGAGATCACATAATTGCAAATTGATGTCTTTTGTAATGTTTTTTTTCTGCGGTAGTTTTTTTTTCTAAAAACATTCCTCAGTGATGGCTATGAACATTAACAGATTGTGTCGTGAAATAATCATCTTACCAGTAAAAAAGGACATCAATGTTAATTTGATTGTGTTACTCTCAGGACTTATTCTGGAAGTTAGAATAAAGTAACGAATTAAGGTTTAAATTAAAATTAATGCCAACTTGTAGTTAAATATGTGCAGGGCAAGATTTGCAGGATCAAATTGAAATCTCTTTCAACTCCCTGACCCAGAAAGTTGTTGGACTGAGACCATTTCCTTGCCACGATGAAATAAAAGATTTACTGAAGTTCTGTAATTCTCCAGTTTACACATTACAGGAGCCATGCTCCCAATGGTTTTAATGTGTCATCCGTAGTATAATTAAGGCAATTACTGAAGAAAGTTTTACTACTGCACAATAACTGAATTAATGAAGGAGAAATGGTGCACTTATTGTGAGAGTCTCTGCTTTAATTTTAATGGAGAGAGATCCCAATCATCAACTATTTGACCATTCAAAGCAGTTACTATTAGACAAGTAGAAGTCTACTAGGAGTCAACCATATAACGTTATTAAAACAAGGAGTCAGTACGATCCAACTCACCATGTTATCCTTTCGTTCTTCCACACAAGTTACTCTCATTGTCCATATTCACACGAAATAAAAATCTAATACAAAAACGAAAAAATGCATTCCAATCGGACACAGTGCCCTAAATAGTGTCATCCGAAATAAATTTGACAAGTCCATGGTCTCGGACAAGTACATATTACCTATTATATATATAGTAATATGCAATGCACGTACTCAATGTAATACTAAACCAAATTTGAACCCGTATTCACATCCAAATATTATATATATATATATATATATATATATATATATATATATATATATGTATGTATATATATATGTGTGTGTGTGTGTGTGTGTATTATACTGCTTAGCATTGCCACCACACAGAACGAAGTGAGAGAGATGGGCTGGCAAGATAGCCTCGCTAAGCACTATCCAATCCCGGCCTTCTTCGCTGCAGTGGTTTCCAACATAATTACAGGCAACAAAGCCGAAGAACATCAAAACTCAACCGATACAAACTATTCCGCTGATACAAACTATTCCGCCAATACAAACTATCACAATGAACCATCTTCTCATGATCATGACTACACATACAGTCCATCTGAAATCCAACCTGCTCAGTATTACTACCCGCCAACTCAGACTCCGTCAAGCTCTTCCCTGAACAAACAAAAGAAAAATAAAAACAAGGCATATTGTGAAGAGTATCAAACAGACTACTATAATAACAGCATGAACAACGAGCAGATTGTAAAGCCGAAGGGATTTTGGAGGAGCAAAGATCAGCGCCTAGTTGAGAAGAGAAAGGGGTATGGAGAGAAAGGGACAGTGACGAGGTCGTATCTGGATTGGAATGGACAGGAAGTGACTGAGGAAAGGGAGTACCAGTGGCAGTCGTACTATGAGTTACAAATGAGCCCGGCAAAGGTGGTCGATAAACGGAAGAACATTGACGACTACCAAGGAGCTGGGAGGACGAGGTACTACTAAGGATGGATTTGTACTTTTATGTATATTAAATTTGTGCTTTCATCTTTGTTTGGGTGTGTCAAATTAAAGGGATTTTAATGTGTTCGTTTTTGCATCCATGATGTATGTGTATGTAACTCATGTGAAACGGTTGATTTCCATATGTAAGCATTTGCATGTTTTTTTTTTTTATAAAAAAGGTAAGCATTTGCATGTTGCAATATATTCCAGCAGTGAAATTTCATTTGATGTTTTGCTTTGTTTGAGTTCAATTTTTGTTGGTATGTTATATTCAGAAATTTTTTATTTATCTTGTAAATTGACTAAGCAGCATGCATATCCATCTTAAATGTTCGTGTCTGGCAAGAGGAGTGATGATGAAAGGTCCAACCAAAGAAAATGATCTTTCTTCTCAAATAAAAGGCTTAATTATGTGTATATCGTTCGACTCTTCCTTAATTTTTTCTATTTCTTTCTCTACTTTTTCTTATTTTGTGTATATTCTTCAACTCTTCTAAATAATTTTTTATTTGCCCATCAAATTAACCTTGCATAATTAACTTACTAAAAACTTTATAATTAAATAGTTTAATAAAATAAATATATATTAATCACATCTAATTAATAATGATTATGTTATTAAAACTCCATAATTAATTCTAAATTAAAATAGAAATGAAAAAAGTACCCTTTACTTAAGTAAAATAGAAATTGTTATAGCAACTGATTTACTGCTACAGTAAACTCATTTACTGGTTTTATTTCTACAGTAATTGATTTACGGGTAAATTTCTCCATAATTAATTTTAATTGATATAGTAAATTTACTGGTTTAGAATGACAAAGTGGTTTACTATAGTGACTAGAATGATAAAACTGGTTACTGTAGCAATTAGAATTAATTAATTTGAAGAAATTTATCAATAACCAATTACCATAACAATTCTATTTTGAGAGAAATTAAAGTAATTTCTATGATTATCTTATTAAAACTATTTAATTATGAAGTTTTTAGCAAGTTAATTATGCAAGGTTAATTTGATAGGCAAATAAGACATCATTTAGAAGAGTTGAAGGGTATATACAAAAATAAACAAAAGTATAAGGAGAAATAAGAAATTAAGAAAGAGTTGAAGGATATACACAAAATTAAACTAAAATAAAAAGGTGCAAAAAGAAAATTTTGGGTCAATTATGAACTAAAGGCCTGTTCAGATACCACCTAACACAACGGTTTAACAATGGTTTAACACCAATGAGTTGTGTTGGGAAATTATTCACAGTAATTAATTAGGGAATTTTTTTTTATTTGTCACTTCAAAACTTGAAAATTAGAAATTTGCCACCCTAAAACTTGAAATTAGTTAATTGCCACTCTAAACCCATTTAATTTTATAAATTGCCACTTTTATACACTTAATTCATTTTTTGATTAAAAATATTATAAAATATAATGTATAATGAAATGTATTTTGGTATTTCCATAATTGCTCTTCTGAAATCCAATATGTTTATGGACAGTTTATGTCAACCGAGCCCTTTGAATTCGCCATTCTCATTCTTTCATTCCTGCTCGCCATACTCGTTCTTTGATTCTTTCATTCCTGCTCGCCAAAGCCAAAGATTGATTACCTACAATTTAGAAATTATTAATTCTTGTTTTATCGGCTTAGGTACCAGACTCTTATCAAAATCTTACTAAAATCTTGTTTAGGTACCAGATTCTGGGAAGTTTTTAATTTCTGTTGAACAGGAAGAACAATGAGCAACTGACACTAGAGGCTTCAAAAATCCTTCATATATCCTGGAGATAAAAAAAAATCAAATGTTGCAGATCAAATGACAGTAACGAAAAAGAAATACTGTTTGCAAGGAAAATAAATATAAATTGAAAAGGTGCGCTTATTGTGTGCAATGAAATATGTATATATCAAGTTCCATTTATATATGGTAAAAATAAAATATTTTGTCATAAGATATTTAACTTCACCAACAACTAGAATTCTATCACTGAAATAGGTGTAAATGAGTTTTTAATTTGGTTGTGTTTCAACCGGTACAAGAACCTTGTATTCCATATCTAGTTGAAATTGCTTCGTAAGGATCATGATGAAACTACTTTCAAACTTGTGTGGTGGTTCAAACATGTTTTTTCACACGTGTGTTGGTTCAAACATGTTGTTTCAAACTACTTTTGACACCAATTGCTGTGCTGGTAATTGCCTGTTTGGTAATTAGCGGTGCATCTGCACCAGTTAGTACATACAATCTGGCTCCACTAGAAGTCTCAGACTATGCCTTTCCATCTTGTACTTCATAGATAGCTAGTATTGGCGCCATTTGAAGTAGCTGACTGAATTTAGCTCTATACTAAGTACCAAGTTCTTTTTTTTTTTGAAAAACTCGAATGATCAATAAACTGTGTAATGCTCACTAAAAGTGTAAATGATAAAAAATAAGCTGAAACAACATACTCATAGTTTGAAACACTGAAATTAAGCTGAAACATCATTCTCATAGTTTGAAACAATGAGTAATGTTTTTTCAATGAAAAATCAGTAAAGCACGAATATTGAGTATGAAAATCAGTAAAGAAATCATACACTCCCATTATAAGTAACGTTTTTTTTTCTTTTCAAATGAGACAAAACATGGTCAGGATAAGTACTCGTAGGCATACTTTTGGGATAGGCGTAGACATTTCAATTTACTATTTTCACTCCAAAAGAAAGAAAAAGATAGGGAGAGCAAGTACAACAAGTTGATCTTTTTACTATCTCGCACCAGTGCAAAGCACAAATATTGAGGAAATCAGTAAGAAATCTCACCGCTGTGAGTTACCAATGTTTGGTAGGGCACGAAAGTTTGGAATGATAGCAGTTTTGGCGGATGGCAGAGGTCGCACGGAGGGGTGGCTGACTGGCAGATAAGGAGGAAGTGGTGTCTTGTTGATAACAGAGGAGATGGAGGTGGAGTAACAGGAACTCGAATAGATAATCTATAAACAAAATAGTAGTGTATATGAATTTCAATTCAATCAAGGGTATTTTAGACAGAACATAAATTTGTTGTATTTTTACAATATTTTTTAATCAAAAAATGAATTAAGTGTACAAAAGTGGCAATTTACTAAATTAAATGAGCTTATAGTGGCAATTAACTAATTTCAAATTTTAGAATGGCAAATTCTTAATTTTTAAGTTTTGGAGTGGCAAATAAAAAAATTTCCCTTTTTTTAAATAGGAAATTTCATGTTTTATTAGTTTAAAAGAATCTCTCTTATGCACATATATGATATATCCACATATATGCAGTCAGGAAACCAATGTTTCCTTACATAAAATCCTTCATCCCAAAATACATCGAAAGATAAAACAAAATTCCAAATCTCTAAGTATATCAGTAACAAATTTTATTTACAATTCAGTTTACAATCACACCTCTTCATGTATCAGAAAACCAAAACATTTAATCTACATCCCCAAGAGAAATGAAAATAATATACTACAACTAAGACGATATACATCAATTGGGACCCCAGTTAATGAGAAACATGACAGTTCTGAGGGACTCCTCAGCCCGCTTCTTCTTCGCATCATCCACAGCTTTCGCAACGGCGGCGCGCTTTGACGACTCAAGGGAGGTGGAGACGCGCCTCACACCTCGACTCGACGATGCGCCGGCCCCCAAATTGGACGCCACAGTCGTTGATTCTTTGACACCACACGCCGCCTGGGTCGCACGAGCTCCTATCTACACCACGAAATTACTCACATATCTCAGACTCATGTATTAAGCTTGATCACAAAGTATCGGTTGATTTGTCCTTGTCGTCGTTGTCGACTTCTCTCTCTCTTGTTGAGGTTGTCGAAGGTCTTTGAGGAGAACATATTGGCTTATAGAGGTGGGCATGCACCGATAGAGGCGACGGAGGTAGTGGTTTGCTAACGGGTACTGCGGTCATGGGTCGGGTACGACCGCGGCGGGCACGGGTAGACGGTTTTTTTTTTTAAACTGTATCTTACCTGTTTCATATCTGTGCTCGTCTCGGGTACTACGAGCACGGATACGACGGGCACAAGTAGACATATTTTTTTTTTCAAAACTGTACCCTATTCGTGCTCGTCTCGGGTACACGAGTACGGATACGGATACAGGGGTATTTTTTTTTTATGTTTTTGTTTTTTTTTTCTGTTTCTGTTTTTGTTTTTGTTTTTTTTTCGACGGGTACAAGTAATGATTTGATGGGAACCGGAGGGGATTTTTTAAATTTGAATTTCACGGGTCGCGAATAAACCAGTACGGATACAATATGTTTTTTCCAAAAAAAAGATGATCGGCCCTTCTCAAATCCGTACCCATTTATCCGCCTATATCCGGACACAGATACAGGTACACGTGCACCCGGCGGGTTTTAGCAAATCTAGCGGCCAACAGTTTGGGTTGGGTAAAGTGTTTTTTTTTACGGTGTGCGAGGGGAGGAGAGCGAGTACACAAACAGGGAGCGGTACACTCTGGGCAGAGGAAGGACACGTGGCGGTTAAAAAAAAAAGCTTTTATTCCTTCCAATCAAGACTGATTGACGAGGGAGAACTAAGAATGGTCTAGACAACTCCGATACTATTCATATACAGGTTCTTGTTGTCAATTGAACAAATATAAATGTTTAAATGTTTATGTTATGGTACATATCTACTTAAAATATATTTTTTAATAGACTCCTATTTGTTTTTATTTCGAAATGATCGGGTAACGTATGTAGTTACTGACTTATCTGTTGGCACTAGATCCTATGAATACAATTAAAAGTGATTGTTAAAAAACCAACATCACTCGTATCATCGTCGATATAAAATAGAGGTGAAATGAGTTTGTTAATAATTTTTAGATAGACTTTGCCGAGGATTTTTCTTAAACTGTTGGCATATTTAGATGAATCATAATTGTTAATCTCAATTATTTTTTTTATTTTGTATGTAAAATTTAGATCATAGCAGTCATATTTATATTCAATTTAAATGTTATTAGTGTAAACAACAATTTACTTAAGCTGAATAATAAGTATTATATAAAAATATTCCATAATAAATTCATTGATCCAAATAATCAGTCTAATTTATTATCTGTGATATCTGTATATTATGTATATAGGATATATGTTCTTAACATGTGTTTTGATTATATTTTATTTTTTCTTTTCTTAAAAGAAAAACCTTTGTTATTTGCAACATTCAGTTTTCTCCGATGTATATTATATAATCTGGAGCTTATGTCTTTTTGGCTTCTTGTCATTTAAACCGTGATCTTAACAAAAAGAAAATATTATATCATGACCATCATAGCTCGATTTGAATATTCGCTCTCTGGTAATTATATATTATAATTAGTCACATAAAAAGAGTTTGTCTAGTATGTTTCCGTTAACATTTCAATCGAAATGCTAATGAGTTAAATTTTAATTTTTCATATTCATAATTTTAATTTAAGTATCTCAATAAAATCTTTATATCATAATCTTATAGAATACTAATTTTTATCGTATTTGGAGTTAGTTTACTATACTTAATGATTTATGAAAGATAGCTTTGAAATAATAGAAAAATAATAAAAATTATATGTCAAAAAAGCTTGCCTCTCTCGGCGATGAGAACAACACCATTCTCCCATTTTTCTCCTCCTTTCCTTTTTATTTGGTTTCTTTTCTCGCTTTTTCGTTGAAATTTCAAAGTAGTGTTCCATACATTGGCTTACATCATTTTTATTGTCAATTTAGAATTTATTGAGTTTGACACACATATATAAAGTTAGAAAATGATCCTTGACAATGGATCCTCAAATAAATATAAAAAATTAAAAATAGAAAAAAATTATTGATATATTCTTCTACTTATAAATTGATGGTGATTTAAATTTTATATAATTTTACTATCGTTTAATATCCATCAAAGATTGTCAAAATATTAGTAATTTATAATGGTTCTAATTTAACGATCTTTTGATGGAGTATCAAACAATAATGAAATTAAATCACCATAAGAACATATCTATTACTTTTTTTCTATTTTTAATTTTTTTTTTGTATTTATTTGAAGAGCCATTATCAAGATTATCAAGATAACCATTGTCAAGTAATCCCTTCCCTATAAAGTTTTATTGAAGTTGTGAACATGCACTCCTCTCTAATTTTTTTATTATTATAATATTAATTGTTGACTTAGGATATAATGCTATTCATAGTTAATAGTTAATTTTGTTATGAATTAAAAAATATAGCTAAATCATCTCCAAATCTTCAATTATGAGTCTTAATAAATTTTTCATATCAAAATCTTACAGGATACAAAAAAAATCTATCTTTGGAACTTTCGAAGTATTTATTTTTCTATTATTACAACGTACAATCATAACATAATTCTTAATTTTTATATTATTACATCCATAGTTAAGATTTTTTAAATTAATATATAGCCGCATTCACACTATATTAAATATGACTCGTGTTCGCACCCGTATAACATAAATATCCATCATCATAGTTGTTGATCATTTCATATCTTACAAGTGTTATTTTTGTGAACTCCACGCTACATAGATGGGGAAAAAAGTAAAACTACAGCAGAGTGTTGCAGCGGATGTGAATTCGGATTCGGTGAATAATTGATCTGACACTCACACTCTAACCGACCCGATCCATTACAGCAGATCTCAGTTGATCTGCCTGAAACCCTGGACAAGGCCCAGGCCTGATCCCGATTTGTATGGATTCATGACCATTTTTCGGCCCACGGAGCTGATGCACCGTATCCAATTCAGGCCATATTTTCTACTCTCAGTTCATCTTTTGATGTTTTCTTTTCCAACATTCTTATTTACATATTCTATTATTCAGTTGGAACTGATTTGCCAACTAATTTGTTGACTGAGCACACACCAGATAGGTGCAGTTTGGGGCCCAGCCTTCACGAATCAGCTTTACTATTATTTCAGTTCGTGCCTCTACAGGGTGACACAGATGGTGTTTTCCTCTATTGAGAAGACCATGAAATTAGCTCCAAATTTCTTTTCCATAATTGTATATAAGAAGAATTATAATCCTCAGAATGGAAAAACAAAAGATATAGAAAGCTATATATTTTCTAAAATATACAAAGTAGAACATGAAGAAAAATGGATGTGCACAAAGGAACTTATTTTAAAATAGCATCTCAAATAGTCTTTTTTTTTGCCTATTGTTTTGTTCTCTTAAGAAGAGAGCAAAAATAACACGAGGTCTAGTGAATGATAAAAATGGAGCAAATCCATTATAAGTTTCAAATTAATATTTCTGAAATTAGAGAATCAGCAAAAAAAACATTTACAAAATTCGGATGAATATACTTTATGGACATTTACCAAATTAATTTGAGGACTTGAATCATGTTTCTTTCTCAAAAAAAAAAAAAGTTCCGAAATTATAGCGAATCAAGTTGATATTAATAGCTAGGTAGTGAAGATCTTTTACAAAACTCATCATAGAACAGCAGGGTCATCTCTGCTTTTTAAATTATTGATGCTTTGATTTGTGGTGGAGAAATGGACTAAATAGTTGTACAAACTGACAGTAAATTTGTCACAGGTTAAAACTTGAAGATAATATAGGATTATGAGGCCCTGAGGCCCATGGGCTATCTCGTCATGATATTTCGATTTTCATTCCGATGAGGCCATATCCTCATCTGTTATATATAATATACAAATCGCTTGATTGTCAATTCGTAATATTTGGGCTGATTGTTAAAAATGTATGAACAATTGAATGTGCAGGCCACCAGCACTTCGTTAATTATTTTCTCTAAAGATGACAAAATTCTGTGAATAAATTGGAAAAATTAATATTATGTTTAATGATTCAGTCGTAATCTGGTTCTTGTATCATTCAATGTCATCAGTTTGTGCCTCCGCGCTTGGAATATGGTGACAGATGTGTGTTTTCCTCTAGGAGCTGTCCATGAAATTAGCTCCAAATATTTTTTACAACATTGTATATAAAAGAATTATAAGCCTCACAACGGAAAAAAAAAAAGATGACTATATATTTTCTAAAATATACAAACTAGAACATGAAGAAAAGCCGTACAATAATTTATTTTTTTCCGTGAAATGAAACTTATTTAAAATAGCACATCAAATAGTTTTTTTTTCTTTTTTTGCCTATTATCCATGTTGTTTTGTTCACTTAAGAAGAGCAAAAAAATAATAAGAGGTCGAGTGAATCATACAAACGACTGTCAACAAGGGCATCTCATTCGCATATGTGAAGTGGGGTGGAGATCTTGATTATTGTCTCTCCATCGTCGGATTAGACACGTGGGAAGTTGGGAGAGACCGGATACAGATATGGTTCCTGGTCCAGGTCCATCCCCTTTCTCCATCTAATTCTCTCCATCCCCTACAACTACTCACTAGTCGTTCGTTCCCTCTGAACTCTGATATCCGAAATCTTCAAGATTTCTAGAAGATGCTCCATTTAGCCGTTGTAAGCAAGATACGCCGAATCCATCGCATTAAATCAGATGTCAGTCGACCGTTGCTGCCTCCTCTCATAAACTCCGCTCCTCCTTTGTCTCTCCTCAAATTCAAGTTCAGTGGAGACAACCCAAAACCCCTTTCCATCGTCTTCTCAATGTTTGACTTCCTTTCTCCTCTTCTCTTCTCCCACCACCGGCACTACGTTCACCACCTGTGCTAGTGCTGAAAAGCTTACTGGATCCGCCATCTACCAGGCACTATGATCTCAACGCTCTTCTTAGTTTCGCACAATTCCAAGAGATAGGGTTAGGGGCGACACGGGTGATTAGAGAGGCATGATCACTGCCCTTCGTATTTCCTTTTTTTTTCCTTTCCTCGGCATGATCACTGCCCTTACAGGTATTTGGTAGCTTGGATTTTCGTTTTTTAGTGCCATCTGTGGACTGCATATTGTTGCTCTTCTTGTCACTTTCTTCGTATTATGCTGATTTCATTCTATGAGTTCGGATTGTCCCTAAAAAACTATCCGTGCCTTCATTTTTTTCCAATGCAGAAACAAGTTTTTTCTTCTTTATTAATAAAGTGGCAAGTTATTTATAACATTTTTTGTTTATTGGGCCAACAATGAAGCCCACTGGCTCTGAGGAACACTCGTCGATCTGGATTCTTTTACTCTGTATCAATTTATAGAGCTGCGTGGTTTGTTACTTTATGATTCAAGATTTTTTTTTTCTTTTTCTGCTTTTTTTTTCAGGCTGCTTTGATCAGGATCTGAATTTTTTTGCTACAATTCTTTGGTAATTTTATTGTCTGATCCAGAAATTGATAACTTTTGCAATTTGACTCAATTTTGTACATTGTTGGTGTGCAATGAAAAGAGCACATGCATCAGTGATTGAAACACAAAGTAAAACTGTATTTGTATACTTATATAAAATTGCTTTGAAGGAGATGCCTCAGCAATAATCAAAGGGAAAGAAGGAAAGAAACTGATACAGACCTATAATCATTTGATTATTTATGAGCTGATAATGTAATGTTCTTTTGGGTCATTTTTTTAATGTGAAATCTAGAAGCACTAGAAAATATGGATCATGAATCATGCTGACCTCATCAAATAGAGTGCCGACTGTGTGCCATCTGGTGGTTAAAAGGCTCAAATGATGGTATATTTCAGTTAAATCATGTTTTTTAAATCTGCAGACAACTATTATCTTCTATTTTTTAAACTGCAAACCACATGCTACTGTTAGTTAGTATCAGTGGGGGCACATACCTAGATGGTACCAGTCCATATAGCCTTTTTGAATTAAGGTTCGGTGTTCAAGGCTGAATTGATATCCAACAAATCTCAGTCGCGGCAACAAATCCATCTGTGTATGGTGGCAGAATTGTGCTTACGATTTTCAAGTGTTAAAAACAGTATATATCCTTTAATCTAGTGAATACATAGTTTAATCCACATAAAATAAGGATGCTGGAACTGCAAGTTTATACACAAAGTACCGGTTGTTTAGCACATATGAAGTCAACATAGACCGAGTTTCAATTCTAATTTCATAAAAATAATAAAATTATAGAATTAAGTCAAGGAAAGCAACTTTTTAGAACTGATAAACATTAGGCGGAAAGTTTAAGTTTTTTTTTTTCATAATCACTCAGAAGCAGCGTAGAGAAATTATTTCACACTAACATGCTGATCTGAAAGCAAGTCAAAAAGCCGTGGAGAGGTCGAGACGGGACCGCGAGGCGCCTCGGGGGGGGGGGGGGTTGGGGTCGGGGGTTGGGGTCGGGAGGTGGCCGCGAAGCGCCCGGGTCCCGGCCGGGGGGGGGGGGGGTCGGGATAGGTCGCGGGGTCCCTAGGGCCGTTGTCCCGTTGTCGGGGCCCTCGGCGGGGGGGGGGGGGGCTGTCGGGGGGCCCTCGCGGGGGGGGGGGGGGGGGGGGGGAAGAACCCCCGGTCCCGGCCCGGCCGGGGGCGGGGGGTCCGGGGTCGACGGGCCTGGGGGGTCGGGGGCCCTCGCGGGGTCGGGGGCCCTCGGCGGTCGCGGCGGGGGGCCCGCGGGGTCGGGGGGCCCGCGGGGCCCTCGGGGCCCTCGCGGGGGCCCCTCGGGGCGGGGGGGCCCTCGCGGGGGTCGGGGGTCGGGGTCGGGTCGGGGGGGGGACGGGGGGGGGCCCTCGGGGTCGGCCCTCGCCGGGTCGGGGTCGGGGTCGGCCCCCGGGTCGGGGTTCGGGTCCTCGCGGGGGCCCTCGCGGTCCTGGGTCGGGCGCGGGGGGCCCTCGCGGGGTCGGGGCCCTCGCGGGGGGGG